>JAAGEH010000079.1:7506531-7969121 GCA_011751065.1 Lasiurus cinereus | reverse complement strand
TTCTTCTTCTTCTTCTTCTTCTTCTTCTTCTTCTTCTTCTTCTTCTTGCTGTAGGCTTGTAGAGCTATGAACTTCCTTCTCAAGACTGCTTTTGCTGTGTCCCATAGATTTTGGATTGTTGTGTTTTCATTATCATTTGTTGCCATGATGGTTTTTTTTTTATTTCTTCTTTGATCTCTCTGATAACCCAGTGATTGTTTAATAGGATGCTGTTTAGTCTCTATGTGTTTGATTGTTTTTATTGTAGTTGATTTCAAGTTTTATGCCACTATGATCTGAAAGGTGCTTGATATGATGTCTGTCTTCTTGAATTTGAAGAGAAGTTGCCTATGGCCCAACATATGTGCACTTGAGAAGAATATATATTCTGTGGCTCTGGGGTGAAATGTTTTGAAGATGTCAATTAATTCCATCTGGTCTAGTGAGTCATTTAGTATTGATGTTTCTTTGTTGATTTCTTATTTAGAAGATTTGTCCAATGATGATAATAGGCTACTAAAGTCTCCTTCTATGATTGTATTGCTGTAAATGTCTCCCTTGATATCCTACAGGAGTTTTTTTTATGTATTGGGTGTGTATATGTTTACCACAGTTATTTCTACTTTTTGGATTGCTCCCTTTAGTATTATAAAGTGGCCTTCCTTATCTTTTATGCCCTTCACTTTGAGATCTAATTTGTCAGATATAAGTATTGGTACCCCAGTTTTTTTTTCATTTCCATTTGCTTGAAAAACCTTTTTCCAACCCTTCACCCTCAATCTGTGTGTGTCTTTTTTTCTGAGGTGGGTTTCTTGTAGACAGCAGATATATCAGCCATGTTTTCTTATCCAATCCATTATTCTATGTCTTTTGATTGGAGCATTTAATCCATTTAAATTTAAAGTCATTATTGATAGGTGCCTATTTGTTGCCATTTTTATTCTTTACACCTTCTTCACTTCCTATTTCTTCTTTTTATAGCAGATCCTTTAGTATTTCTTGCATTGCTGGTCTGGTGGTAATAAATTCCTTTAGTCCTTTTTTTGTCTGTGAAGCTCCTGTTTTCACCTTCAATTTTGATTGATAGCCTTTATAGGTACAGTATTCTTGGATTCAGACCCTTCCTTTGCATGACTTTGTATATTTCATTCCATTCCCTTCTGGCCTGATGAGTTTCTGTTGAGAAATCAGTCGCTAGTCTAATGGGGGTTCATTTGTAGGTAACTTTCTATCTGTCTCTGGCCACTTTTAAGATTCTTACTTTGTTGGTGGTCTTTTGCCTGTTTAATTATAATGTGCCTTGGTGTTGGCCTTTTGGGATTCATTTTGCTTGGGACTTTGTGGGCTTCTTGGATTTGTGTGGGTTTTTTGTTCCCTATATCAAGAGAGTTTTCTGTTATTATTTTTCAAACAGGTTTTCTATTCCTTGCTCAGTTTCCTCTCCTTCTGGAACCCCTTATTATGGAGATGTTGTTTTGTTTTGTGTTGTCCCAAAGTTCCGTTTGGCAGTGGTCGACAAACTAAGGCTGCCAAGCCACATGTGGCCTGTGAGTTGTGGTTTATTGCTCTGTTGACTAATGAATTTGCAGACCACTGCTTTAGGCTCTCCTCCTGCTTTTTAATTTTTTTTTTTCTAGAAGCTTTTCTACTTGGGTATTTTTTCCTACTTTGGTCTTCTGTTTCTTCTAGTCTACTCTTGATGCTTTCTATTGAGTTCTTTACAGCAGTGATGTCATTTTTCATTTTTTCTTGGTTCTTCTTCATTTCCTCTTGGTTCTTACTCATGTTGAATTTGTGTTCCATTCTTTTCAGCTACCTTATGACCATTTCTCTGAATTCTTTCTCTGGCAGGTTGCTTGCCTCCATTTCATTTACTTCCATTTCTGGTGTTGCCTGCTTTTCTTTCATATGTGGCTGTTTCTTTGTCTTCCCATGGCCTCTCTTTTTGGGGTGTCTGGTTATGTAGTTCTTTCTCTCCTGTGTTGATTTAAAGGCACAAAATACAACACAACCAGTTACAATGCACAAGACACTGAACAGAAATGTATTCACAATATTAATAAACCCCAATAAAGGTGAACTCTAGAGAAAGGTAAGTTAGGGGACAGGAGAGAAAGAAGAAAAGAAAGAACCAAAAAAAAAAGAATGAATTGCAAAAATGAAATTGGGGAAAGAAAAAGTAATAGAGAAAAGAAAGAGAATAAGAAAGAAGAGGGGAACAAACTATATATATATGAAGAAAACTCCAATTAAATAGCCACTAATCCCAACAAATGCCAGCAACAAGTACCTGAAGATGAATATAAAGTACAAACAGCTAATATCAAGTGAGGTAAGGGAAAACAGAAGCAAAAAACAAACGAATAAAAAAGAACAAGCAAAACAATCTCACAAACAAGCATAAAAATTGATATAATCAACAATCAAGCAAACAACAAAAGGACAGAGAGAAAAACAATTTTTTTTTTTATAGTGAAGGCAGAGAAGAGAGGAGTGTGTATGGATTTGGAACAGGGGATTGGAAATTAGATATATAAGTAGGGTAAAATTTTATAGGTGGTAAAAAGAAAGAATAGGGAAAATCTACAGCAGAAAAAGGGTAAGAGAAATAGGACAGAAAAAGGGTAAAAGTTAGGAAGAGAGTGATGCTATAAAGGTAAAGTTTAGATAGAGTAAAATGATGCTAATGGAAAGATGAAAATAGAATGTAGAACACTAATCCCAAAGTAAAATATAAAATGACACTTTTTTAAAAAAAGGTAAAATAGTTGTAGTAATAATACTGATTGAAAATAAAAAAAGGTAAAATCAAGTGAGGAAAAAAGAAAAAAAGTAGTTTCTTAAATAAAAGATGAAAAAAAAAAGTGCTGTAGTGAAGGTCATTCACTTCTTCTACTGTTCTGTTTGGCACACCTGTTTCCTAGTCAGGACAGTATTGTATATTCCACTGCTCCTCAGTGGTATAAGCCAGTCCTAATTTTTAAGCAGGCAGTTTGTCTTAATTACTTGTATTCCTTTATTTCTGTTTATACAAGAGCCAATTTGTGATTCAACTCCTGGTGGCAGTGTTTTTGGTCCTCTCTAGCCAGTGCTTAGATCCTACTTTCCCTGTGGCATTCAATACTGGTTTGTGGGAGGGAGTTGCCCCAGAACTCGTTCTCTGTGGTTATTTTCCCCTCTGATCCCCAGTTTCCAGAAAAATAAATTTCCCCTGCATCTTTTAGGGTATCCCCATTTGGGTGAGCCTATGTATTGGGCTTAGAAATCAGAAGTAAGTCTTTAAAGAGGAAAAAGAAAAAAAAAAGAGCCATTGTAAGTGTGGGAGCTCTGGGCCTGTGTGCAAGTCTGTGTCATCATTTTTTTCCCTCTTGGGTCTAAACAGCTGGCACACTTTTAAAATTTTTAGGCTGTCCTTTGCATCAGATTAAAGTGTGTTGCTTTTTAGAGTTTGTTTCTGTTAGCAGCTCTGAGGACCCCCTTCCACATTCAGAGATCACATCAGCCCCAACAGCCACAGATTTTTCTAGGCGCAGACTTCCCCTGGTCCTCCAGCTCCTGCAATGTGCGTATTTCTCTCTCTTGCTGGGAGCAGAGACCTCACCTTATCCCAGCTGAAATATGACCTTTCCATGGTGGAGGGTAAAGCTCCTCTGAATCCATGTGTTTGCGCCAATTGGGGACTGGTATTCTGGGATTCGAAGCTGTTCGGTGGATGCTGTAGTTGTAGATTTTCAGGCTTCTGATAACATCTACTTTCCCCTTCAAGATGGCGTGGTCTCCGCCTCAGAGCCGCTCGCTCTGGGATGGAACCCAGCAGCAGTGGGGGCTGCCTGGTCAGAGGAGCCCCATCCAGCATTTTCCACCATCTCCTGGAGTATATATGTCTCTTAACTCACCTACAAAAACTCCCCATGTGACCCTCAGCTGTTTTTTTCTATCTGCTCTGGGACAAAGCATGGGACACGTCTCTCTTTGTTCTTGATATTCGGTGATCACATGTTCTCCCTTTTTCAAAATGCTCCAATTAATATAATCTTTGTTCTTGTGTAGAAAGGTGATTTGCTTAATTTAAAATAAAGAGGACTTAATTTTCTATAATTAGGTTACTTCTCACCTTAATTTATCAATAGGAAAATTACCCTTGTTGGGCCACTGCATTCTGATTTCAGAAATTGAGATTCCTGTGGTTATAGGACTATGTCTCAATAGTCCAAAAAGAAGATTCAAATGAAGTTTAAAAAAAAAAAATCAAGAAGTTATGTGGTTAACATAGTTTACATATCTCCATCAGACCCACAGCAAGAACAGCACCAGCCAAACCTCAGTCACTTGGGTTTACTCCTCACCTATGGAGAAGTGGCTGAAATTAGATGATGAATTTGATGGTGTATTGAGCTTGTAATTAATTGGATTATCTGCTTTCTGTGTGTTCCTGATTTATGCAATTTGGCCCAGAATGACCAGCAAGGTGTTTCTAGGTTTCCAGCATCACTAGTACTGGAGACTGAGGACATTTAGAGCATGGTAAAGAGCCCTTGGTGGTGGTGGTGGCAGGGGGGCAGCTGTGGGAGGACACCCCTGAGGAGGCACACAATAATCACTAATAAAGACACAGTGTAACGACACAACCCAACCAGTGTCAGATGAATGGGCAGCCACTCAGAAGAATTGGTTAGAGTTACTGCAGTAGAGGGTGGTAGACATTCCTCTAAAGGCCTCTTTGTGAAGGTGAACTTGAAGCAGGCTTTAGAAGAAGAAAGGCTGAGCAGCATTCATGTGGGCATTGGGGGGGTGAGGTGGTTCAGGAAGAGAAGAGATAAATCCAGGCAGGAGCAACCAGTCTGGAGTAGAGAATGTAAACTTGGATTCTGAAGGAGGTGAGGGCATTTGGAGGAAGGTTGGGAGGGCAGAGGAAGATGATGAAATTCGAAGGAGCCAAAATTTAAGATTAAGAACTAGCTAATTTACATTCTTGGCTGAGAAGATGAAAGAAGAGTGAGGAAGATAGGCAAAATATCTCCTGGCTCTGAGGAAAGTCAGATAAACCTGATAAAATTGGACTCAAATTAGTCCTTCCCCTTTGCTTGCTTCTGGGTATGGTTTTTACTGTAAGGTCCTACTCTCCATTAATAAAATTCTAATTCCTCTTTTCTTTCCTCACTTTCTTTACTAAAGCCTGCTTAGGGATTATAACCTGTGGCCAGAGGTGAATCCTTACAAGGTGGGTTTTGTGGTCCATCAGGAGTAGTGCAGTGGGTTCTCCCACACTTTCATCTCTGTGTGAGGACTATTAGACAGATTAGCCAGCCGCCTGTTCCCAGGGGCACATCCACCTGCACTGACTTGCTTGGGAAAATTTCCTCTGGGCTCAACACCCTTGTTCCCATACCTAACCCAGCCCTCCCCAAAAGGGTGTGTTTCACTTGTACTGACACAGGGAATGTATTCTTGTACTTTTGAGTAAACAGTTCTGTACTATAGAGGGTGGGGCCATATCTGAAACAAAAGCTTGGGATTATGTTGTTTTTCTAGCACCTGCCTCCCTGGGGTGAGCTCACTGTATTTAATGATACCCTTCTAGTATAGCCTGGCTCCCTTTTTTTGGAATACTGGGTGGCGCTTAACATTCCCTGCCAGGAATTCACTTCTTTCAATGCCAGTTAGAATCATATGGTATCGCTTTAAGATCTCCAGATAAAACATGTGTAGATCTGTCAGTTGTTAACCTATATTCGATTGATGCACGATTTTCATTTCTAATTAGACCTGTTTGCTCAAGAAGTACAAACAAAACCAACACATTTCCTCCTGCTGTTGCAGCTGGTTGCAAGATAGCCTGTATTTTCTACTTTATCATTAGTTTTAAAATCCAAACTATAAATGTGAATTACTTTCTGGTCTGACTCCAGGGTATAGGTTATTGTTATGCTAATTCAGGTGTATGTCTTCCCAGACCTTATAAGTATATAAATCTTGTGCTCTTTTGAACAAATTGGGTAGTTAATCCTTTAATCAGTTATTGAGAGATTGCTACAAGCACAGAGCAAAGGCCAGTCCTCTCAGCTCAGCCTTTTGAAGGTCATCATTGTTATGCATTTGATGTTTCTCCTTTGTTTTTCCTTTTTTCTTCTATTAAATAAGAAAGTTGGTCTAATCCTAGAGCAAGCACTTTCCTTTAAAGTGGAAAGATGGGACCATGGGAAAAGAAAGAGATCTAATGCTTCAAATAATAGGCAATGCTGCTGATGGAAGCAGTCTCTTAGCCTCCCTCTTTCTTTCCCCCTCTCCCTGCTTCCTTCTTAGGTATGTTCTGAGAAGGATTATTTGTCTCCAGCTGGCTGGTTGTATTTGTCATTTGACTTTTCTGTTTTCTTAACCACGTATTTATATGCATTCTGTGGGTAACCTTTTGTTAGTATAAGGAGGCTGTTTTTCCTTCATCTGTCCCTGAAAAAAATTAGTGGAGACTCCTTCAACTGCTTAGAAATAATAGGTTAAGTTCAAATACATTATCATTCATTGGCAGCTATTTCTGACTGTAATGGGGAGAAGGTTTAAGCTCATATGAATTGTTAATGCTGACAATAGAAGTGCAATGAGATGGTTTGCTATCAACTCCTCTTTGTGTGGAGGGCCTGGCCTAAACCCTGTCCTTTCTGGGTGGATATGGACCTATGGCCAGTAATGCCCCTGGACATTCGTGTGACCCTGGTTCCATGGGATGCATTAAGAATTGATTTATGTTTAAAAGGACTTGCCCACTTTTCTGATACTCCAGATGACCAAAGCACATCATTTTACAGCCTCTCTTCTACTCAGGCTTCATTCAATAAAGTCTAGGGAGAACCTTCTGGCGGGTGCTCATGTAGTGAAAACCCACATAGAAATGTTCTCAAGGAGTGCAATTACCAGTATCTACCTGGACAAATTTAAAATAGGAAGGGGTAGAAAAATAGGAAGGCGTGATGGGAATTTTTATCCTGATCTCAAAGCAGAAAACATTCTCTGTAAACCTTCTCCTATGAAGTAGGATTAGAATCCAAGTCAGAATCTAAAGTGCCTGTGGAAGTCACAGGTAGATGATGTTTTAAATATCTGTGGCCCTGAGGGTTTGTAATTTTTCTTCTTTCTTAAAGTTATCTAAAATCTGTTGAAATCCAAATTGCCATGGAAGGTGCTCTTGTCACTCACCTTGGGCCACTTGGTGTGATAACAGCCCTTGTTTTCCAGGACTGATGTTGAGCAGATACAGGTGTTTGTAAATGTTGGGCTTCACAATCATATAACTAATGAAAATTGCTTAGAAAACAAAAATAGCAGTTCCTAATATTGAAAAATTAAGTCAATTCCTTTAAGAGTAAGACTCCTAAAGATGACAGTAAGCTTAGGTACTAATTAATGAGTCTTCACTGGCTTTACTCTTGCAAAGTGGGCATTACTGTCTGCCATTCTACGCAGGATAACATGGAATCTCAAGCTCATAAAAGCAGACTGAGGATTCAAGTCTAGACCTGTCAGCCATAGCAATTCATTCAGAGGTGATCACATGGCCCAAAACAGGCCAATGGGAGTTTTTAGGAATAATTGCAGGACTTTGGGTATACTGGAAAGTTAAGCCTAAACGGCACGGGTCTAAGAATGAAACCATAGCAGAGGAGAGCACACAAAATAGAGAAAATGGGGACATGATTTCAGTACCTGGATACAGCTATGCCTGAAGACAATTGCTCCTGGATTATTTAGTGACATAGAATAATAATTTTTTTTCTTCTTTTGGTTTAAGCCTCTGTTACTCATGCATTCATGTAGATATTCTTTCCATCCCAACTTGGTTATATAAAAATGTGCCTTGGGCCTGGAACATTTCCTTGCCAAGAGTAGAGTTCTAACAGTCTATAGTAGGCTTATCACCTTGTGTGGGAATACCTTTCTGTGTTTCAGATTTAATGTTTGCTCCTTTGTTCTCCTTAAGTGTGGATGACATATGGCACCTGGCTAACCCTACTACTATATCTGTCCTCTTCAGGGAGGGAACTGGATCCTTATTGTGCAGCCCAAGAGGGCCAAGTACCCTGCAGCTAGTAGACATGGGAGACTGAGGCCCATCATTGGAGCTGATCTTTCCCTTCCCTGTGTGAATAAAATGCTATTCCATCCAGTGCTTAACTGAGCTGCATTTTCCTGGAGACCCTTGATACCCAGATGCACTAAAGAGAAGTGTTTGGGTTTCTGCTCCAGGTGATAGGCAACAGGTGTCACTTGCTTGATAACTATTTGAAATAGTTTTCTGTCTTGGAACTTAAAACTGAAAAGCTCTTGACAATTTTGTCTACATTGCCAAACTTTCTCTGAGTCCCCTAGGTAAACCTGCTAATTTCTCTGACCCTTCCCTCACACACTGTTATTGTACCATCATAATGATGGTGGTTACTTTTATTACACATATGCCCTTCACTAGGCTGCAAAATGTTGCAGAGTAGAGATGATACCTCTGTGTGTATGTGTGTATTGCATATGCATGTGTGTGTGTTTGTGTGTGTGTGTATGCCTATGTGTTTAATTCTAATATTTAGACCCAAACTTATTCCAGAAATGCAAAATAATCTCCATGATTTAAATAGGAAATTCTTTAGTATCTTTATATGTCAAATTCTCCAATCCTTTCTCAATATATCACAATAACCCCTCCCATGCTTGGCACTTTGAGAAGTGAAATATTGGGTATGTGTCATTAGTTCCCTCCAGGAAGATGTAAGATCAGAACATGGAAGAACATTCTGATAAATCTCTGACATGGTAGGTGGTGAAGATATATTTTTCAAGAGCTAAACTAAAATTCTAACTTTATTCCAACAGAGATTAAATTGATAAATTAAAACTTAAGGCACACAGAGCTATTTTTTTCTCAACTTACTAGAACTTTTTGAACACTGATTTGAGCCCATATTTTGGCTAAATAATATGACTTAAACAATTTTAGGGCTGGAGAGAAATGAGAGCTGGTGATTTTAGGAGTGCTACCCAAGTTTGTCATACTCTCCAATAGTTTTTCTTTCTCCATTGCTTTTACAGATTTTTTTTTCTTGACAATGTAGAACAAGGGAAGTCTCTGAAACTCACCACCCATTCTCCTCTTGACATAAATTAGTTTACTATGCTTTTCTTTCTCTTATCTAAAGAAATCTACCAAACAAGAGAATTGGGATTTAGCTCTGGTGGCCCAGCCAATTCTTGAGCAAGGGGCTAATTCTAGGGGAAGATAGTGGGGATTCTGTAGAGCAAGGTTCTTATGGCTAGATTCCCTTAAGAAGATGCTCTGTACCCAACCATGTTGCTCAGTAGAAATAACACCAAAGATAAGATGAAATCTTCTTATTTTGAAGTTTAAGATTTGAGACCATAAGAATCACTGAACATTAGTGACTGCAGAGAACTCAGTGATTGCTTTGTACAACCCTATCATTTTGTAAAGAAGGAAAATATAACCCCAAGTGCAGTTTGACTTGCCCCAAACACATTTCTAGTACAGTGTGGGGCCCATTTCTTCCAGAGTTCTTTTTACAGCTTGAGGAGTATCAAAGCAGAGGTACCAAGAGCCCCTGCTCTCTTCTACAGTCAGGCTGTATGGGTTTGCCTCCTACTTCTTCAGTTGTTAATGGGCTTTGAGTGAGTTATTTTTTTAGTCTCTTGGTGTCTCAGTTTTCTCATTTATAAAATGATGATAGCAGTGAATAAAACTACTTCAACAGGCTGTTATAGAGATTAAATGAATTGATATGGGTAAAGCAGTTAGAACAGGGCCTATCCATAGCAAGTGCCCAGTTAATATAATGGCTATTCTTGTTTTCATTCTATGTTGCCTTTCAGGACGTGATTTCAAGGCTACCAATAGGAACCTTTGCTATATTCTATCCCTAAACTCTAGACATTCCCCTATGTATTTGCCCCTGATTCATATTCTATTATGTAAGTAACTATGTTCCCTACCCCAAAGACCTACTTTACACAGTTAACAATGTGACTTAAAATGCTAATACCACTGAGAGAGGAATCATGGTGACTTATTTCCACCCTATAATTAATAACCAACATTGGATCTTTTCCTAGGAACAGATTTGCAAGGAATAGAGACCACAGGCTTTAAGAGCCTGAAAAGTCAGGGTGGTAGGGAAAGGGATGGCTACTATGGGGTAAGGGGAATGAAGGTATAGAAGAGAATTGGCCTGCAGACAAGCTCATTAGCACTTTTAGTATTTATGACTCACTATTTTTCTTGTTCTTCACTAGTTCTTTGCCTGTGGCCTTTCATGTAGGGATAGCTGCACATCCAATGAAGCAGCACAGCTCAGGGTGGCTGGGCCCAGAGCATCCCAGGGAGTGATTGGCTTAGACCAGAGTTTCTCAGCTTTGGTGCTACTGGCATTTGGAGTGAACCCTTTTTGTTGTGGGGAAGTGTTGTGTATTGTGGGATGTTTAGTAGCACTCTACTGATCAGATGCCAATATTGCTCCTCCCCAAAATGTCTCCAACACTTGCCAAGTATTCCTTGGGAGCCACAATGCTCCCAATTGAGAATATTTGGCTTAGGCCTTCTTTTTCTAAAATATATTTTATTGATTTTTTTATAGAGAGGAAGGGAGAAGGATAGAGAGAAATATTGATGAGAGGAAAATATCGATCAACTGCCTTCTGCACACCCCCTACTGGGGTGTGCCTGCAAACAAGGTACATGCCCTTGACTGGAATTGAACCTGGGACCCTTCAGTCTACAGGCCGACACTCTATCCACTGAGCCAAACTGATCAGGGCTAGGCATTCTTCTTAAGACCTATTGATTGTATTCTCTCTTGAGGAGGCCAGACTGGACTAAGGTCAGTGGGATAAAGAACTTTTTGGCTCCCTCTCTCCACATGAAGATTCTCCACTGCCCCCAACTTCCTCCGGAAAAATCTACTTAGGCCTTAATTTACCTGCACTAGCCACTCCCCTGTGATAGGAGAAGGACATTATTTCTTGGGTAGAGTTAGCCAGCTGAGGACATCATAGGCTACCCTGGATTAGAGGACAGAATGACTACCCTAGTTGTCAGCTGGGGCCACTCAAAATTTGATAACCAGATAGGATCACCTCAAACTCCTATTTCCCCAGACAAGGGAAACCATTTTTCCCTAGAACTGTATGCCCTCCTCTTCACCCTGCAAATCCCCAGAACTTTAATCTTTGCTCTGGAGTCCTGTGACCAAGCATGCTTTCTCCAGGTTATACAGACCAGACATAAAACATCCCCCCCCCTCTCTCTCTCCTATCTCTCATTTACTGCCAAAGAGTTCACCTGTGTAACATTAGTTTCTGAAACTTTTCAGAGCAGAGAAAAACTTTCAAAACATAAATTAAATGTATCTCTTGCCCAAACTCCTTTTAGCATTTCTACTACTTGCTGGAGTGAGGGCAGTGGGTATGCTTTCTCTTAGGACCTTCCTTCACACTCTGTTATTCTTGACTCTCTCCCAGATTTCTGTCTGAAACAGATTGTTTTTATTTTCTGTGTTGCTTTAAAGTAGCAGTTCTTACCCAAGTCCCTAAAACTCTTTCATGGGGTCTTCAAGGTCAAAACTATATCATCATAATACTAAGTGACTACTTGTCCTTTTCACTTATTCTCTCACAAGTATACAGTGGAGTATTCCAGAAGCTACACATTGTGTGATGACATTCTATAATGAAATGTGTTGACAGTCATCTGAAACAGTATTTTCCAAATGACCAATGCATGGTGTGACAAAATCATGCATAAATGAAAGATCCATTCAAAGTGCAAGAGACTTCAAAAACTAAATTTATTTATATAGTTTTAGATTCTTCATTGCAACTGGCCTTAAAGAAACTGCTACTTGTAGAATTTTGGTGCTCCATGAATGATGATCACAATTATCTGAAAAGACTAATAAAGTACTAGTTACTTTTCTAGCTACACATCTGTATGAGGTTGTATTTTCTTTACCAACTTTAATGAAAACAACATATCATGACTGATCATATGCAGAAACAGATATTGAGATTCCAGCTGCTTCTATTAAGGCAGAAAAGACAGAGCTTTGCAAAAATGTAAAACAATGCCACTCTTCTCATTAAATTATTTGTTTCAGAAAATATATTTTTTCATAAAAATATGTTATAAAATACATAATGAATTTATTATTGTTATTTATAAATAAGTTAGTTTATAAATATTTAAGGGTGTTTTCAATTTTAATTTCTAATATGGCAATTACTAACAGATATAATCTACATCAACAAAAACTCTTGGAGGTCCTCGATAATTTTTCAGAATATAAAAGGGTCCTGAGAGCACACCTTTGAGAGCTGCTACTTTCCAGCAACTTATCTCATTCATTCCTATCCCAAATCTGCCATACAGATGGGGAGAGTTGCTTAAGCATTGCCCAAATTCCAGGCACTGTGTTAAGTGTTTTACATGAAACTTAATTATTGTTAACCTTGGGAAGTAAGTATAATTATTATTCACACTTATAGTCAAAGAAATTGAGTTTTAGAGGGGTTTTGAAACTTGCCCAGATTCACAGGAAGTAGTAAAAGGAAAATTTTAAATTTAGGTGTCTGAATCCAGAAGTCTCACTCTTAACTTTACAACCCAATTCAGCTGGGAAAAAGAAAAAAAAAACACACACCCAGAAAATAAATTCTTTTTCATGAACACACACAACTTTCCTTAGAAATCAATGAGTGTTTGTTATAGGTTTGCTTTGCAAACTTTGTTGTGGTTAGACTCACTCAGTCCATCTTTGGGAGGTGACACTGACCCCATGGACACCATGGCTATAGTCTGGGAATAAAGATTCCGAGTGTGCCCTCCTTAGTCCTCAATCCACAAGTATGCATGGGCTTTTTTCTCCAATTGCAGGGGCAGCCTTCCTCTGTGCTTCTTTCTCAGCACTTCTCAGTCTCCAACTCTCTTCCAAGTATGTATTTCTCAGTTCTCCAGAGGGTGCTCAGCTATCAGTCTGTGTCTGAGCTTGAATAAGCACCTGGAAAGCAGGGATTTGATCCAGAGTTTATTTGGCAACAGAGACAGGCTCAGAGGAGGCTCCTGATGCGGTACACATCACAGTCCAGAAACCCAGGCAGGAGGTGCTCTCTCTGGGATATTCCAGAGCCTCCGGTCATGCTCACTGGGGTGCACGGGTACATGGAACAATAACAGGAACCCTGGTGTAATGCGATCATTGGTGATCACCTGTTTTAAGTTGTGAAGATGAAGTTTGAGATGCACTGCATGAGGAGAGGGAAGAGGGGTAAGGAGTAAGGCCGAGGGAGTGTTTCAGCTTGTGTGCAGGCAATCAATTATTTCAAGACTCACCATCTGGAAAATTCTTTCATAATATGAATGCTGTAAATATTTATTTAAGCTTCCTCTACCCCCTGCTGCCATTTCAGAAGCAAGGAAATTATTCAAGAGGCCAGATTTTTACACATAGTATTCATAAAGTATACTATGGGCAAGGAGAGTATAAACAGCCCTGTCCTTCTATTCAACTCTCAGAAATTACTTCTTTGTGACTATGATGACATTTTAGATTAGAAATGGACAGTTGTGGCATTTAACTAATTTGCCCAAAGTCACACAGTTAGTAAATGACTTCAAATCAGAAAGAACTTGGCTGAAATCTCAACCCTGATTGTAATTATTCATGCAATTTCAGCATGCTGTTCAATGTCTCCAGGCCTTGATTCTCTGTCTGTAACATAAGGTTAGGATCATTGTGAAGATTAAATAAAGAATATAAAGTTTTGAGCAATGTGTCTGGTGCATAACGTGGGCTCAATAAATTCAGCTATAGTGATAATTATACTACTGGAACCTACGTTATTGTTTTAAAGCTTTTATCTGTTTTTATTATTTTCTGACACCAGTGGATTATAAGCTGTCTGTATTCAGTCAATGACTAACATAATATTTAATATTTGGGGAATTAAATAAATGTAGGATGAATGAATGATTAATTGATTAGATAATGACATAGGGTATGATCAGCATTGCCAAACTAGGTTGAAGAATGTCCTTGGGAAAGAAGGCAGCCTGAGGACAGAGACTAATGGACACACATGGGTACCAATACACAGTTTCTGACTTTAACCCTTGCTGGAGATCTAGTAAAACTGTCTGTATGTAGGTAACTTTTAAATTGGCTGATATACAGGGAATTGGGAAATTCTTCCACCATCCAATTTATCTGTTTCAGTCAGTAGAGAATGTTTCCTTTGGATTAAGTATTTTGAATAGTATAAGTGCAGGTGCGGGGGGGGTGAAGAGGGACAGAGAGAGAGAGAGAGAGAAAGAGAGAGAGAGAGAGAGAGAGAGAAAGAGAGAGAGAGAGAGAGGAAGAGGGAGAAACCAAACTTGTATTTCTTGCTCTTAAACCACATTGGGAGGGCATATATGAGCATGGGATACCTCTCTACCATTAACTCACTCCAGGATCCAAGTTAATGGAGGTTTGCCCAATGACTCTGGGATCATCTTCCTTCCAGCCAGCTGAATGGGGGAAAGAGCATGGAGAAGAGCTGTGTGAGAGGTATTTATGCACCAACCTTGCAGTAGCATAGGTTATCAGTTTTGTCTCTATTTCATTGTCAAGAACCAGAAATATGGCTACAGCGATATGCAGGAAAATTTGGGAGATGGCTTGCCTGTCTGAGCAACTGCTTTCTAGTAACAACTTTATAATATCGGTAAAAGAACCTAAACTATAAACTATCTTTGCCATATGTTTGAAGAGGGCAATATCTGTGGGAAGGATGGTTCATTGTAAATGAGTTTGTCCCCAGCAGAGATAAAACATCCTTCACAGGAAGGCTTAATCGCCAAGAAGGTTGGGGAGAAAGGTTCTGTACTACCAGAGCTGAGTGCTACAGGCTGTGGGATAGGTAACTGGGCCAGACTTGTGGTCCTAGGCTCCTGGACATGTGGGCAGAAGAAGTGGACTGTAGAAGGGGACAGGAAAAATGTAAGAGAGAAACAAAAAAAGAAGTCATAGATTTGCAGAGGATAAGCCACAGCCCTACAGAGAAGCAAAATGGTGCCTGTGGGCGGCCTTTGCAGTAAAGCACTTACAAGCCATTTGGGGGCTCCACTCAGGTGCCACAAACTGGAGAATAGGACATGGCTCACCCCCTCACTGCTTTTCTTCCTCTGAGCAGGAGAGTTGGGCTCATTATGTCTTTAGGTGGATTTTATAGTTCTGGATGTGAGCCTAAAAGTTGCATGTGGTTTTCAAATACTTATTTTATCACACTCCATGATTACTTCCATTATGTGTGGCTAACATTTGAGTCTTTTCAGATTTAGTAGGGATATAAAAGGTTTAAATAAGCCCAATATCAGATGTGTCTGGGATTCCATTTCTTGCATGCACACTGTAAATAAACGCTGATGAAAAATATTTGAGTTCCAAATTCTGCCACCCCAAATCCTGCAAATATGCACATAAAAGCCCTGTAATCCCATAAAAGCCTTTTTACTTGTAAATAACACTATCTTGTTTTCCATCTCAAATTTCTTCTCCTGTAATTATACAATATTTGGTTTCCTCTTTTTAGGCAATTCAAATTAAAACTTATTTCATTTCATAATTACAAACATTAATTTTGAGGAAAGACTAATCTGACGGGAATTTGGTTCCAGTGATATTATAACCTAAACTTGTAATAGCAAAGCAATCCATCTCTTGACTAATGTCTTGGAATCTTTTAAGATTCTACTCCTGCTAAGCATTTGCATTTGGAAAGCTTTATTCTTTTCCCTGAAATAATAATGCTTTATTAAGAGCACTGTGTGATTTGATTTTTGTAAAAAAATAATAATGATTTAATTCAAAGACTTCAAGATATAAAGAATTTAAAAGGTGAGCCATTTCACCCTCTTAGTATTGGGTTATTTTATAAGTCCCATGAGTTCTGGAGCAGAATGTTACTTGGAAAATGTTGATTATTAAGTTCATTTTCAACTGTTTCCTGAAAAAGAAGAAACAAAATATTCTTTGTTTGAGTATCATGATAGGTGGTAATTTTAAAATATTAGATAAAGTGTATGTTATTATTCAGAGTATGGATAAAGGGGAAAAGCATGCTGACTGGCCATTTGGGAATGGATAGTTAATATCTAGAGAAGCATTTTGTTTATTAACTAAAAAACACATAGAAAAAAATGCCAATGGAGTGCTTGTAGGGCGATTACTGTTTATCCATTGCAATGTAAGAATCATTCCAAAGCATATGATTTAAAACACTGATTTATTGTGTTCTCTCACAATTTGAAGGGTTGATGGGCTCAGCTGGGCCATTGTTGCTTGTTGGAGTCCCTCACTTGGTCTCAGTCAGATGGTGACTGAGGCTGGAGGCATCTGAAGGATCTTGGGTTGGAACCCTTAGTGGTGGGTAGTCCATCTCTCTCTTCAGCCTCAAATGTGGGTACTTTGGGCTTCCTCCCAGCATGATTGTCTCAGGGTAGTCAGATTTCTCATAGGGCAGCTGATTTTCCCCCAAAGTGAGTGTTCCAAGAGACTAAGGCAGAGATGACAAAGATTTTTCTAATTTGCTTTTCAAAACCCTGCAGGGTCAGTTCTGCCTTGTTCTATTGGTTGTGAGTGAGTCACAGGGACAGTCCAGGTTGATCAGGAGGTAATTACCCAAAATCATGAATAGAGGGAGGTGTGGGTCATTGCTGGGCCATCATTGAAGACTGCCTACCACAATCACAAGCCCTTGATCACTTTGCCCACAGAGATCATTTTGATGGGTAAGATTTCCACACCAGATCAGTGAGTGTTTATCTTCTGAAAGACTGGGTTTGGTAACAACTAGGAGGGAAGGGAGCTGATAAAGGCTCTTTGTTAGGACAACCTCAGGCTGTTTGAATGATGTATGTGTTTGTGTATTTTGATTTGTCCTTATTACCTCTGCAGTTTGATTTAGGGTGGGGTCAGGAGGAGAGAAATATTAAGTGCAGTGAGTGCCAGGTTCAATGCCACACACTTTAAACATTTTATACCATTGGTGGGAAGCTATTAGGATAATGGTCATGTTCAAATCCTCAGTAGCTATGCTACTCACAAGCCATGGGACTTTGAATAATTACTTAACTTCACATAAGTTACTTTATACCTCAAAATATTTTTGCTTATATGGATGTCTTGAGTTAATAAAGTTTCTGCCAGTATATTTGAAAGCAAATACTGCTTAATGTGCATTAAATTGTCAATGAGGTTGTGTCTTTTTTTATTGATTATTAGCTATACAATTTTATGTGTTCTCTTAACTCTCATTCCTATTTCTTTTCCCATTTTTATATTGAAATTTTTCTTATGTGTAGAAGATTTTTTATATTAGAGATATTAACATTGATCATTATATGTATGTTACAAGTGTTTTTTGCATATCCAGTCATTTGTCTCTCAACTTTGACCACAGAATCCATTTTCCTAGCAAAATTATTTTGTAAATCTTATCTCAAGAGAGAATATAATTTGTTATGACTGTTGTTCTGATAACAGAAATAATAAATAAATTTGATGTGTGAAATAATAATCACAGAACTAAATTATCCCCTGGAAAAAGTATCTAATTCAGTACATGGAAGCACTAACCTTAGAAAACATAACAATATCATATTTCATCTGTCAAAAGTATAATAGTATATTATAAACAGCAAAATAATCTTTGGAGAAATTTGTCTCAAAATAGAATGCAGACAGGAATATTTTAGACTTTAGTAGCAAAATATGCTTGAGTTCTATAGTTGATACATATAAAGGAAAAAAATAGAGTACAAAGCAAAATCCTCCCTTAGTGACTCAAAAAAGTTCATTCCACGAAAAATTTCTTCTCTGCTTCAAGACAAACTTATATGACAATCTCCTTTTACACAACCATGGGTCGTCCCAGCGTTGTCTGTCATTTGTCACCATTGGCCAGGAGGGACAATTACTAAGCAGCTTGATTGAGATGGCAGCAGTGGGGTAGTGGGTATTCTTAGTTCTACCACTTACTATATGTATAGACTTAAACAGTTTACTGAATTCCTCAGCCTCAGTTTCCCCCTCTGTATAATGGGAATAAGAATATCTGCTCACAGGAAATTTGTTAAAATTAACATGAGATCAAATATATGAAACTATTTAGAACCCACACATTGCTGTAAATCATAGTTTATGCCATATGACAGTCCATTAATAACATCATTTTTAAATAATGAATAAATGAATCAATGCAGTTGCCTTTTACTCAGGAAATGAGATATGGGAATAAAAGAGGACACGTGTTCTGCTTTAATAAGCCCTCAAATCTATAAATTATGCTTTGTATTTATATAATATCTTGAAGTTTACAAAGTGCTTTCACCCAATGTGTTATTTATCCACTCATTCATTCAGTGAAACTATAATGATGTTAAATAAGACTGAGTCCTTGAACTCATGGTTAAGGGAAAAGCTAAGTATACAGAAAAACTAAGTACATAGAAGGCCAGTGGTTTTGAGTATTGAATGCAAATAATCATGGGAAGCAAGCAATTGTATTGTACATTTATTTCAGCTAAACTGTCCTAGGTTATCCATGTCAAACATCTACAGTTTTGTATTATGTATTATTTTGCTAGGGCTGTCAGAGTATAGTACCACAGACTGGGTGGCTTAAACACAGACTTTTTTTTGTCACAATTTTGCAAGCTAGAAGTCTGAACTCAAAGTGTCAGCAGGGTTGCTTTTATCGGAGGTCTGTCTCTCTTCTTGGCTTGCAGAGGTGGTCTGTGTTCTCCCTATGTCTTCGCAGGGTCTTTCCTTTGTGGGAGTCTGTATTTTAATTTTGTTCTTATAAGGACACCAGTTGTGGGATTAGGATCCACTCTAATGACTTCATTTAAAGTTACTAACCTCTTTAAAGACCCATTCGCCAGATACAGTCACATTTTGAGTACAGAGGGTTAGGACTTCAACATATAAATTTTTGACGGGACACAATTGAGCCCATAGCTGAATTTTAGACAAAATCTGTCTTTGGGGAATCAGAAAGGGTAATAAAATTCAGGATCTAGTTAATTTATTTCTGGCATGTGCTAATATAGTTGCATTTCTTGTAAGTCTTAAAGAAAAAAAAAGGTGGTTTCCTTTTATAAATAGTGCCAACTGTGATGACTTAACTACCTTCTCAGAGGATTGTTTAGCACACTCACTATGCCTTTGTTAGACCACCAGGTGACTTCTTGTTAATATTCATGTGATTTTTGCTCTTTCTTTAAAAGTAATATTTTAGCTTCTCTTTGTCCAGGTAAATTTGGAAGAAAATGCAATAAAAACAAATTTGAAATACTGTTGATTCTCTACAGTTTGAAATTACGCTCTTTCTCCACTTTCTCTGTGATATCTAATTGCAGGAGTCAATTTCTATGTGAATTTGGTAGCTGTGATGGTTGGAGGCATTGCCCCCTTGACTGAAGCAGCCAGGGACTAAGCCACAAGTTGTTCAAAAGGAATTAGCACCTCTCTCCCCGGACACAGCTTGAACACATGGAAAGATGAAATGTGGGGAAGAGGTGGTCAATGAGAGAAGCAGCCCAGGTTGGTGAAGGATAGGAAAATCTCAGTAGGTTTCCTGTGAGCACTGCCTGGTCCCATGACTACATGTTCACTCACAGTAGCATTTGGGATTTTCTTTGATAAGAAGGAAAATTTATTGCCATATGAAATTTTACTGATATTTTGATATTAATATTGCTAGTTACAAAGCTTTTAGTCTAACAAGGTAAATGCATGTTTACCTGTGGTGTTGGGCAGACCCATAGTATGTGTGTTATATGGAGTCCCAGCCTGTGATAAAGCTCTCTGTTCCTGATATAAATGACCATAATCAGAACTAGGAACAACTGTGGAAAGCTTCAGGAATCAAAGTTTGAGGCCATAAAATAAATCCTATCTAATAAAACAGTAATATGCAATTTAACCCTCACTCCACTATACCCACAAACTACGCCCACCAGCCAATTAGGAGCAAGTGTGCAAACTACCCCAACCAAGATGGCTGTGACCATGGAGAAAAACAGGAGGCTTGCGTTTCCCCAGCAATGGAGGAAGCCAAGCTTTCTGCACACCCTGGCTGCCCCAGGCCTCCACTCAAGGCTACAAAATTTCAATTATAGAAGATAAATAAATCCCAACAAAAATGGTGGCAACTATGAAGCTGGAGAGAGCAGGAGGCTTGAGTTGTCCCTGGCAATGGAGGAAGCCAAGCTTCTGCAGCCTTGGCTAGCCATGGACTCCGCTTAAGGCTACAAAGTTTCAATTATAGAAGATAAATAAATCCCAGATACCAGGGTCTCTGCTTGGGTCACTGAGGGGCATGGCCATCCTGCAAACCATCACAAGTCCTACACCTCAAGTGAACCCCCACCCTGATCCGGGACACCCTTCAGGGAAAACCAGCTGGCCCCACCTGTGTACCAGGCCTCTAATAAAAGAGTACTATGCAAATAGACCATCACTCCAACACACAAGATGGCTGCCCCCATGTGGTCAAAGATCCTGTCCCCATATGGACACAAGATAGTCACCACAAGATGGCTAGCAGGGAGGGTAGTTGGGAGAGACCAAGCTTGCAAGGGAGTGCAGTTGTGGGTGATCAGGCCAGCAGATGAAGACAGTTGGGAGGGCTCAAGCCTGCAATGGAGGGCAGTTGGGGGTGATCAAGCCTGCAGGGGAGGACAGTTAGAGGTGACCTGGCTGGCAGAGGAGGGAAGTTGGGGACAACCAGAGCTGCAGGGAAGGGCAATTGAGGGGGGGGGCAGGCCTGCAGACGAGGGCAGTTAGGGGTGACCAGGCCCGCAGGGGAGGGCAGTTAGGGGCAAACAAGTTGGCAGAGAAGCAATTAGGCATCAATCAGACTGGCAGGAGAGTGGTTAGGGGGTGATCAAGCTGGCAGGCAGAAGCAGTTAGGGGCAATCAGGAAGGCAGGCAAATGAGCAGTTGGGAGCCAGCAGTCCTGGATTGTGAGAGGGATGTCCAACCGCCCATTTAGGCATGATCCTATGGTGGAATTGGGCCAAAATGGGCAGTCAGACATCCCTTGAGGGGTCCCAGATTGGAGAGGGTGCAAGATGGGCTCCCCATGCATGAATTTTGTCACCAGGCCTCTAGTATAATTTTTAAAGAGATCCTTTCTGATGCTGGTGTTGGACCAAGACCTGCGTGTTGGGCAGATCCATAGATAGTATGGTATTGCCATTCTATCAGAGACTTTTACCTGTGTACTTATGAAGTCCCTGGGGCCTTTGGCTTCCACCACCCCAGGTTAAGCAGCAAGAGAACAGACTTTGAACTAAGACAGTGGCTGCACTACTGTAAATTGTTTTAACTCTCTGAGGCTCAGTTTCCACACTTGAAAATAGGAATAATAACTCTGAAATGGCTTGGGTCATAGAAGAGCTCAATAAATATTTGTAGACCAAATGACTGTTTCTTTCCTTATTGCAGATCAGTCTACTTGTATTCCACTTTCTTATTCTCTTTATCACCATGTCTTTATCAAAAACACTTCTTAGAGATGATTTTGGATATTTTAATATACCTTCAAGCAAACTTAGGACACTGTAACCTGTGTAAAAAAAATCTTTAACAATTATCTCTAACCATGAAAAGTTCTTTAATCTCTTATAGAAGTTTTAAGTCTTATAAAGTGGAAATAGGTGGTAAGACATTGGTGGTATCTCCCAAAGTATGCCCCATCTGAGACCAAATCACTCTACCTGAATGTGAGGATGGTCCTGCTGCCTTAATCATTGGTATCATCATAGTCATCATCTCTTTCTCCTCTTTCTTCTTCTTGGTCATGATCATCATTTGCAGTTGTATGTATCCAAGTAGCTATTTTGCTCATGGGTCACTGGGAACAAGTGAGTTGTTATGAATGTAACTGCTTTTGTAACATCAAAACTGTTGAGTTTAATAGGTTGTCATTGACACATTTCATATTAGTCTTCTTGTCCCTATTGTCTGTACCATCACTCAACCTTTGGAAATAACTTGGTCTTTGCATTTAGACAAAAACTCTATGTAAATGCTGGCTCTGTTTTTATAAGCTCTGTGAACTAGGACAAGTATGTTTACTTCTCTGAGCCTCAGTTTCCTTATCTATAAAGTAAGAATAATAAATAAATGACATTGCTGATGTATTGGGTAACATAAAAATAATGTGTTTAGAGCACTTCACACAATACTGGGAACATGTTAATGCTTAATAAAGAGTAGTTATTATTGTTGCTACTAACATTGGTTTTAATATAGTATGAATGAAATTCCCTAAGTTAACTTTTAGCATAAACTAATGCTCAGTAAATAGTAATAATGTTTGTTAGGCTTATTATTATTTTATTGTCAGGAACCCTTCAAAACTTAATATAAATTTTCTACCCAGACCTGGCCAGTTTGGTTCAGTAGTTAAGAGCATTGGTCCTCGGAATGAAGGGTCATGAATTAAATTCCTGGCTAAGGAACTTTTTTTTGGTTGCAGGCTCGATCCTTGGCCCTGGTTTGGGTGGGAACTGGAGGCAACCAATTGATGTGTCTTCCTCACATGGATGTTTTTCTCTCTCCCCCTCCTCTTTTTCCCCTTCACCCTCTCTTAAAAAATAATCAATGGAAAAAATATCCACAGGTGGTGAGGATGAAAAAAGAAATCTACCCATTTCTATACCTTGAAATGGTATATCAGTATCCAAGCCCCAAGCTGATGACATCAAATTAAAACAAACCTTTGATCCATGGCTCCAATATTAGTAATCACCTTGGACTTGCTTATTTCCACCTTCCTTTTTACTCCACACATCTGCATTGTTTCTTGTTTTCTGGCTTCTGATTTCTCAGTTTGGCTTTCCATTTCCAGGACGATGCTCATCCTCAAGACCTGGTGGCCAGGTCTAATGTGGAGACTCTCTGACATAGCTCTCCCATGCCACCCCCAAGGCATCTACCTTTCCCTGGCTCCTGCTGGGCTCTTGGCTTCTCAAGGAAGCTTGGGGAGATTCTAGCCATGAACTGGGTTTGGTCATTAAGAAGTCCTTGATCAACAAATTGTGTTTTTATTTGTTATATCAAAATGTTCATTTGGCACAAAATTCCATCTTAGATTCTAAATTCTGCTCCTTAAATAATACCCCCTTTTTTCTCCTAGTTTGTCTTGTAAGAAGATGCTAAGATCAATTCACCTTTTCCTCATGGTGAGAAAGCTGCTAGCAATCTCCTATTCTTACAGTATTGGAAATATTTTGTCCATTCTGTTCTGTCACCTATTTTTATGAAGATTGCTTTACCAGGCCTAGTCTAACAATTAGGAGGATCATTAGTACCATGGGTAGAGCACACTGAAATACATTTGGCATAACTGCCCTTATTCTATGCCAAAATGTCTAGGGAGGAGACCATGGTTCTTGCCAAAGCCCTTAGTCCCAATGCTGGCCCACGAATACTGCTGGTTAAAAGTTTTAGGCAGCCCTAATTTTAATGAAATGTTTGATGATATAGTTACTTGATACCTACACTATTTCATACCAGTTTAGATTCAATGGACTTCCATCACCTATTACCAAAGACTATTTAATATATGCACTTCAGTAAATCCTTAACAAAATAAGCACAATACACACAGGCAGGTTTCGTTTTCTAATCTGTGATTTTCTTCTCAGACAGAAGCTTCCTGATAAAAATTAGTAAACTGTGGTCATGCTATTTATGTCTCTCAGGATCTGAATAGATTTTTATTCCATGCAGAGTAGTGGAAAGGCATAAAGCTTAAAAAGAAAATACATACACACACACACACTTCAGTCAAAACAACCTAACATTTATTTCAGGGTCATTTCATCAGGCAAAAAGGCTGCCTTTTAGCTGCTTCAATGCTTTCTGAAACCTTTTAAGCTACAAAGGGAGTGATTCTGGTTTTTGTGGCTAAAATGCTAGAGAGGATGATTGGTTTCATTAGCCAGGGAGGAGTGATAATATGCTGCAATACTTCTCCAGTTATTGGGCATATTATATTAATAACTCATGATGGCTGGAGTGTTTAGGTGTATATTTAAAACTCAGTGTAAAATACCACGCTATTAAGAATTTAAACACATTCTAATTTAATTATAGCCAAGAACTGGTTCCAAATGATCTCGTGTTTTTGTTGGCAAGTTTCAATATTGCAAATTTTGAATATGGAAAGATTTATTTCTTTTATTCTTTGCTCCTTTAATTCTGGATTGTTAAAAACCTTAATTATTTATAAAAGAGCACACATTTGGAAAATGAAGGGCAATTTAAGTTATGGAAAATTTCTTCAATACTATTTTGTTTTCCATTTTAAAATATGTCATTTCTTTCCTGCCCATGTAATATTGATTACTCCCAAGTTCCTTTTACCTTCTTCTTGTCCTTAAATGACTTTTCCATTCCTTGAATGGCTATATTCTTATCACATAACTTTTCTATCATGGGTGACAAAAAATGTACTCAGTTTAAAATTTCATCAGAAATGATCATTTAGATACCATTCTAGTCACGTTGGGATATGACAAATAGTGATGATGATTTCCTGGGTCCTGTCTTTTGAGGGCCCCTGTGCAGACTTAGTGAGGCATCTATAAGGGAGGTATAATAAATTAACATAGGACAACTAGTCATCCTATCTAATAAAGAGGGAATATGCTAATTGACCCTCACACTGTCACAAAATGGCAGCACCCACAGCCACAGATGACAGCGCCCAGTTCCCTCAGCCCCGTGGGGGCAGCAGGCGTATAACAAGGCCTGCCTCCGAAGTCCCTGAGTCCTCTCAGCCCCCAGCCACTCAGGGCCAGCCTGAAGTGCAGGTAAGACTTGGATGGTGACTGCCCAACTTCCCAGGGCCACCTGAGGCTTAGGTAACTATGGCCAGCCTAGGCTTGCACTGCCAGCAGTAGCAGCAGCAGAGGTATGATGGGGTGCTGCTTTCCCCTGATGGCCGGGTTGCCTCACACCCCTGAGGGCTCCAGGACTGTGAGAGGGGGCAGGTTTGGCTGAGGGACCCCTCTGGCTAGTGCATGAATTTTCATGCATTGGGCCTCTAGTGAATAATATTTGGAATCATGTGTAAACTCAATCACATAAGGCTATTTCACTTGGTCATATATCCAGTATCCAGCCACACTCTTTTCGAGGTAACATTTTTTGTGTGGCCTTTGATAATTGATTTAAGTAGGCCTACCTCATATAAAATCATTTTTAAAAATAAGGTAGAGGAGAGAAGCATCTTCATTGAAGAATTTTCCTTAAATCTTGAACATCTTATATTTTTTGGTCATAATTCTTCACCTTTTAGGGATGAGCTCAATTATCAGTGATGTCTGGGAAACTGGTGGAAGATATAAATGTACATCCTATACATAGCTCATGTACTCGATGGCACATTTAGAGCCAATTCTCATTAATCCCTGCCATCTTCAACCATAGAGAGACCAAATCTCCAAATGAAGTAGGCACTAGGCTCTCAGAGTAAATCTCAGGTCCCTGAGCCCTCGGTAACTTTCAACTGGCAAGAAATTATGGGATAATGAGCTCCCATTATGGGGCACTGTGCTAATAATTTTGTATTATAATAATTAATTTGGAAAACATTTATAATTTGGAAAAAAAAACATCAAGCATATCAAACCAGTATTCTTATATCAACTACAAAATGAAAAAATAATATTTGAATCTCAATGATTCAGGTATGGGTTTAGAAGAAGAATAAATTTAGGTTTTTGGATTTATAATTTTAAAAATATGTATGTCAAAGATTCATGGTTTTGAGAAATCTTTCCTGATTTGATCGTTTTGAGTGGCAAAAAATAATTTTCAGGAAGTGTATAGCCAAAAGGCCCGTTCATTGGGAAATAAGGACTCCTGTTTCTGTAGATCTTAGCTGACCTCTCATTTCAGATGTTCCCTCTGCCTTGCCTGCTGTAAGGGGATTAGAGTCAGGTACTACACACTTTGTAGGCAACCGAAAACTGCTGAAAAGACCTGTCACATTTTCGTCAAATTAATTTTCAAAACTCCCCCAAATGATAAAATAACAATGTTATTTTAATAACAATGTTAAATTCATATTTAAGAATTATTTATTGACATACCTCCCTATACAACTAGCCTTTGAGAGCCCTTCAAAGATAGACATTCTGAGCAAGTACCTGGCTTGGAGTAAACTCATAGTCAATATTGAATAAATGAATTAATAAACAACTTGGTTTGAGAGGAGAGATACGTGAGCCAGATGAGACTGCCATTACATGAAGTTAAAATACTAGTGGAAAGAAATCAGTTCCTATAAGTAATGCAGTGTAGAATCCTGATTGGACAAGATATATTCCTATAGGATGCCATTTATTATTCATCTATATTTTATCTATTTGTATCATTAATGTTTTCCCCCTAATTAGCCATTTATTATAAATATTTTTCCATGTTATTTAAAAATCCTCATGTTTTATATTTTAATAAATATATTGGATATCTATTATATATTTCATATGATAAATATATATTTTGATAGAGTTATTATAAAACATTTTTTAAAATATTATGTCATATTGAATTATTGATGTGAAATTGTTGAGTAAAGGGAAATGGACATTGTGGTGACTTTTGCTATTAATTGCCCTTTGTGAGAAAAAGAAAAGCTAGCACAAATTCACATGGCAATCAGCATAAACTTTTCAATTTGAGTTTACCAGCACACCCCTTCCCAGAAGCCACTTTCAAAATGCTACCTCCCACATTGCACACACCCCTCACCACAGACACCCACAACCATTTCCTGAGGCTTGCCTCTATAGGACACCAAAACAGTCAGGGGAAAGAAAAATGCCCCAAATGTTTCCCAGATGTTGGAATGTGTGGCATAACTTGGCATAGAAATGATTGGAGCTTTCATTTTTCAACTAGATGTTTTGGCCACCTGCAAACAAAACCTTAATATAATAAGTACATTTCTCCTTTCCCCCACAAATAGACTTAAATTCATAAAGTATTTAATGAGCACATACTATGTGTCAGTTACAGTGGTTTGCATATTACAGTGGTTTGCATATTACAGTGGTTCGCATACAGTGAAATTTAAGATTTCAGTAAGCTACAGAGCTGAGATGAATAATTTT
Source organism: Lasiurus cinereus (assembly GCA_011751065.1). Lineage (NCBI taxonomy): Eukaryota > Metazoa > Chordata > Mammalia > Chiroptera > Vespertilionidae > Lasiurus > Lasiurus cinereus. Next base: position 7,941,919 of record JAAGEH010000079.1, on the reverse strand, counting down.
AGGCTTTTATGAAAGATAAGTATGTATATGGGCTATTTGGACCAATGTCTTATAGCAAATACTCATACTTTCAACTGAGAAGATTGTATTTCTTACATACCTCTTTAATTTGCAAATTTAGTGTAATAATTACACTCTGGACTATGTATCACTTGTCTACTAATATATTGTTCACAAGTGATAGGAGAGATAATGGAGACACAGAAGGAGCATACCTTAGCTCATGAGAAGAGGGCAAGATAGAAATATGCTGGTCTTTCTCAGGGCTCATTTTCCATCCTCTGGGCTATGAGAGTAAGAGAAACTCTTGTTCTGTTGGCATGGACCCATGTCAAAGAGATACTGAAGGAAATTGAATCCACTAAATTGCCTGGTCAGGAATGTGTTCACAATGTTTAATTGCTTCAATCACATAATCTCAAAGGTGGAAGCAAACATAGGATACATTAGTGATTATTTTTCAGTGTTACTCTGAATGAAGAATGACTCTAGATGCTAGGGAAAGCACCTCTGACACTATGCTTTATAGGTGACTAATTGGAAAAGTCTACAGGGAATAATCCAATATGAATATAGAACATCCAAGTGATAAGACTCATTAATATGAAATAATCTTTCATATTTCTTTTCAGGATGAAAATAAAACAGAGACTCAAAGGAGGAAAATGATTGGTTCAAGGTGTCATAGCTCATTGTTGCTAAGGCGACAAGCAAAACACATAGCTCCTAGTTGCCTAGAAGACTTCTGTTTTCTTTTCCATGGCTTAATAGTCCATGCTCATTTCTTAGCAAAGAAAAGGCAACATATAGAAGGAAAGAAGAGAATGATTGTCTGAAGCTTATTCATTTTTGAACTACTATTTCCCAGGTTTCATTCCTATGGAAGACTGCAAAAATGGCCATGGTTCTTTACCCATTCCTGTTTCCATATTATTTGCTATGCATCTTTGAAGCTTCTCTAGCAAGAAGTGGAGTCTATTTACACTTCCTTTGATTCTGGGCTGGTCCTGAGACTGGCTTTCACTAATAGAGGTGGCTGAAGTCTCAATGTGCCAGTGCCTAACTTAAGTCTCCAAAAGTTCATGTGCTTCTGTTTTATGTGTTTTTTTTTTAAACATCTTGAGAATAGACCTGATCTAACTATAGCAGGTTGGAAACCACATGGCTCAATCATGCCAGTCAACCGAGGTGACAACTAGACAAATGTCAGACCTGTGACTGAGGCTATTCTAGACTATCCATCCCCCAGCTTACCTGGATCTGACCACAGACATGTGAGCAAGCTCAGAAGAAGTTAGCCATATCTGCCCTAGGTCTGCTAAACTACCCAGATTGACAATGATAAATGCTAAGTTTTAAGCCAATGAGTTTTGGGGCTATTTGTTACTAAATAGATCCAACTCTAAAGGTGTCTAGTAATGTGATCCCGCCTTTGCTCTGGATTTCTAAGCTACTAGTACATGTTTCTACAACTTGAATGGCAGTGAGAATCTGGCACACTTTCATCCTGGATCATCCAGTTTGGATTTATAGTGAACCCAGAGCAAGCTCTCAAATGGACAAAGCCTGTAGCACCAACATGGGTATTGGCCTTGTGTGGTTCCCTTATAAGAAATTTTATAGGTGGACACGGTTATCGGCAATAAGAACTAAGAGAGAGCTAAGGAGCATGCTGTCTCTTGTGCTGGGACTTCCTGAACCTTTGCCTAGCACATCCCACAGATAGCAAATACTATCCTACTTCCTGCTGGAGATAAAGCTTGCTATAAACTGAATTTTGTCCCCTGAAATGTATCTGATGTTATGGTGTATGGGGTTAGGGCCACCAGGAGGTAATGAATTTATGAGGGTGAAATTATCATATTGGAATTGATGTTCTTATAAGAAGAGATACCAGAGAGCCACCCTCACCTTCCACCTCTCTGCCTTGTGAAGGTGAAATCAGAAGGCAGCCATCTTCAATCCAGGAAGCCAGTCCTCCCCAGAACCAGATCACGCTGGCATCCTGATCTGGGACTCCCAACCTCCATAACTATGAGATAATAAATTTCTGTTGTTTAAACCACCCCACCTGTGGTATTTTTTTATGGCATCCCCAAACTAATGCACAGCTGTTTCTAGTTAGACAGATGTTTGGCATTGCTTCAGGGGAAAATAATCTGAATGATTAAATGCATATCTCACTCCAGATGTTTTGGCAACGTGAATATGTAGCAAACGTGTGCGAGTGGGATGGCCCCTTTGCTGTCCTGGGGGGTAGCTTCTGGACAAAAGGGGAAATTCTGGAAGGGGTCAGAGGAAGCTCCCTTCTCTTCCCTGCCAAGGAAGCACATGTTCTCTTTTGAAAAGAGGGTACAAGAACTCCATAGTAAACTGCGGTCCATGGAGATTTATGAAATATAGCTTCCTTCTTTTAGCTGCAAACAGACCACATTAAGCAAGCCCTGTTGTGGGTATGTCATTACCCTCCTCCAGTCTGGTCTTGGTATGTCATTGTGCTCCACCAGTCAGGTCCTGGTAGCCACTTTTAAATTTGTGATTGAAAATTGTAAGAAGTAAAAGTCTGGACAAGATCAAATGAGTGAGGAACAGAATATGAAGCAATGAACGCCCTGACTAGGAATTGAACTGTAAAGGATTCCCAATACCAACCATACATTGATAAAAGGCAGATCTCTCTTTTTTTTATTAATGTGTTACATGTATACATATCTTCCCATTGCCCCCCACTCCCAGGCATACCCTAACCCCTAGTGTCTTGTGTTCATTGGTTATGCTTATATGCATGCATACAAGTCCTTTGGTTGATCTCTTATCTATCCCACCTCTCCTTAACCTTTCTGCTGTAATTTGACAGTCTATTTGATGCCTTATTGCATCTGTATCTATCTTTTTGTTCATCAGTTTATAATGTTCTTTATTATCCACAAATGAGTGAGATCATGTGGTGTTTCTCCTTCAGATTTTAATGCATAACTATTAGATATAGACAATTGTGTCATTATTTAAATGTTCTTCTTCCCAAACCCAAGAATTCTGTTAATACTGATTCTAACATTCTCACATGTGTTCTGGAGAGTCTGGTTTGCTGACCCCATGGAGGGGAATCCTCTACTGCAAGGTGTGCGAACCTTTTCTATAAATAACGCATATATATATATATATATTTTTTTTTATTTTGCTAGCCATATGGGTTTGCCACTACTCAACTCAGCTTTTGTCATGCAAAAGCAGCCAGAGATAGAACTTAAACTCTTACACACTAAAATAGGTGTGGCTGTGTTCCTAAAACACTTTATTTACCAAAAGAGGCAGAGCAGATTTGGTTCATGGGTCATAGTTTGCCAATGTCTACTCTACTGGGTTAAATGCATCAGTGGTTCTTAGGTGCTTTAAGCAGTGCCCAGAATCTGGTAATATCTTTCAAACTATTGGCTGCTGGTTTCCTTTGCTTGGTGAGAACCAAGACAGCAGGAGGTATGCATTAAGCAGAAGTGGGTTAGTATACAGTGAATTTGCCACTCAATCAAATGAAATAAAGACAGGTGTTCTGTTGAGGGGAAGAACACATAGTCCCAGTACTTGGCACAGAACTCCATTAAAGATTGTCTGTCTTAACTCTTGCTGCTATAACAAAGTCCCATAGACTGATAGGCTTGCAAATCACAAACATTTACTTCTCACAGTTCTAGAGGCTGAAAGTCCAAGAGCTAGGTAACCGGCATGGTGGCAGAAGGGTTAGAGGGCTCTCTGGGATGCCTTTTATAAGGGCACTAATCCCATTTATGAGGGTTCTGCTCTCATGATCTAATTACTTCCTATAAGCTCACTTCTAAATACCATCACAGTGTGGAGTTTGGATTTCAACATATGAATTTCAGGGGAATTCCAGGAAATCCACATGTTCCATCATGGAGCAGGCCATCTCTTTCTCTGCTACATCTGTTTGTGAACTAAGTCTGCAGATAGTCTACATGCAAAGGCTATGTTGATCTTCTGTACCCCACAGCATCCAGCAGAATATGGGGCTGTCACTGTGACATGACAAAAAAATTCTAAACCCCAAGGCAAAGTGTCATGTTGCATGATCCTGACTAAGTGTCCACAATAACAACATCCCTGCCTCTTACAAATCTTTTCACTCAATCCTGATTGCATTGGCTTTTTCATTGCTCTATTAGCTCAATGCAGGTGTGTGAAAACATTTGAGCATGATGGATTGTTTCTCCAAGAGCCAAAAGGTAAATGATGAAAGAATTGAATAGAAAACATGTTAACAAGCTATTTTATATTAGCTCCAAGGAGCTAGATCAATTACTATGATGTGTTACATGTTCAGAAGTCAGGAAATTCTAAATTATGGTTCCCAGTATGAACGTAACTCAGCCCCTTTACACATGTAATATTTTATATGACTGTATATGGTGTTAACTTTAATGCTTTAACATCTATGTTTAATGTGGCAACTATAAATTCAAATTTTTTTGACTTCAGAGATTATAACACTTAACCATACAGCTGCATTGACATCCTTATTGCATTCCAATATTTCTTAGTACAATATTTTGAAAAATATACCTATATATGGATCGGTCTGGTCTTTTTATTATCATGAAGGAAAAAAAAGAGTGTAGCCCTACCACTGTATAGCTCTGTGTCCTTCCTAGGTCATTTGAACTAACAGAAATGTGACAATAACTTTAATTTTCTAGTATTTCTATACCAACTTGCATCTTGAGGAAGAAGTTTTTTCTGAACATTATTGCATTATTTATTTCAAGAGGTTTGATCCTCCAAGAGATGGTGTGGAAAATGGTAGATATGTTCATATTTTCAATCCAGGTTGCACTGTTCACATTGTAATAACTGCAGATGGAATCCTTTTAGGTTTAAAATCCCACGTGAGAGCCAGATAGGAGATTTATAAGGGAAAAGCTCACATGCCTGGGGTATAACCATCTTTTTCTGAAACTGATATGAGGACCACTAGTTTCTTCTGAATATATATATATTTTTGCTACTGTGTGCACATTGTTTTAGGTGAATTGGTTTTTCTAGTTTCAGAGAAATCCATCTCCTTTCCCTGGTCCCATCCCCATACTACTCAGGGCTGAAATGTTCTCTGATTTTTGCAAATAGGTTGGGAAACAGCTGTCCTGGCCACTGCTGGCAGGAATCTGGAAGAGCCAAGAGGGAGTCTGTGCTCTTAACCACTTTGCTATTATAATTAGTCCCAAGTTCCTTGTTCTTGGGCCAGGTACTCACTGTACACACACCTACATGTAGGTACAGTGAGTGTGGTTTTTATTTTATAAGCTCAGGTGTACAAGAAATGTAGCTTGAAAATTGTTTTCTTTAAGTCTACTTAATTTTTGCTTTTTCATTTTAACCGATCCTACCTGTATGGTATACTGTTCACAGGAGCTATGCTTTAAATACCAGGACACAGAAAGATTAAAAGTAAAATAATGGAAAAAGATATAGTTATACAAACATTAACCAAAAGTAATATTTATACTAATATTAGTCATAATAGATGTTAAGGTAAAAAGTGTTATTAGAAATAAAAGAACAGTCAATAATGTTTAAGGGACCAATTCAAAAGAAATACAATAATAATCTACAAGATAAACTCAAAAAACATAAAGGAAAATCTAGCTGAAGTAAAAGGAGACATTGACAGACCTATACTCATAATTCAAGTTGTTACAATAAGCATCCAATAGTGTTAAAATAAGAAATTATTATAATACAAGTTATTCTAACACAACTGTTAGAATTTGCAGACAAAAAATAGGTTGGGGATGTAAACGAGTTGACAGATAACTATCTACCAACTTGACCTAATTGAAATTTATGAAACTACACTCAACAACTATATAATGTAAATTACTTTCAAGTGTACATAAAACATTTATTTACTGATAGATCCATATGCTGAATTATAAAGCAAATCTCAAAAATTTCAAAAGACTATGATAGCCATGATATGAAAGCAGTTTAGGGGTTCATCAGTAGATGAATGGATAATTAAGATGTGTTATATATACAACGGCATATAAGTCATCACAAAGAATGAAATCTTGCCACTTGGGACATCATGTATGAGATTAGAGGTAGCATGCTAAATGAAATAAGTTGGATAGAAAAAGACAAATACATATGATTTCACTTATATGTGAAATCTAAAATGAGTATGTCTGAAAGAGGAAAGGGTAGGAGAGAAGATAACAGCTATCAAAGTGTTCTCTTTGTGCCAGTCCTCTATTTCCTGCAGTATACTGGGTTTGTTGTAGTTAGAAAATGAAAACCTTAAGCTCTTTTGGTCCTAAAATTCTCTATAAATTGCATAGATTTGACCACATGACCATCTGTGCACCAATGGCTGGGGAAGGAAGAATGCAATGTGCAGATTTGTATATGTCTGTGTGCCTTAGACTAGGAGCGGGCACTACTCAGGCCACATAACATGAGGTTAGTGAAGAGAAAACTCCTAAAGGAAAATCAGGGCTATGTCACAAAGAAGGAGAAATAGATGCTAGGGTTAAAAATCATTGATATTCGCTAGAATTGCATAGACATTACCATAATCTCTTGTTCAAGAAGGTAGCTTAATTTTTCCTACTTGGAGACCAATGGAAAAGTCATTCTTTATACTAATCCATAGAATTAAAAGTTCACTCTTTTATACCTCTGAAGAGGCAGAATAAGGAATAAAGGACAAAGGGACAAAAAGCTAGAAGAAACAGAAACTTCAAGGCTATGTAAATAAATATGTAATTTTCTTGGTAGTAAGCAATTAACTGATGAATGCAATGTACTTAAGTGAATTTTGAGTAACTGTATAAACAAGGGACAGGTTTTTATTTTGACAAGTGCTATGAGGAACCCAGATATACAAAATTGGTATACTTACATAGTGGCACTGGACACGCATTGCACAGGTCTAAATTAGTTAGATAAAATTGGAAATTACAATTTGAAACTCATTATTACAGTAGTTATGTTTAATTTAGCTTTTTTTCTAAATTATATGCAGTTCATTTCAATATGTAGATTAAATCCATTCTAAATTGTCCTTTAAAGGTGCATTTCTATTTTCTTTCAAAGCCATGACCTAATCACCTTCCAAAAGCCTACTTCCAAACACTATCATATTGGGGATTAGATTTTGACATGAAATGGGGGAGGACATAAACATTCAGTTTATAGCAGGAGGTGAATGTTGGTGAAGAGGAGAGAAGGAAGGGTATGACCATTAAAGGTAATATCATGGAAAATGATTCTGGGGAGAGGAATATGGAGGACTCAAATTTGATATTAGATACCTTTGGAGGGGGCTGTTCAGCTACTCTAATTCTGTCTTTACCCCCCCCCCCCAAATTGCCTTTGAAACACATGAGTGGGTCCCCAATAATAATGTCTGTACTACATGACCTTGATCTTTTGTCAATGGCTGTCTCTGGGTCTTAAGGAATTAGAAATAGAAGGAATCACAGAAATAGAAAATTAGAAATAAGGGAATCACAGAAATAGAAAATTCTTGAGTTGAGTCTCCATACTGATAGATGTGCTAGTACTAGAGCTCTTTAAGGAGTCCTTTTACACATTTTTTCCCCCTAAAGACTCCCGCTCCATAAAATTTTAAATAGCACAAACCATGTATATCTGGTATGTACTCTGCTTTCTACATAAAGAAGTAAGATTTTTTTCCTTCCCCCCTGTAATTAATTTTTGCCTTCTTGTGGATAATATCATGTTCATGAAGAATGTAATTTTTAGAGAGAAAATTCCTGATCTCCTCTAGATGGTTTTTACAATATAGCTATTTCCTACCTTTTCTTAGCCTTCTTTGTTCAATACTTTCTTGAATTTTGTGAGAAAGATTCATCTTTTTAGAGACATTTACTTTCTGTTACTTGTAACAAAAATAACCTAAAAAGAAAAACAAAAATATCAACTAATCCAGGCTCTAAAGAAAGTCTATCATGTTTAAAACACCCAGAGGCTACTTGAGGGACCTTATATCATAACACTACTTATCAGATAAGCTTTCATATCAGCACCTGACTTTTGTATTAAAAAAATGCAGGCACTGGTTTTTAATTCAAATTGAAGACATTCTAAATCTACATCTTATAGAAAGGTAACAGGAAATTGCTTTGAATAATGGAAAATATATCTGTGTCTGAATAATTTAAAGATACTGAACCAATTTTCATTTGCATGTTACACATGTATACCAGCTATCCCACAAAATATGAACAAGTAGAAGAATCAATAATTTTTTCCCCTCACATAATTTTAACCTGTTAGCAATAGAGAATCAGAAGAAGGATCTTATATCATCTCATGCACTATTATACCAACAAATCAAATCTGGAATTAGAGTGGGATTTGTTGTTTTCTTTTAAGAAACTTATTTTAAACATATTTTTTTTTCTTGAAAATTTTATTAGATTTTCATTTCTGACATTTGGTATATGTTTTTGTTTTTGCTAATAGTGGAAATTAAAGAGCCTATTTTTATAGTCTTTTACTTTGTTAATTTGTTTTTTGATGGTCAATCTCATTCTCTTTATGTTTTCATTCTCCTAGAATGGATGAATTTTTATTACAGCTTTTAATGCCTCTCCTTTTTGCATGTATATGTATGTGTGTGTTCTTTACTACTGCCATCATTTATTTTTTAATACATTTTTATTCATTTCAGAGAGGAAGGGAGAAGGAAGGATAGAAGCATCAATAATGAGAGATAATCATCTATCAGCTGCCTCCTGTATGCACCCTACTGGGGATTGAATTCACAACTGGGCATGTGCCCTGGCCAGGAATCAAACTGTGACTTCCTTGTTCATAGGTTGACACTCAACCACTGAGCAACACTAGCCAGACACTACTGCCATATTTTTAATGGTATCCTCTTGAAATCTGGAGATTATTTTCTCATTACCCTTGCTTTTAAGTAGTCTTTCTGTTTCAAATACTTCTTTATGTTACACTTGTATTATTTTCTTTAACAATCATAAAATAGAAAGTAGTCAGACAGCTCTCCTTTGTATTCCAGTTTTATATAGCTTCTTTTAGGGCTACATATATTCTCCCTTCAGTAAAACAGATTAGCTACCTTTATTAACCTATGCCTTTAAAAGGAATATGACTGATCCTTAACTTTGGAGGGTGGGAACTAATTTAAAAAATAATGTTTAGTAACATAATAGATTGAAATCCACGCCTTTATTCATTCAGTGCTTTCCTGGGTTTGAAGCATTGCATTGGCTTTTACATATGATTGAACTTAATCTCAGGATAAGGCCAAGATACAGATTTACAAGGGTTGCTTAAGGACACTGGACCTTATAGAGATTTTCAGTGACTAAATGTCACAGGATCAGAGAATGATTGAAAAATATTCAAAGTGAAATAAAATATATAGGTCTCTATAATACTGAGGCATAAGCTCTTTTCACTCAGTGAACAGTTTTGGATATTTTAAAATTATTAACTTAAAAGATAAAAGATCTATGCAAACTTATGAAAGAGCTTGAGGTGTTTAAGGGCTATACATGTGCCTGAAGCATACTAAGTACTCAGTCTTTGTTTGCTTTTGAATGGATGACTAATGAATTAATTAATAAATCAATGATTTAGAAGATAAACTATTTTGTGGCATCTTCTTTGAGGCAGGTCACTAGTCATGTGGCATATTTTTCTGGTACATTTTGTATGGCAGGTAGTTGATGGTGCAGAGAGGTTTCAGGTGGGTGAGGAAAGTCATTGTGTAGGTGCCTGTGACTGGACTAGAGAAATACTTTGCCCTCTCCCTCCATGTATCTTGCTTTGGCTCCACTAACCATGCTCATGGCCAGAGCACCTGCAGTCTGCAGCCTTGGCAATTGCTTTGGGGGCAGACAGCAGCTGTCAGCTGAGGGCCCAGGGGTTTCTCTCCACCAGTGATCAGATGGTCTCATCACAAAGAGGGCACTGGAACTCTGTCCACTTCCTGGGCAAAGAAGAGCTCTTTTCTGGTTAGGCTGTAATCAGGCACTCTCTTCTAATCAAATTGCACATGGGGCTTTTCAATTCATTTGAGCTGGTATCTATTTGCACCCATCAGTGAATTGACTAGATATAGTCCCAAGGGGGTAGAGACATGCATTACCCATTGAGGACAGCAGAATTGGCTTCTAGGAGGCAAAGCAACAGTTTTGGTTTTTATTTCACAGACCAATTTACAACATTCTGCAGCAATGGGGAAGACCTGGGAATAGGTAGGTATCTGAGCAAGTATTATGCATCACATAGCAAGTTCTTGTTTACAGAGGAACAGACAGGAACCATACATGTGAGTCAAGGCCATCCAGCTAAAACTTGGACAGTTTGACTCTCTTTTTGTTCTGTCTGTCCTGTGTTCCTTTGTATTCAGATTAGTGATATTTATACACTGAATAGGAGCCAATCCCAGTGCTGGATGATATTGTGGGCAATATAAAAGAAGGACATTTCATGAACTTAGTGGGATGTACAAGCAAAACAATTTTACACATATAAAACATGACCATGTGAAGTGTCATAAATTGAAATGATTGATCATGATGCAATCAATGACATCTGCACGCTGCCATGGACAGCAAGTTCCATGAGGGCAGCCACTTTGCTTCTTTACTGCTGTATCCCCAGCACTTAGAACAGTAAAGGGCTCCTAATAAGTGCACATGAATTTGTTGAATAAATGAGTGAATCAGAACTCAGAGGAAGGAGAGCAATTATGGGATTGGGCTCTGACTTTTCAACCATGGGTCTGCCCCTCAATGTGAAACATTGGGCTGGTTTCTTAATCTCTCTAAGTCTGAATGTCCTTATTTGTGAAATGGTTAATACGGGTACATCACTCATGGTATTGTTCGAAGAATCACAGATTAAAAGGAGATTAACACAGTGCCAGGTTTATATTAAAGGCTTAATATATTTCAGCTGTATTTACTACTAATGGCTAATTGTGTCAGTGTCAGTGGGGTTAGTTTTCATTGGAGATGATGAGTTATAGGAAGACCTGGAATCTACTCCCAGCTCTGCCATTAAATCTAGCCTTTTTAGTTTGAGGAGGAGTTGCAGAATCAGGGGCCAGGCAGGTGACAGTAACAAACCAAGTGAACCAAGTCTATGGAAAACTTGGCCTCAGCATTCAGGACAATAGGGGTGGTGGTGGGAGGGGGGTTGAGTAGGGGTAGAGGGGAGAGGAGGAGACTCACTAAAGGAGCACTTGGGGGATGTGAGCTCAGAAGTACCACATAATCTGAATTTTTCAGAGAAGCTAAAGATATACATTTTCTAGGAATTCTAGGAACTAATTCAGTTATTTTTTTTGTTGTTAATTTGTTTTAAATATTGTATGGGACACTGTTTTGTGAGCCAAACAAAACATGTCTGTGGGCCACTGGTGAGCTGCTTCTGGTTTAGGTCCAGAGTTAGAAAAATGAGAGTCTTCAGAGCAAATTTTAATAAAAACAACCTCAATCGCTGACTCGGACATAGAAGTTTTCCCTCTGCTTTGCTAGTAAAGGGCACCAGGGATGAGCCACCCCATAGCCACCATCCGAGAAAATTACCTGCAGGGAATAGAGGACTGAAGTGAAATTAGAAATACAGGGGTTCTCCCTTTCTCTGATCTTTCCAACCATTTTCAAGTTGGTTTTAATTGCTTAAGTGTGTTGAGAATGGCTTAGTATTCCTCAGAGGAAACTAAAGCTAACACTCCCATGTGACACTCTTCCTGGCCACCTTAAAGCCAACTCTAAAAGAGAATTTTCCATCTGAGAATGTCGATGTTAATGGCAGGTGTAGTATGAAAATATACTCAGCCCCGAGTCTCTTTGATAATACATTTTGCAAAATGACAGCAAGAGCTTGGGTTTCCCCATATTGTTGAGAAACACAGTTGTGGGTTTGAGGTCTTCGTAAAGACAGAAAATCTCACTGAGTCCATCAGTCAAGATGGGGCCAATCAAGAGCTGTGTGAGACCCTAGCTGCGGCTCCAGTAAGAATGTCCTCTGTATGAGTGGTGGTCAAGTCTACAGTTGGAAAATTCATCTTGATTCAGCTGCCTGGCTTTGTGTAGGCATCAGTGGGAGTCAAACCAAGCATGATGTGGTCTTTAGATCATCTAGCAGCTGACCGACTCAATTGATTTTTTTGTAACTGCAGCTTTTCATTTGGCATCATAAAGACATAATCTAAATAAAGCATTAGCCTCTAGAATGTGTTTAAATTGAATTTCTGGATACTTTGGCATGTGTCCAGTTTTAAATAAGTTCTGCTCTAACTGTATCTAATCTCTAATCAAAGGATCCTAGTATACAGAACATTCCCGTTAAGAATGATACCTTAGACATCCATTAAGTCTGGACATTAATTTTATGGAAATTCTCCAATACATCTCCATTAAATTTTTTTCTGAGTAAAATTAGTAATAAAAGCTTTTAATAAATGTCATAAATATCTATGTTCAATCAGACTATTACCCAAATTAAAACCAGACCAAAATAGAAAATAGTAACTTCTGCTAAAAGTCATGACCTTCCAAAAACATTTTGAAGAAATCACATGGTTTGTTATTACTCAAAATGTATTTGTTACAAAGAATAATAAGTAGGTGGATAAAATTACTAGTTATTTGACCATTGTGTGAATTCTCTAATTTCATACATCTAGAGGCTCATGCAATAAACTCTATGGTCTGTCCATATTGTGAAAATAGGCTTTGCAGCTAGGAATGTCAAGGTTTGAGTCCTGTATTATTCTCTGACTAGTTCTGAGATCTTGAGAAAGTTATTTACATTTCTTGAGTTTTGCTTTTATAATCTTTAAAATGGATCAATAATACTTAGTAGGAGTATACTGAGAATCAGATGAGACTATGTATGGGAAGCATGTAGTACTGCACTTAGCCCATAGGTGGTGTGGAATAAGTGGCAGCTCTTACTGCTACTATCCAGAATTGAGGTAGAGTTAGGTATACAGGTTTTCAGAGAGTGGGAACAATGGGTAATAAAGAGCAAGTGCTGGCTTTTATTCTTATCTATACACCTAAGCAAATACAATCCCTTTGCTGTTTTCCTTCGGTTTTTCCTATTTCATACTCTTGGTAATTAACTAAACTAGAAGTGACAATAAGATACAAATAAATATGCATATGCTCCCATCCTGTTCTTTCCATTTAAAGCTTTGTGTGTAGAGTATAATTGCAATGCACTATTGGCCCCATTTGACCTGTCCAATGTAATCACAATAAAGCAAATGCTCCACTTAAGAATTGTGGATGGCAGGGGTTTACCTGGAAAAGTGGGAAGACAGGATGTAGAACCAGATTCACTGGCTTCCTAACTGCTGATGGGTGTTCACTTGCATTTGTTCTGAGTTATATGGCCATTACCTTTGTTCCTTTGTCCTCACGCTTCAGGCATTGGGCTCTTGAATCCTTTGTTTCTTGATTTCTTGGCCATCATCTGAAGTCCTTCTAGGTAGATGGTTATATTTTGGGATTTCATTAGAAGTCATCTAGTCAAGATATTTAAAAGTTGTTTTATAAAGATAATAGAACTCTTCCTTTAAACAAAATTTTATGAAGAAATATGAATGAATAAAAGAGATAACATGATAATTGCTCTGGTTTTAAGCAAGAGTGGAAAGGGTGGGGTTTTTCCATTTATCCCTTGCCCCAACCTCCTGCTGTTTCCAAAAATAATAGACAATCATTAATTCTAGTTTGATCGTCTCTGGAAATAAATTTTGAGAGGATAATTGATCTCAAGGTCACACAGTTAATTAATGGAAAAGCGAGTCTAGGGCACAGATGTATTACTTGAGATGCTACATGAGGATGGATCATATTATTTGTAGTTTTTTTTTGTTGGGCTGTAATATCAGAAGAGTCATTCCCCCATATCCCCTATACGTCTGCTTACCATATCCCTGAGATAATCTCAGATCAATACTTTTGAAAGCAGCAGGAAGTATGGTTTACTCATGTAAATACAAGCATAGAGAATGAATGCTAATATAAAAAAATGTCATGACATGGAATAAGTAGTCAAGGCTTATATTTAGAGACCTCTTTATTTTGGATGTCTTGATCTAGCCACTCAGTTCTATCTGTACCCAACTCAGGATATACTTTTTTTTAGCCTTTTCCATTATCCAGAATCTCTACTTATCCAGCACCCTTCTGTGACGCCTGCTTGGCTTTCATGTCTGGCTTAAGTGTAGTTTTTGGACTCCTGAGAACCAGGGAAGCTTTTGCCTGGCTCTTCAGGTTCCAGCACCACTGGCTTGTCTGTGGGGCAGAGTTCCAACTGAACTGCTTGTTGCAGTGTAAAACCAACAAGCTCTGCAGAGAAACACACCATCGGATTTGGTCTATCACAAAGAAGAGAACTGTAGAACATTTAGACTATAAAGCTAAAGCAAATAAAAGAAAATAAAAATTACCCACCATTAACTGCAATTCAAGACTTATTACATTTTGCTATGTTCTCTCCTTTTCTTCTCTTAATAAAACATACTTGGCTTAATTTATTAAAAAAAGACTTTCTTACTATATAACAATTAGATTTTCACACTTTTTTCCTTTTATAATTATGCTTTTGCAAACACCATGTAGCTGAATCTTTGCCCATATCTCTTGGATAGACATTAGTGGATGTCTGCTGTCTGGGCCATTGGGAATGTAAAGTTTCAAGGCTTTTTATATCTATTTTCTAGCTCACCACTTTGATTTTTCTTTTGAGCTAAGGAAAGTTTCATTTAGTCTTTTAGGCACTCTTGTTAACCTATTACTAATGCTCTAAGTAATCCTTCAGGTTTATGACATAAACTCCTATTCTGATAATAGCTTGAAAAAAATCAAGTGATATATTTGAATGGAAAAATGAAAAAAAATTAAATGATAAAACTCTCAGGCCACTTGCATCATTCTTTTTGTTTTTCTTTAATTTTTGTTCTTGGTGTTGGTATGGCTTGCAATTACTGAACACATGCTCTGTGAGCCAGGGCCTTTGTTGAGTATTCTACAGTCATTATTTGATTCAATCCTCATAAATTAAAAATTCTATCTGACAGGTAAGGGAACTGAGGCCTATTAAGATTGCAGCTTGCCAAATGTGATACAGCTAATGTGGTTGTCAGAATAGTATTCCCCAAAGATGCCGGTGACCTAATTTCTGGAACCTGCAAGTATATGGCAAAAGAGATTTAGCAGATATGCTTAAATTGAGGACCTAGGATGGGGAGATTATTTTGGATTACCTGGGTGGGGCTAATGCAATCATAAAGACCATTATAAGTAAAAGAGGGCAGTAGGAGGATTAGAGTAAGAGAAAAATATGTGGTGATGGAAGCAGAGGTCAAAGGGATGTGATTGCTGAAAGGGGCTAGGAGCCAAGGAACACAGGTGGCAAGGCATCCAAGCTGGAAAAGGCAAGGAATCAGATTCTTCTTTGGAACCTCCAGAAGGAGAAGTTAAGTTACTTTCCCAGGATCATATAACCATTGGAATGGTCACCCAGATGACCTCAAAGCCATGCTGCCTTCCCAGAACATGTCAACTTGTTATGGAGAATCAAGAACCATTTTAGCCAAAGCTGCTGCTTAAAACAAAGTTCTGAACTCTTTGGGTGAAACTGGTTTGGATACAAAAAGATTTGCTTCCCACACCTGTCGAAGCTGATCTGTTTCTTAGAAATGCGTCAGTGAGAGTGGGTGCACAACTGTCAAGCTAGCTTGCTGAAGTGACAAGTGGATAAGATTGGCATTCTGTGTCTCCCTGACTGATTTTAATTGTTCTTTCGGTTGGCATGAATACAACTTTTGTTCTAAAGTTGATAATGATAGCCTTTTATTGCCCCCTTTTATTTCCATGAGAGATATATCTACATTTAAAAAAATTCCATTACATACACATCTGTGGTTATGCTCTTATTTTTCTAAATGTAATTACCCGGCTAAGCTAAATTATGGAAAATAAATTATAAAAATCTATTCCTGCCAACAATCTGAATCTGGCCAGCACATTCTTAGAGATTTATATGTTGGGTATAAGTTCTCTTTATTCTTTATCCTCCCCTACCCCCACACCCTTGCCCCCAGAACCTTTTTAAACTCGGGCATGCTTTATAGTTGGACTGATATTTTAAAAAATATTGATCTTAGAGAGAGAAAAGGAAGAAAGGAGGACAGGAGAGAGAGGGAAAGAGATATCAGTGTGTGAAACATAAATTGGGTGCCTTCCACATGCACCCAGCCAGGAATAGAACCTGCTCCAACCAACCAATCCACAATGGCCAGAGCTGGACTGTCATTTCTTAACCTGGTTCCTTGAGCAGAGTGCTATTGCTAGCTAGTATATTTGTATATTCTTTATAGGGATAGGTATATTTTAACTTTCATGTTAATTTTGAATTATTGTGGCATAGAAAACAAACAAAAATACATGATAGTTTTCATATATTATGAGTTATACACAGGATGAAGTAATATTTGAAATTATAACTGGGATTTGAAATGTGGTATTAATGAGCCTATGTAATACATAATCTATTTTTAGTGAGAATAGAAATAGTTAGTGATTCTTAAAAAAATTGGCTCAAGCTAAAAGGGGTTTAGGTAGAAGCCTGGCAATGGAAGAATAAGATACTACAAATGTTTTTTGAGTTATTCATTTGTGCTTGGTCATGGACTCTATCCAGAGCTATTCTTGCTCATGCACCATCAGCATGAGCCAGTCTCAGGGTTCCTGGAGAGTAACTTGGCAATGATTATTCAAATTAACTGCACCATTACTTTATACCTCAGAAGTTTCTCCTCATTAGACACTACCGAAACTTTCTTGCACAACTTCACAAGAGATAAATACAAGGATGCATCCTGTTTGCTGTTTGTTATAGCAAGAGCTGGGAGTAAATCTGGGTGTCTGTCCCTGGAGGTATAGCTTTTTAAAAAATATATTTTTATTGATTTCAGAGAGGAAGAAAGAGGGAGAGAGAGATAAACATCAATGATGAAAGTCATTGACTGGCTACCTCCAGCATGACACCCCACTAGCGACCAAGCTTTCAATCCAGGCATGTGCCCTGACTGGAAATCAAACTATGACCTCCTGGTTCATAGGTCAACACTCAACCACTGAACCACTCTGGTCAGGCAGGAATGGCTTTGTAAAATCTGTTCTGTGCTTCTTATGGAAACAATGTGCTATATTTTCATATAGTAATGTGAAGACCTTAAAAAATTCTGAGTGGAAAAAAAGCAATACATTCAAAAGTAGGTGGTCTAAAGGGAGACACATGCAATAGCAAGGGAAAGGCTTTATGGTTCACTCAGTCTTCACAAAGAAGATGCTGGAGACAGCTGGCCTGGGGAAAAATCCAGCTTTTCCAGTCTGTGATTTCTTTCTACCTCTGTGATGCTGATCCAGTGATTTAACCTCTCTTTGCCCCAGTGCCCTATACTGTAGGATGAATCTACTACTAGTATTGACTTCATAGGGCTTAATGAGGCTTAAATAAGTTAATATGTATAAAGTGCTTAGAACAATGCCTGGACATAATAAGTACCATATTATTAAGAGTGATTGCTTTTCAACATATGTTTATTAAGTATTAAATATAAAATGCTCTGAGTAATATGCAGTGTTTATATCATCCACACAAGAAGGAAGAAACCAGAAAAGAAACTGAAAAGTAGTGAAGGAGCTAGGCACTAGGGTCATTTAGTCTAAGATTCCTCAGACTTTGAGATTGTCACTAAATAGCAAGCTATTAAAGCAAATTTGTTAGTAACTATCTTTTGATTGTGTGGATAAGTTTAACACTGAGCAGAATATACAACTTTGAATAGAATCTTATAAGTTGGCTCAAGTATATGGCAAAATATTCTTTGAGTTTTATAGAAAAATAGCAGCTGCCCATTTTTGCATCCTGGCTTTGACATCAAAGTTTGTTTGACACTAGAACTTGGCTCCCAAGTGCTTGGTACCCAAGGAACGCATGCAAATAGAGGCAGCAAAGGAAGGTGAGTGCTTGGGAGGACCTGTATAAACCGAAAAAAGTGTCTTTTTCTTGGACTCTGTCTCATACCCCAAAAGGTAGCTTTATAGGCCTTCATCAACTATAGCCTTAGGAGATAGAAATCATATCTACTCAGGTACAGAGATCCACGAAGGAATCCTCTCCTGCATTCTCTCAGCATGTTCTCCTTTTTTCAAGCTTGGCAAGAATGGTTCACTAAACCCTGCTCCACCCCTAGGCTGATCTACAGCACACTGCACACTTATATTGTAGAAGTAAATGGGCCTCTATTCCAAGTGAAGAAGCTCCTTTTTTATCTCCTCCCCAACTCTAGGGAGTGTTGTCTCTAAAATGTCATTGGGGTTAGTTTGGCTCCATTCCAACCCAGCCACAGTAATGAAATATTTACTGATCTTTGTTGTTTGCGTGTTTTGTGCCTTTACCTCAAACCAGTGGTTCTCAAACTTGGTGGCACATTAGAATTATTTGGGAGCTTTAAGAAGTACTGATGCTTGGGTCCACTAATAGAGATTCTGATTTAAATGGTCTAGGGCCTTGTAACAGGATATTTTTTTAAATAGTCTTTTGGTGATTTTAATATGCAGCAAAGTGTGAGAACCAGTCATTCAACAGTGACGCATGTGAGCTACTCAGTGGAGGTGATTGTGGCCTCATTTATATCCTACCATGAAGGGGCATAAGGATATCCTTGAAAACAGGTTCTTGGATGTAATCAAGCCCACGGAGAGACATAAGAACCCCACATTTGAGAGCTGCTGTGAACTTAGGCATTTTTCTTTTTTACAGAGTTCACTGTTCTCATTGTCAACACAAGACATGTCCAAATTGTTAGAGAATTTTTATGAATTTATTTGAGCCAAACTGACAATAATTGCCAGGAAGCAATATCTCAACAAATTGAGAAAGCAAAGCCAGGGGGCTAAGACTGGAAAATAAGGCAAAATAAAGAAGCACATACTTCTTTTACATTGGTAGATGCAGCATAGTTAATAACATTTACGGCACACAGCGTGTTATAAGGGGTACAAGATAACATGAGGGGTTCTGTGTTCTCATGCTCCCGTGGGTGGTTGTGCCCTGAGGAAAGGAGATTACTGGAAAAGGAGATTACTCTGACATTCCGAAGGCATATCTTAGATGCAAAAAGAAATAGGTTCACTTTGTAAGGATGGACTTTTGTCAAGGAAGTTAAGGCCTGGGATATAACTACCTGTCATGACCTGCTTTCAATTAGGAATTTTTATGTTCCTACCATCCTATGTGGCTTACTTTTGGTCTCTGAGTTTGTCATGCCCATCATGCAGGCCTCTCTGAGCTTGTCAGGTTTAGTATGTGCTGCCTTTTTCATCTACACATCACTGGGGACTGAACAGAAAGGATAAATCATTGCATCTCCAAGTTCCTTTTGAGGTCCAATAACAGTGGTGGAACTTGCATCCTAAGAAAGTCTGGCTAGTCCATAATTGCATGATTTATTTTTTCCACTAAAATTCTGTTCAAAAAAGGTCTTATGGAAGGTTTCCCTGAGAAGAACAATATTCTTTTATTTTTTGTTAACGCGTAAAAGTTACAGTGAGTATAAATTATAAGTATATTATATTTACACACACACACACACACACACACACACACACACACACACACACACATCTTAAAACAGAGACCAGAAACAAAGGCCTGAAATGGGTAAGGGTCAAGTACATTTCTATTTATTCCTGGTAATACATTATTTTCCCCAAGAAGGAGGTTTAGGAAACGACAGAGGGTATTGTAGGACCTACTGGTACAGTGGAGTCACTAAAACCTTCTGGGTGATCTTCATCCCTTCTGATGAACTATGGTGAGTAGTTCAGTTCCTGTAGATTCATTTAGGAAATTGCCTTTTTTTAAAAATGGTTTTTATTTTCCTGATTTGAGATTTTCAACTACTGCTCTTTCTGCCAAAGGTTGGGAGTCCACCCAAGTACCTGCCAGTCTTCCCCGGAGGAGCCCAGAATCACCACTTTGTCATTCGCAGCCCATGGATACTGGGGCAACTTAGAAAGATTAGTGAGGGCCTTCTCAGATACTGGTGGCCCTGTGAGATATCTAGTACTCATTCTGGGTAAGTGTGCACCCAGGAAACCCAGAGATGTAGGATGAGGGGGCTTTGTGCCTCCACATGTGCTCTCTAAACACTCTTCAGTCTTATCCAGTTTCCTGCCTCACAGATGCTTCCAAAAATTGGTAACCAATTAACCAGTATGGGCTGTGGAAGTTAGCATTACTAAATAGGTCTGCATGGGCAAGACACGTGTTTTTTTTTTCTTTTTTAATATAGGTTCTATAGGCTTGGAAGAATGGTACATGCTATGCGGTGAGCAGATACACTATTTGAGAAATAGAACTTATACTCTGAAAACAGAAAGGTTCTAGAGCATCCAAAATGCATATTTTTCCCATCTGTATAAACTTATTTTCTCCTGAATATCACTTCTATATTTTCAAAAGGTAAACAATGGCCCTCTTATCCACATACAGACTATTGAGAGAGTTAATAGTTCCTACCATCTCATGACTTACTTCAATTTTTAATAAAACAAACTATTAAAATAAACCAACAGTTGTTATTTTGAGCACAAATCAGTTTCATGTTTAAAATAAAATGCCATTTAGTGCAAGATGTCAGAAAAGTACAGAGCTGGGAAATACTTGAGCTATTACTATGTCTGGCCTAGCATAATCTCTTTAAAAATCTGCCCTAGCAATAAAGCTGCAGGTCTGTGCATCAAGGGAGCCACCTTACTGAAGCTCTATGTTTCAGGAGTTAGTTCCTCAGCTATCTTGTGTCACCTGCTCATACGTATCTGTCTTTTTTCTCCAAAGTCAATACCCTTCACTTGTTGTCTGGCTCATTTACCTAGAGCTTTAGATTTATGGATTGACTCTCTACCTTTCAATCGCTTCGAGCCTGGAGCCTCCCTTTTTGGCTTCTGAGCTAATTACTTCTCCCTGGAGTTAATTATTTTCATCATGGTGAGAAGGGAAGTGCAGCCTCTGACCACTGTCAGTGTAGAGCTATCTGGCTTCAATAGCTGGACCATGGATCTCTGTTAGACAGAAACATTTCTCAGAATATCAGCATCAGATGGTGCCAGTCTCTGCAGAGCAAGACAAAGATAAAGCAAGCTACTGACTGAACATGTCTGCACACAGTTGAAAACAAGCACACTGTCCAAATCAAAATGGCCAAACACTCCCCTTTCTGGGTCCACCTGAGTGAGTGCTGCTTCTTTATAGCTTTATAGCTTTAGTCCAACCCTGTTCCTTCTGTCCAGTAGAAAAGAATTACTAAGATAATAGAATTATCCCTGCTTTCTGAGGGTGCCCAATTCAATACAAAACCATGCTTTCTTGAGCCTTCCTTAAAATTCCGTGCAATCTCCCATCTTAACACAAATACTGTGCAAAGAGCCAATCAGCCTCACCTGCTGAATATAAGTGTATTTCTGGTGGTTTATGGCTGGAGGGCATTGGCAATGGAGACTCCATCTCCATGAAATATTTGTTTGATGAAAACATGATCTTTTAACACTGAGTACCAGCCTCCCAGGCAGCCCCACCAAGACAGTTCTGTTCTGTAAGCAGACCTGAGCAATTTAACTGAATTTCTTCAATTTTCAGATTAAAAGAAAACATAAAAAATAGCAAATAAAGTTGTGATTTTCTCTCTCTGAGGGCATCAGAGAGTTAGCAGCAGAGCTGTGATTAGTACTCAATCTTCTCATGCCTGGTGTAGTGCCCTCTCTGCTCTAGCAAGTGATTCAAAGAAGTACAACTCCCAAGTACAATGCACCTTTGAACACTCAATTCCATTTATTATCTGTACCTACTGAATTGACTTTGGTTTCTGTCCTCTCCTTAGAAAACACTTTAACCTTCACATCCTGGGCTCTGTCCAATGTTCAGACTACCCATAAATTCACTTTTGGCTTTGATTTTAAATGTTCCTCTGGGCACTTTTGATAGGGGCAATTATTTCTTAGGTGTGAGAATCTTATTTAGTTGCAAACTCTTGTCAGAGCCGCTGTTTTCTTTCCTGCTCAAATTTGGCAGTAGCTCTGCAGAGCAGTAACCCAGAAGTGATTTTTAATTTTTTCAAAAAAATCTCTCACCTTCCATAGTTAAAAGAGAGAAAGTTTCAGAAGGGAAAAACTGAAACAGAACTTTAAAAGTTCTCTCATCAGGACTCCCTGTGTGATTCTCCTTGTTGAAGAGATAGTTACTGTGAGTCAGGCATCACCCAGATACCATCCTCACTCCAGCCTTTTCCCTTTCCTTTATTGTTTAATCTCTAATTTGTCTCCTTTGAAAGACAATCCTTTTAAATGTGTTGTCATTCTACCATCTGAATTTATGTCAGAACACATTGTCTCTTGAAGAGACTTTCTTAAAAAATATACATTTAAGAGGTAGAATATTTGTTCATTAAGATCACAAAAATGATGTCAAGGACTTCTTAAAGAATAAAAATATGGAATCCCATATTCTTACTAATAAAACTATTCTTACTATTTTCCTATTAGAGGACCAGTGTACGGTGCACAGATTCGTGTACCAGTGGGGTCCCTTGGCCTAGCATGTGGGGATTTGGTTGAAACCAGCTCTCTGACATCCCCTGAGGGGTCCTGGATTGCAAGAGTGTGGTTCTTGGGTGACATACCCCAGAATCGGGCTCCCTCCTCTCTGGTTCTGGGTGTGTCACCAGAGAATCACAGCTGCCAAGTCATCATGGTAGCTCAGCAGCTCAGCAGCTCCTGCACTGAGCATCTGCGCCCGGTGGTCAGTTTCATGATAGCTACTGACCAATCAGCTGGTTATATATATATATAGCAAGTGAATATTTCCAATGTATCTGTGACAGAGGAGAGGGACTAATTGATATTCTATTGTTCTATTTAACATTATATAATAAATGTAGTCCATGTTTTCAGATGTTTGCATTATACATGATTTCAAGGAAGCAGAATGTTAGGTTAATGTATAATAAACCTATTTTGGACAGTTAGTTCTTTCCAGTTTTTTAGTTGTTTTGGTATAGACAAGACTGCTGTAAATATCTTTGTGCATGCAGCTGTTTGCTTTTTCTGAATTCCATTATTAGGTTAATTCTTAGGACTTGAATGATAGTGTTGCTGTTCAGAGACTGGGAATACCTCTGTGGCTCTGGCTAGATATCACCATATTGTGTCGGAAAAGGATGTAGGCCACCAGCAGCGAGTGCTATCATCACCGAAACCTCATGAGAATTGCATATTATCATCAGAAGTATTTGCTCCTTGATTTTTGAACTGGAAAACAATACCTCTGTTTTACTTTATTTTGTATTTTTCTATTACAAGGGAAAATTATCTTTTATCATGCTAGCTGCTTTTTGCAATGGTAATTTCAGGATTCATGCTGACCTAAGGTAAATAGGTTATTTATTGTTTTTCTGCATCCCTCAAGTTGTGTAACATAGTAATGTGACTTACTCTCAAGCTGAAAAAAAGCCAGACTTCTCTTGGATTTGGAAAAAAAAATTTGAGGGATGGGAAGCAGAGGTGGTGTAATCATTGTCCAGTAAAGGAATGGGGCCATTTAATATGCTTCTTTTTTACCCAGAATTGTCATTTTAAGACCTATTCTGCCCTCAGCCTTTATGAGAATTTGATTTTTTGATCGTACAGAAATTTTTTTTCTTTAGTTTTCTTTGGCTATAATATTTATATTGGGCATTTGCCATCTCTTCATAAGTTGGGAATAGTGTGTATGTAGCATTGGAGATTTCCTTTTTACTTGAAAGGAGGCCAAACGAAAATTTTCCTTTCACCAAAGCAAGTGGGAGTAAGCTTTTGTTGGAAGAGAAGTTTCACTTACTGTTAGAAACCGACTTTGTACTTTCTACATATGTAACAATGATTCCTTTTATTTGGGAAGAGCATGCTGACTATTTTCTTAGAATGATTAACCATTTCTGAAATGATAATAGTCTCTGGTTAATATATTTTATTTAATAAATGAAAATTAAGATGAACTAGACAATGAAATAGATCATTAATTTTATTCAATTCTTAATTAAATTTATTGGTGTGACATTTGATCAATAACATTTTATAAATTTAGGTGTACAATTTTATAACACACCATCTGTATAAGGTATTGTGTGATCACCACCCCAATTCTAGTCTCCTTTCGTCATTATACATCTGACTTGCCCTTAACCTCTTCACCCTTTTCAACCTCTTCCCTTCTGGAAACCATCATAATACAGTGGTACCTCGAGATATGAGTTTAATTCGTTCTGTAACCTTGAGGCGTGGGAAACTATGAGACGCTCAAGTCTTGGTAAACTGGTGGGTTGTGTGCAGCCGGCCGATCCGCTCGATTACTCCTATCTCAAATGTTGCTCGTATTTCAAAGCAAAAATCGCTCACTCGATGGCTCGTATCTCAAAAATCTCATATGTTAGGGCACTCGTATCTCGAGGTACCACTGTATTATCTATGAATTTGTTTTATAAGTAATACAGGCTATCTCTAAATACCCTGGCACTGTAACTTTGACTATTTACATGTGGTCTTTCAACTAAATAGGTTAAAAAAAAAAAAAGTAACTCTATTTCTGAAGTTGGCCTCATCCTCAGCTTTTTTTTTTTTAATTTCTTTATTGGTTGTGGTATTACATATGTGTCCTTATTCCCCCATTACCAGTTTTGTTGATAGTGGAATGGGGAAGTTGATCTCATCATTTACAGTTGATTCAATATGACATTTCTAATAGTTTCTTTCAAATTTGAAAGTTCCAACTCCTAATCAGGGTCATTTTTCTTCCTTTTAGCAGACCTCCTACCCCCTCCTTCTTCTCAGTGGCACATACTGTAACAAGTTTGCACAGCTATGGGGGGCTTGAGAGGCAGTGGTGCTGCCTGCCTGGTTCTTGCTGGATTCCTCCGAGCGATCCTTCATTCCTTTTGTCACTGGTGCCTGACCTGGTGCCTACTGAGGGTAGCTGGACTCACCTGCTTTGGGGGCACCACATTGGCCCATGCTGCTGAAGACCAACAACTTGTTTATGTATAGTCTTGACTTATCAGTCTTCATTGTACCCCTCCCCAACTGGGCTTGCTGCAATTCCTGGGCCCCCAGAAGCCATACTAAGCCACAGAAAACTGCCTGCTTACCCATGTCACTGATTTGACTTCATGCTCATCTCTTATCTTCTCAAGTAATCTAATGCTTTCTATAGTGTGAACAACACAAAGCAGGTCCTCTCCCCTTGGGGGAAATCGCTGAATCCATTCTGAGAGTTCCTACCATACCCTCCCCATCCCAAAGTTTACCCTCAAGGTGAAATATCTCACCTGGTTTTGACTTCATGCTTTCCCTCTCTCCTCTATTCTCATGATCTTCTCCCTAGTGTTGGAAAATTTTTGTTCAGTACAGTGTCAAGCACAGAGCAGAGACACCCAACATAGTCTGTTGAAATTAGATACAATGAAGGCATACTGATCTCATACTTTGGCTGGATTTCAGAGAAACCATCCAGTACAAGCAGATAAAAAGTAAATAAAAGGTCTGCCTGGCTGGTGTGGCTCAGTGGTTGACCATAAGCATATGAACCAGGAGGTCACGATTCAATTCTTTGTCAGGGCATATGCCCTGGTGGAGGGTTCTACCCTCAGTATGGGGCATGCAGGAGTTTATCATTGATGTTTCTATCTCTTTCTCCCTCTCCCTTCCTCTCTAAAATCAATAAAAAATATATTTAAAAAAATAAAGGGACCAAGGATTACCTGACAATCTGAAAAGTGAAATACAAAACTGCATTACATTTCAAAGCAAATTGGCAAGACAGATAAATCACAAACACATTTCTCAAGATCTGTGATTCCTTGAAAAAATTTTCCATGACTGCCTTAGCCTAGAATGGTCCCTTTCTTACCTGAACATTAACTTGTTTTGTTTGGTATTGGTTTTCTGTCTTATGCTATCAACTGTTCCTTTTATCCTTCCAGCCTGATCAGGAGCTCTTTAAAGGAGAGGATTCTGTCTTGGGCTTTCTTATGTCTTCCTTTTCCAAGGCTCTGGGAGCCAGCTCAGGCTGTGGATACCTCACAGGAAGCCTTGGGGAGCATCCTCATCCTCCAGCATCCTCTCCCCACCATTGTGCTTGGGACCTCTGGCCCCTGTGTTGTTACTGTCTGCTTTCCTCTCTGCTTTTTCTGCTTCTACAAGGCTGCAGCTTTGGTTCCATAGCCTGCTCATTTTTAATCTCCTGTTTTGCCCTGTCTGAAATCGTTTGGATCCCTCTCTCCTAAAACTCTGTAGTCACAGGCCAGTCCTATTTTTTCCCATTTCTCCATCTGGTCCTACTCTGATGGCTTTTCCCAGCTCAATGGCCATGGGCCCTGGCTTTTCTTGGAGGAGATTTTTCACAAAGTACCGAGTAAATATTTATTAACTAATGAAATATTCTCTCCAGGGCTCTTCTCCCATTGAAACAGCTGTTATCATTATTTTGTTTTAATCAGAGAAATATCATCATTATCCTTAAAAAGATATAAATATGTATTAGGTTGTTTGATTCAGTCTGAACGTTTGTAGATGGGTGCAATATTTTGTTGCCTCTTCATTTAGCACAACTTGAAAGAAGAACATATAAAGTCATTTGGATGACCTTGACTGTTATCTTGGGCAAGTCATTTATGTCTCTGAGATTGATTTCTTTTCTGTAAAATAAAATTAGAAACAGAGGTGGTAGGTATGGCATAGAAATTTTGAGAGGCTCAATTGACTTAGCATTTGTGAAAATTTTTGAGAAACATTAAAGTATTTGTACATATAAAGCATTATTATTATACTACTAGAGGCCCATTGCAGGAAGATTCCTGCAAGAATAGGGCTTCCTGCAGCGGTCTCCGATGCCCCACCTGCTTCCCTCCCTTCTCTGCAGCCCCACCTCCTTCCTGCCCCGTCTGCTTTCCCTCCCCATGCCCTGCTTGCTTGTTCTCTTGCAGCTTCCCTCCCTTCTGCAGTGCTTTGCTTTCTTCTAAGCTGTCTTCAGTCTTTGCTCTGCACTGGGATATGCAAATCAACCGCCATCTTGGTCTGGTGAATTTGCATACTCCTGACTGTCTGGTGGGTGTGGCTTGTGGGAGTAGCAGAGGTACAACTTGCATGTTTCTATTTTATTACATAGGATGTGATTTAAACTGTACCCAAGTGCTGCAAAAGAATTTTTGCCTTTATCCAAAAGATACCTAAGTTGAATGCAATGCTTGATTGCAGCTACCTAAAATAGTCAAAGAACCATGAACCTGAGTGTTCCGGTTCTACTGAATGTAAAACTCTTATTTTTAATCCACAGATAGTAAGGGCGTGTTTGAAAATCCTGTACGCTGCACAGATCTATCAATCACTCTACACTGCCCATAGAGCTAGGTTAACATGACCACTATCGACATCTTTGCTAGAACTGAAAGCATCCTGACTTTCACCTCTTTGCTAATTTGGTGCACTTCTTCAATGATGTGTGGTCTCTTGCCTGCAACTACATAGACTCCTCTTTGTTTTTTAAATTAGATTTATTATTAGTGAACTCCAGTGGACTTAAATTCTTTGATGGCAATATTTACCCACTTTCCCCATCTTCACCTCTTGGTATATTAGTCATGGGTTTCATCTTGCTTTTTAATCAAATGTGGGAATCTCATCGAGTCTAATCTCAAGTCTCACCTTCTCCATAGGTCTTCACTGATTCGTGTTCAGAGATTTCCCCCTCTGTTGAATTCCTTTCATAGGAATCATTGGTAAAGAGAATTTGCCTTCTTCTGGAAGTGCTTTGTACATTATTCTGTTCTGAAAACACCCCAGTGCCCTTCTGGGAAATGACTCATTGAGTGAAATCACAAAGGGACAATAAATCAGAGGTCTCTGCCCTCCCAGGTGAGAGACTGAGAGGTCCTTAGGGGCTTCATTGTCCAGATTCTTCCTATTTCATCTCCAATATAGCCAAGGTCACAGTATTGCTCTAAAATTAGCCAATTATACTCTCTCTACTGGGAGTTTGAATTCTGAATAGAATCATGAAAAGACAAAAAGAAATCGTTGGCAATATGTATCCATATAGTTAAAAAAAATGAAATCATACTATTTGCAACATTATGGATGGACTTAGAGGGTATTATGCTAAGTGAAATAAATCAGACAGAAGAAAACAAATAACATAGATTTTGCTTATATGTGGAATCTAATGAATAAAATAAATGAACAAATAAAAGAAACAGATTCATAGATACAGAGAACAAACTGTTGGTTGCCAGATAGCAGGGGGTTAAGAAGGTGGGTGGAAAAAGTGAAAGAATAAAGAAGTACAAATTGGCAGTTTCAAAATAGTTACCAGGATGTAAAAGACAACATAGGAAATATAGTCAATAATATTAAAAAGAAATTTAAAAAAAGAAATAATATTATGTAAGAAAAAATATCCTATAAGTAAATTACATCTAGAAAATTTTTACTTTAGAAAAATTATTTTCATTTGTAATGCTAACAGCAAGACACCCATAAAAAACACACATGTTGTCAAAATAAGCCAACGAAAAATCATTTGGGCAAAAATAAAAAGGATCCCAAGTTAATTTTATAGAAAAGACTTTTTTATTAGCTTTTGGTCAAGAATATGTTTATATACTTTCAGAAAACAACTCCAAGACCATATGGACTACTGCAACAGAGAGGAATTGACAGGTCTGCTCCAACCACGAAGACAAGAGGAGAAACAGTCCAGAGATGGAAGATAGATGCTGAAGTTCAGAGTCAGCAGCTGTGCATCACTACAGGTTGCCTAGGACCAAACCAGAGAGGGTCAGATCTGCATTGCCACCATTTGTCCACCATACAGATACCATTACTTTTATTTACATATAAGGAACTGTTTGACATTGAAACTGGAACTCAGAACTAAAGGACATTGAAATGGGGACTCAAACATTTTTTGTTCTTATAGGTTTATTTCTAGTCTGCAGAAGTAAGATTTTTTTTAAAGAAAAGAATCGAGGGGTGGGGTGGGAAATAGATACAGAGGCAAAAGAGCATTGAACCGACTGTCAAACTACAGTGGGAAGGCAGGGGAGGTTGGGGGATTGGGGCTGTAAGAGATCAACCGAAGGACTTGTATGCATATAAGCATAACCAATGGATACAAGACATTGGGCGGGGGGAGGGTAGGTGAGAGCATGTACTGGGGGTAGGGGAGGCCAAGGGGAGGTCAATGGAGGAAAAAAGAGACATATGTACTACTATTTGTAATACTTTAAATGATAAAAAATAATAAAATAAAAAAAGAAATAAATGGTTGGCAATTTTGTTCATTACAGAAGCAGTGGTTGGGTAATCTTTCAAGGAGCTCCTTGGAGCTTCCTGCTTCTGTAACCTTCTTTTCTATCCTCTGGCTTTTCATGTGCTGTCATTATATTTCTTTTCTGTTCAGTCACTATTGCATGCAAGAAAAGAACCCTAAATAATACATTATTTCTTCCATTCAATTGCACTTGCCATTTAATGCTATGCATTTGGGATTTGTTTCCTGGATTTTGTCTTGTCTTATGGCCTCAGTTATATTCTTACACAAGGACTGGGACACATCTTATTTTGCTTCACATATCTCTCAAGTCCTCCAGGACGCTTCAACTCCATGGACTTTTGTTAATTGGTGGATTATAGATCACTGGAGCTTCCTAATGCCAGACTTGTTCATCTAAACCTTTTGAGTAATGTTTGCTCAGAGCTGTGAAACTGGATTCACTGCTGCATGTTTGTGATCCTCGTGTTCCTCTGGGAAGACCATTATACACTTTCCTTTAATTTGCCTTTGCTTTCTCCATGGGGAAAATGAGGGGAATAATGGTCTCCATCAACCACACTGGGGTATTTGATGCAAAATGTAATGTGCTAACTTTGGTTATGCTTTGAGCTTCTTAGAGGTATGTGCCATGTGAGTGCTATATAGGTATAATTAGGAACATTTTTTTTTAGTATTATGAGGATTTTTATATTTTGGGAAAAAATACTCGTCATCCTCTTCATAAACATTCATTATTCCATATACCAATTAATCTTCCCGAAGGCAATGTTTCAATGAGAACAGAGAAGCTGTAGTTTTTGGTATACCCCTGTTTCTTATCTCTTCTCTCATTGTATTTCACATATTGTATATACATTCATCACACACAGATATATTGCCTGATAAGCTCTATTTAGCCACTCAAAACATCTTTACTGCATACCTTCTTGGTGTAAGGCACTGTACCAGGCTCTGAGAAGACAGTGAATAAAAATAGTGTCCCTGGTCTCTAAGGGAGACACTCATTCATTCATTCATTCACTCATTCAACAGATATTTATAGAGTCAACTATATGACAGCCAGTCTCCTAGATTCTGAAATACAGTGGTGAATAAAGAATATAACCAAGTACTTCAATTCTCTGAGACAGATACTGAAACACAGGCACGTGCGAGGTTCAGTGAGAACAGTTCCCCAGGGGAGTGATGCTGGGGCTGTGTCTCAAAGGTTATACTTGACAGGAAAGAATAGAAGTGGAGAAAAACATAGATGAATGTGGCTGGATCATGGGGACTAGAGTTCCATATAATTCTGGAAGAAGAGAGAGGTGGGAAAAGAAACAGATTAAGAACCAGGAGTCTGCTGGCAGGATGGATTGATTGTTTTATGAAAATAAAACACATACCTGATAATCTGAAAAAAACATTTATCAGGTTGAAGCTTCCTACTCAGAGATTTGGCCCACTGTTAGGTGTGAGAAATTTTTACCTACTCTGTTTACAAGAGGCACTTGATGTTTGTAACCGAGTCTTTCTGTGGGAATAGTCATTGCAGGTTTGGAAACTTTGCATTAAAACTAGCAGCTGCCTGGCATGGTTTTCCTGCATTTCTCTCATAGGCAGAGGGTGTTTTATTATTTCAAGATGCACGCCCAGTATTATCAGAAAGCATAGGAGCTTGGGAGTTACCAAAATTTCAGATGACTCACAAACAGGCTGTTACAGACTGTGACATCTTGATTTAACACTCCCCTGGCTAAGAAATAAATACTGTGATTTAAAAAATTGTACCCCTGGCTATGTTTGGGTGACTTTTGGACCAGTTGTATGTAATTTAGGATTTATTGGATTTCTTTGAACATGCATATGTAATTCCAGTTGCTCTGTGAACAATCAAATATTTATATAATTTTTTCCAAATGTATTTATTATTTACTGTAGAGTCCATGAAATATTTACACTGTTTTTTAAAGAAAACATATACATTATTTACGTTGCCTTGGATTTTCTCTTGATGAAGGTAAAATGACAACAGAGAACTCCCAGGGGTGTCTCCCAGGTTTTCAGTAACCACATGAGGTTCTGTCCCTCAGGAAAACACCTGGCGATAGTGCTGTAATTAAAACTTATGTAGGGGACTACCCCAATTTCCTTGGAGCCCCTACGTCCTCTTAGTTTTGGTTTCTCAAATGGCAGGAGGAAAAGTTGGAACAATTTTGACCAACTTTCCCCTTCATCCTCCCGAGTTCCCAGGTGCCTTTCTCTGTAGGATGAATAGCACCTTGATTTTCTCCCTGGGACCCAGAACATCCCCAGCTGCAAAAGGAATGATTCTTTTTTTTTATATAGGAAAATAGAGTAGAATTGAGATCCTCAGACCCAATTGCTAGTTATTAAAGTGAAAATGTGTTAAACTAAATAGTCAGCCCCCAAATACTTGAGTAGGACCCTAAAGCCAATAGATTTTTTTCCAGGCAGACCCCAATTGTAACTGATGGCAAATCCCAGAGTTGTGTCAGGGTTGTAATAGCACCTGTAAATAAGGCTGGTGTAGGTCATGTGACACAGAGAAGCACAGACCTAAAATATTATTATCAGAAAATAAGGTTTAAGAGTGGTTTTAAGACTGTAACTGCATCATTCTATGAAATTGATTAATCACAATAACATCTGCTCAAGAATATCACTGTTTTTCTAATGATATTTCTAGTGCCATTCAGACACCTACAAAATAATTACATTTGGCCCCAAAGAGAACATGGTTCTCCTAGAAAAAATTGCATGACAATTGTGGAGGAAGCAGAGCAGTTCATGTAACCCAGAAAAGAGTTCACTTTGTTTTGCTGAGTTATGTGCTAATAGTAAACCTGGAAATGTATTCCCTCCACATTATCCCAGGAGGTTCTGAATAAGTAATCTGTATTCTAAAAAATGTGTTATTGATTCTGAATATTATTGAAGTGTAGGAATCTTTGGAGGACAGCCTCATTTATGTGTTTCTTCATTTGAAGTACACTTGGATGGTTTTAGTAAAGCACAAGATACTTACTATGTATCCAGGCCTGTGATTGGTGTATGGGGTAAAAAGAAGTGCCAGACTTTACTCCTCCTCAAAGAGTTTGCATTCTAGTTACAAAGACAAAACCAATGTGTGTGTAATATCAGGATAGCTGCAGTAACAAACAATTCCTCATCCCAGCCTGAGAAACTTAAAACAAGATTTATTTCTTATTAAACCACAGGCACATAATGGATATCAGGGGATTCTGCTCATTATAGTCACTCAAATCTAGACTGATAGAGATTTTGTTTCAACAAATAATTCCAGGACCAATGACTAGGGCATGGGGAAAGAACTCTAGAGAGTCTTTCACTAGTAATAAATGCTATGTCCTAAAAATGATATGTCATCCACTTCTATACATAACTCATTGGCCAGACTACTTATGTAGGCTCCCTCTATCTGGAACAGTTAGGGATGGGATATACAGTCCTCCTCTGTGCCTAATAGGATAATTTATTTTTGCCATATACAATAGTGTGAAGGGTTATATCTATATCATCTATATATCTCTGTCTCCATATATTTATATATCAGTCTATGTCTATTTCATCTATATCTATCTATTTATTTATCTTTATATCTATGCTAAGTGCTAAGAATATATATTTACATATGTAAACACACTATGATATATTTCTACATGTTATATATAATATGTATAATCTCAAGTGCTGTATATATTATACATAATCATGTACCATGGCATGACTAGTATTAAATATATTAAATGAAGTAAAGAGTGGCATTCATATGAGGGAGAGAGAGAACTGTGAGGAAAGATATAGGGTGAACTGAGCCTTTACTGGTAGGTAGGATAGGCAGAATGACAACAGAAGAATAACAAATACCTATTTGTCATGAAGTTTATGTCATGTAAGGCCAGAAATTGGACAAAAATTAAACCATTGTCTAGCTTAATTATTACAGCAACTCTCTGAGATTAGATACTATTTTTATCCCCATTTTATAGATGAGGAAATTGAGGTGTAGGGAAAGGGAAGTACATTTTCCAAAGTCTCGGAGCTAATGAACAGTGGAGCCAGGATTTGAACCAAGAAAGTAGTAGGTTATTATACCAGACGAAGAAAATGTGGGTAAAAGCAAGAAGATGGAAAAGAGCATGGCATATTTGTGGTACAAGGAGACCGCCCTGACTCAAGCACCAGGGTGGTCTGCAATTAGTGGAGTGCTGAAGTTAACTTCATTTCCAATTCTCTCTACAGTACAAGCAAATCTCTAAAACCTTTAGGGAAATAAATATGTTTGTGGTCTTAAAAGGAATAAAATAAGATTACTGCCCTTAGAAAATAACTTTTGACTTTTGGGGATTTGACCTTTAGTTATGAACAGGCTTTGAGGCATTGCTGACCTAGAGGATTACATACAATTTATTTTTGTCACCAATTTATGAACCTCCCCTTCTCTTGTCAATTTTGATGGGAGTGAGAATGACTAAAACTAATGTATGTAGAAATTTGGATTCACTGCTTCTTTTTTTTTTTTTTCAGAAGAACATCACAAAGCTTATTTGTGAATGGAAA
The DNA here is from genome assembly GCA_011751065.1 of Lasiurus cinereus. NCBI lineage: Eukaryota > Metazoa > Chordata > Mammalia > Chiroptera > Vespertilionidae > Lasiurus > Lasiurus cinereus. The sequence continues at coordinate 7,907,866 of JAAGEH010000079.1, read as the reverse complement.
CAGATTTGAGTGATGGACACATATGGTAATTTGGAATAGTGAAAACAGCCATGCCCATCAGTTTTTGAAATATTTACAGAGAATGATGTCTGATGGTGTGGTTCTAAATTGGAGTCCCTGCTGACTCCACATGTGTGTGAGTTACCCAGTCCTGAATTACTGGGCACCTGAATTACTGGCTATTTCTTCCCACACAGAGAATAAGAAAATTGAAGGCAGGATCAGAATAATTCAGAAAAAAAGTGTAACACAATATAAAAACCTTCAAAAGGAGACCAAAACAATCCCACCCGGGCCAATCCAATAATTCTGAAAATTTAACTCTTGAAATATAGGGATATTAGAAGTCAAAGGATTAGCATTGACTTTAATTATTTAATTAATAATAGTACCTGACATTTATTTAATTCTGATTATATAAAGAAACTTAGTAGGCATTTTTTTAAAAATTTAATTGCTGTACCAATTCTATGAGGTAGGTGATATTATGACTATTGTGAAGGTGAGGAAATTAGGACTGATGGCAAAGTAACCTTCTCAAGGTAACAGCAAATAAATAATTAGGTTTATTTTTTATGGTTCAGTTTTTCCCTTTAAATATGGGGCTTTCAAAATAAGTCAGGTTATTCAACCTATCTTTATTAAGTTCCTAGCATCTGTCAGAACTATCCAGGACATCAGGATAGGTAGGTGAAGAAGTCATAGTCCTATACTTTGAGAACCTCACAGTGCTCCAGGAAAACACACACATAAACAGGTGATGATACTAAATTAATTTAACTAAAAAGAGAGGTCCACATGCAAGACATTATGGGAACAAAGAGATGGGGAGGCCACCTTCCAGGAGGACAAGTGTTACAGGATTAGGTGTTAGCCAAGGAAAGGCAGAGGGAGGGGATTCTAGGTATATGGGAGAACCTAAGCAAAGGCCCAGAAGTGGAAATCACTTGATCTGTGTGGGGTCCCCAAAGCACCCACTTTACTGCACCAAAGGTCAAGGAAGTGATAAGAAACATAGAGTTCAGTACAGTTCACAGATGCCCTGAGTGTCATGCTAAGGATCTTGACACTTATCCTGGGGATGAAAGAACCTCTGAGAAATTTTAAAAGAGGAGTAAACAGAGTGTTCAAGGTCAAGGGTTACATATTTGAATTGATGAGGGACAACATTTGGAATTTCCTGATTACTATCTTCAACAATTTGTCCTTTCTCATGTTATATTTGGATGCCAGTATTGACACTCCCTCTCGTCCTTACTCAAAAACAGGGTGTGTGTTATCTTCCTTTTGTGCATTCTTACCCATGAGAACATGCCTGTGGGAAAAGACTGCATTTGCTTATAATGTAACCTGAGTGGGAGCGTGAGTTGAGCAGTTGTGGGGCAGGACACGGAAGGAGGAAGCTTGGTTGTGGTCATGCCATCCTAACTAGCAATCCTGCCTTTGCATGATAGCAAAGTACCCATTGTGTATTGGCATAATGAAATTCAGCCAAGGATTAACAACAGGATTGATGGAAAGGGATCATTTCTATCACCAAACTACATCCTGCAAAATCACACATCTGTATTATAACGAAAAATAAGTGAGCAGCACTTTCTATCAGGATTCAAGGGGTATAGAGTGCAGCATGTGCAAGAAAGAGGGAAGCCAGTGGTATGTTTAATAGCATTATCCAAAGTAGGACCCTGTATCTTTTTCCTGAGAGAAAACAGTTTTTAATCCCTAAATGAGCTTTTTTTTCATGCAAGTATAATAAAAGGTTTAGTGAGTTTGCAAAGAAAAATCATTGTCCTACACTTGCTTTCACAAGGTCACACAAACCATCTCTGGAAACTGGTCCTAAAGGAATTGAGGAAGATGAACTGAAAATTTGCAAGAATGCAGACTAGACTCACATAATAAAAATCTATTACTACATCAAAGCAGTCCAGAAAAAAAAAATTCAGCAAACCAGAAAGAGATGCCAGACCCATAGTTCTGAGAATTGTGGGTACTTCAGAGTTTAGCTGAGAAGAAATTCCAATGTCAATACTGTGATAGTGAGGTGAAATTTCATTTTCAAACTCACAAATTTGCAACCAAAAAAAAAGTCATTATATAGTCAAGCCCTGTACATTAGATCTTGTTAATGATCATAAATGAGCAGTTTTTCCTGTTTTGAGCATGAAAAGCACACACACATAGACATGCAATCACATGCAAGCTCTCTTCTTCCTTTCTTTTTATACAAAGTCAGTTGTTTAATAATCATGCTGTGTGTTATTTACAGAGCAAATGCCTGTCCTATTGTCCTTGCCTGCTGAGTTGGTCCAAATTCTCCTGAGTGCAGTGGTCGTGTAAAGAGAAACGCAGGTGCTGTGTGCTGAAAAGCTGGCTGGCTCTCAACACGAGAGAGACTGCCTGGCTGGCCCACAAGTTTGCATCTTTAGGCCATGAATCCACTACTCTGAATCAGAGTGTCAAAACTGTTGATAGCAAATCATCACGATGGCTACATAGCTCTTGAGGAGGCCTAAAATTGTGCTGCTATGGCACTGGTGCCATATGTTTCTTCCTGCTCTGTTGCGTTGGAATACAGAGAGAGTTCAAGGGCAATCATTTTCTTTAATCAAACTGTAGTAGTAATGACTTATTAGAGGCAAAATGAAATCCACAAAGGTGAAAACACACACACACACACACACACACACACGTTTAAAGTGAAAATATATCACAGAAAGTAAAAGAAAAGATTGTAAATTACTTTGAATGAATTTGATATACAAAGGCACAAAAAAAAACCCCTCCTCCAGACTGTACCTAGATTTTGCTATTTCTTAGATTGTTTACTTTTAGTTTGATTTAATTTTAGAACTAGGCTCCTGTCCTTCTTTGATCTCTCCCTTCTTTCTTTCTCCCTTGCTTTTATCTCGTTTGCTGTATAAATCATTACAATGTTTTTTCTTTGCAAACTCACTAAGCCTTTTATTATACTTGTGTGAAAAAACAGCTCATTTAGGGATTAAAAATTATGTTCTCTCATGGGAAAAATATTTAGGTAATTCTATTAATTTCCATTTATGTTTTATAGAGAGCTAGCTTGTGTGGATGGAGCACATTATCTGACTTAGCATATATATTTCTGACTAATTTTGCTTTTTGGAAATATTGTCACCTTTTATATGGATTATGGGGTTAGAGAGGACTTAAATCACACCTGAATTTTGGAATATATGAGAATGTATGATTTTGGCCTTTCTAGTTTCATGAAAACTTGGCCAAAATGTAAAATTATGGAATTACTTTTCCTTTATATCAGGACTTTGTAGACCAATTACTATTGCCTTTTACCATTGAGTGTGACTAGAAAAACCTGAAGTCAGCCTGACAAATTTTTTTCTTTCATAGTTGATCTGATGTTCTTGACACGATGCCCACAAGAGTCTGGTAGCTTAAACAGGGCAAGTCTGCATTGATCTTTCAGAAATATCACTCCTTGAAACATCATATGGTCTTTTAATCTATAGATTTTTAATTCTGTTATATTTCAGCAATATTATTTTTGCTTTTTAGTCCTTTGAAAAGAAATTATTTCCATTTCATGTTTCTGATTATTTTAAACACCAATTATGCATATGTTGAATCTTTGCTTTTCTGCCAGATTTGTCATTTTCTACCTTTATTTTATTAATTCCCATTTTCTGTTCCATTTCATTTTGCTTCCTTTTTCTGATTTCTTCATTTATAGTCTTCTATATATCTATTCTTTTTAACAGAATTTCTTGAAAGTTTGAAGGGATTTGCTTACAAAACTTCTTGGACTCTATTTTGTTTTATGTAGTCACTACATTTTGATGTCTATTTTTGAGTACTATATACATTTATAAAAGAGAAAACACATTAAATCTTTGGCTTTGCTATTTCTTCCATTCAGAGTTATTGTTTTACAAATAACCTAAATTTTCCAAGTAGATGAAGAATCTATTAAATTGTAGTAAAAGTCTTCAATATCTATTTCATGAAAACTGGTCAAGTAATGCCAGTAATTTTTTTCTCTCTACCCCAGGACATAGAGAATTTATGTTCATTTAATATTAATGAAATACATTTTCTCTATCCTAAATGATTAAACATTGATGAAAAATGATCAATTTAGCAGTGCAGGTTCTCATTTACTCTTCAACAGATAACACAAGGGGAAGTAAGTCTCTTCTTCTCATTGCTCTTATATGTCATTTGATAGAACTTATAACTCTCAATCCCTTTGAAATTAGTTACATTTAATATTTCTTTTTTTTAATTAAATCTTTATTGTTCAGATTATTATATTTATTTCTCTTTTTTCCCCCGCCATAGCTCCCCTCCATCTGGCTCTCAACTCTCCCTCTGCCCGTACTTCCCTCTGCATTGACCTCATCCATAGGTGTATGATTTTAGTCCAGTCTCTCCCTGCATCCCCCTCACCCCTTCCACCCTGAGATTTGTCAGTCCACTCCCTTTCTGTGCTCCTGATTCTATTATATTAACCAGTTTATTCTGGTCATCAGATTTTTAATTCACTTAATTTTTAGATTCACTTGTTGCTAGATATGCATTTGTTGTTCATAATTTTTATCTTTACCTTTTTCTTCTTCCTCTTCTTAAAGAGTACCTTTCTGCATTTAATATAATACTGGTTTGATATTAATGAACTCTTTAGATTTTCTTATCTGTGAAGCTCTTTATCTGCCCTTCAATTCTGAATGATAGCTTTGCTGGATAGAGTATACTTGTTTGTAGGTTCTTGCTATTCATCACTTTGAGTATTTCTTGCCACTCTTTTCTGGCCTGCATAGTTTCTGTTGAGAAATCAGCTGACAATCGAATGAGTGCTCCCTTGTAGGTAATTAGCTGTTTTTCTCTTGTTGCTTTTAATATTCTCTTTTGTCTTTTGCTCTTGGTATTTTAATTATGGTGTGTCTTGGTGTGGTCCTCTTTGGATTACTTTTATTTGGGGTTCTGTGTGCTTCCTGGACTTGTAAGTCTATTTCTTTCACCAGTTGTGGGAAGTTTTCAGTCATTATTTCTTCAAATAGGTTTTCAGTATCTTGCTCTCTCTCTTCTTCTGGCACACCTATAATTCTGATGTTGGTACACTTGAAGTTGTCCCAGAGGCTCCTTTCATTATCTTCACATTTTTGGATTGTTTTTTTCTTTTTACTTTTCCAGTTGAATGTTTTCTGCTTCTTTATATTTCAATTTTTTTACTTGATTCTTGCCTTCCTTTAGTCTGTTGTATAATATTTTTATTTTATTTTAGTTAGTGTATGTTTAATTTCTAGTTGGTCCTTTTTCATCTCTAGTTTGTCCTTTTTCATCTCCTCTTGGGTCTCACAAAATTTATCTATCTTTTCTAGGAAATTCTTGAAAAACCTTTTAATGGTGGGTTTGAACTCTATATCCAGTTGTTTGTTTTCTTCCATTTCTTTTGTTTGTGATCTGTTCCTTTGTCTCTGCATTTATTTAAAAATATATTTTATTGATTTTCCACAGAGAGGAAGGGAGAAGGATGGAGAGCTTGAAACATCAATGAAAGAGAAACATCAATCAGCTGCCTCCTGAGTGCCTCCCACTGGGGAGTGCCCACAACCAAGGTACATGCCTTTGATCAGAATCATCCACAGGCTGACGCTCTACCTACTGAGCCAACCAGTTTCAGCTGTCTCTGCATTTTCACTATGCCAGGAGAACTTCTGTGTTGGAATCAGCCTTATGATAAAAGACTTGCAAAACTGCAAAAGCCTCTCTGTTGAGCTTGGGTGGAGTGGAGACTCAGGGCTTAGCAGACCTCCTTGACTTCCAGTCAGCCCTGCCCTACTTGGCCCCTGGGTCTCAAGTGTCTCTTGGTAATCGCTGGAGCCATCCCTGTGTGCATGAGCGCGGTGTCTCTAGACTGCTGCCTTTCCGGTTCCCCTGTGCTCTGGGACTTGTATGAGTCTGGGTCCCCAGGGTCTCGCCCGAAACTGGGGTTCAGTGGAGTTAGAAGTGGCACAATTGGGAGGCTTTGTCTCCCGCCCACTAGAGAAAACCAGTGGCACAATCAGCAATCCATCTTCTGCATGCAGTTGTGTGCACCCCCAGACCTCTGCCCTTTCGGGGTTCCCCTAAATTTCTGTGCACTTTTCCCTTTTCATAGTCCAAACTCCCCCTGTATGAGTCTTGCCTGGACCTAGGGTTCAGTGACATTCAGTGCAGTTGGAAGTCTCCATCTCCCTCTTGCCAGAGGAAGCCAGCCGGACACTCTAGTGCCCGCTCTTTCTATGCTTGCTTCTCCATACCTCAGCTTTTTGCAGCTCCTCTGAGTCTCCATGAGCCCCTCTCTTTCCTTCTAGTTGTAGAATTTCCACTCTGCCAACTTTCCTGTGGTTCTGGATGATGTCTGTTCTGTCTTTTAGCTGTAGTTTTGAAATTGTTGTGTGAGGCAGCAGTTTATGTGTTCACCTATGCCGCCATCTTGGTTTCTCCACATTTAATATTTCTTGTTCTTGTATCTACTATCAATTGAAAGAAAAACAGTGAACTTTCCTTGGAATAGATTGCTTATTTCTTATCTTGGATTCTTAAAAATGAACACACTTGAATTCTTGTTAATTTAAGGGGCAAATTTCATATGTTGGTTTGGATATAAAAAATAGTAATTGGACTTTTTATTAACCTAATTTTTGTCATTATTAGGATAACTAAACCAATCACTGTACCATTACTGAATGACAGCTTTGTTGAATATATTGTATCATACAGCATCACTAAAACTATTGTTATCTAGAACATGTCCTTTTTATCCCTGAAAGGTGTCATCAGCTTACTTTAAATATATATATATATATATATTGATTTCAGAGAAGAAGGGAGAAGGAGAGAGAGAGAAACATCAATGCTGAGAGAGAATCATTGATTGGCTGCCTCCTGCATGCCCCCACTGGGGATTGAGTCCACAACTCAGGCATATGTTCAGTCCACAGGCTGATGCTTTATTCCCTGAGCCAAGCCTGCTAGGGCCAGCAGCTTACTTTTTAAAAAATTGACTGACTGTGTGATTGACCTGATGTAGTCAATAAAACAACAGAAAAGTCAAGCAATGGCCTCTGAATGAATCTAACAATACAAAGGCACACCAAAAGTTCCCTGACTGTAGTTAGGTTTTGCTGTTTCTTGGATTGTTTACTTTTAGTTTGAATTAATTTTAGAAGTAGGCTCCTGCCCTTACTTCTTCCATCTTTTTCTTCTTTCTTCCTCCTTTGTTTTTATCTGGTTTGCTGTATAATTCTAAGTTGTATTGTTATGTTGTTATGATGCTTTTGTATCAATAAAATACATAGTTAAATCAGACAGATGAGTTAATCCTGCTAACTGAAAAAATACTAATGTGGAAATATTTAAAAAATAGTTTTTATTGATTTTAGAGAGAAAAGGAAAGGGAGAGATAGAAACATTAATGATCAGGATCATTGATTGACTGCCTCCTGCACACTCCACACTGGGGATTGAGCCCATAACCTGGGCATGTGCCCTGATCAGGAATATAAGCATGACCTCCTGGTTCACAGGTTGTTGTTCAATCACTCAGGTACTGGGCTAGATGTATTTTTTTTTTTAATCTTATGAAGTTGTCATCTTTATTTGGCCTTTCTCTATTGTATTTTATCTTTATTTTCAATGGAAGGCAGTAGTGGCCATATAACCCACTGGACTGTTGAATGCATTCTGGCTTGAGTTTGGTTTGATATCTTTGGTGTGGGTTGATAATGCCAACTTTTAGAGACATCTGTATCTGATATAGCACTCTGGACAGTTTTAAGATCTTGAGACTACTGTTTTGGCACAGTGTTCCCAGGTTTATAACAGGCTATTGGTATAGTCTGACCCTCAGGAAATCTAAAGGGCTTGATAACAACAGGAATATCTTGAAATATATAAAAAATCTTCAAACATGGCTGCTAAGGGAATTTTTTTTTGGGGGGTGGGGGATGAGGATTCAGGATGGAACCTATCTTAATAAAACTAAAATTTGGAGCACAACCAGTTCATATATATAGGCTTTATATAGATTCCACAAATAAAATCTAAATTTGCATTCCTTGTGAACCTTTTTCAAGAAGGTGCTTATATTGATACAAATGAAATCTGACATATATAGACATAGAAGTGAAATTAAAACTAGGCAATAATATAAACTAATAGAAGCTGATCTTTTATTCACTTGGTTTTCTCTTGCTCTATTCTTGACTTAACCTTGGGTTTTTTCTCTTTCTTCCATAAAGTACCCTTTTAAAATGAATCTATTGTCAATAAGTTGATAAATGAGTAAACATCCTATCTAATAAAAATATAATATGCAAATTAACCACCACTCAGCTACATCAAGAAGCCATGTCCACCTGCCAATAAGGAGCAAGTATGCAAATTAACCCCAACCAAGATGGCTGCCACCACAGAATGAGCAGGAGGCTTGGTTCTGCTCCATGCAACAAAGTTTCAGTTACAGTGGTACCTCGAGATATGAGTTTAATTTGTTCTGTAACTTTGAGGCATGGGAAACTATGAGACGCTCAAGTTGCAGTCACGGTAAACTGGTGGGTCGTGTGCAGCCGGCCAATCCACTTGATTACTCCTATCTCAAATGTTGCTCGTATTTCAAAGCAAAAATTGCTCGTATCTCAAAAAAATCTCATATGTTAGGGCACTCCTATCTCGAGGTACCACTGTATAGAAGATAAATAAATCCCAGATATGGCCTTGCTGGGGTGTGTGGCCGACCTGCAAATCACCATAGGCCCCTTGCCCAGGCCACTCCATGCCCCAAGGGAACCCCCACCCTGATCTGGGACACCCTTCAGGGCAAACCAGCTGGTTCTCACCCATGCACCAGACCGCTATTCTATCTAATAAAAGAGTAATATGCAGATTGACCATCACTCCAACACACAAGATGGCTGCCCCCATGTGGTCAAAGATTCTGCCCCCATGTGGACAGAAGATGGCCACCACAAAATGGCCAGCAGAGAAGGGCAGTTGGGAAGAACCAGGCCTGCAGTGGAGTGGTTAGGGAATGATCAGGCTGGCAGGCAGAAGCGGTTAAGGGCAATCAGGAATTCAGGCAGGTGAGAGGTTGGGAGCCAGCAATCTTGGATTGTGAGAGGAATGTCTGGCTGACTGTTTAGGCCCAATTTCACTGGGCAGTTGGACATCCCTCAAGTGGTTCCATATTGGAAAGGGTACAGGCTGGGCTGAGGGAAACCCCCTCCCCCAAGCACAAATTTCGTGCACTGGGTCTCTAGTTATTTATAACAGACTGAACTCAAACTGGTATATTATTGTTTTTTTATACTATAAAAGAAATTTGACATCAACAAATAACATTTACTTGTCTTTTAAGAATAGGGTCTTTTTCAAACCCTTGGAAATCACTTAATTTTGGCAGGTCTTCCTCTGACCACAGTGCAGTCCATTCTGCAGAGAAAGTTTCCTCTTCCACCAGTAGAGGTACAATACACATCATAACAACAAACATTTGTTGCATGCTCATTATGTAGCAGGTTCTATAACAAGTGTTTTGTATAGATTATTTTGTTTATCTTTAGCAACTCTCTGAGATATTATCCCCACATTATTATAGATGAAGGAATGGAGACACATAAAACTTAGGTAACTTGCCCAAATTCATATAGCTAGTAAGTGGCAGAGATGAGATTGGACCTGGATAGTTTAATTAGATAGCCTACACTCTCAGCTACCACATTCCACTACCACAAAGTCCCGCACATATTAACAATTGCTCCTAACCACTTCCTAGTAAGGAAGATGGAAATTTGAGAAGAATGATAGACTATGAAGTTCAGAGTAGAAAGGGCCTCAATGATTATCTGATCCATCCCCCTTATGTTATACATAAAGCAGAAAAGGATAAGGGATGCTTATTTATGTGTTCAAGTCCACCCAGCCTTCATGGGTGACTAGAATCCATTTCTGTAAGATTCTCTCTACTGTAAGAGTTATAGGGATGAAGGCTCATTAAAGATTCATGCTCTATAGATAAATTTCCCTGCAGCCCTTTATTTAATTTGGCCTAGTGCATCTGGGAATTGACTAATGTCGCTGTAAACATAGAAGGCTCAGGACTCCAATTACTATGGGGAAAAAGAAATCATTATTGATGAGAAGTTGGAAGAACTGAGCCCCGAATTGGATAGTAATACCCCAATGTCTCCAACTCTGATATTTCAGCTGGATTTGTGATATTCTTTAGAAAGCAAAGGCATCCTTAATGAAGTTGCAGATTTCCTGGGTTGAGTTATAGAAGCAGTTAATATCCTGGATGCCAGAATACAGCCACGAATGTAAATACCGCAGTTCAGTGGGGCTTCGAGCCCTGCCATTCAACTGAGATTGCTGTATTGCAGAGATGTGGGCTTCCTTCTTTTCTTTCCTTTGTAAAGGCTCTTATGATGGGCATTTTTAATTAGGACACTTCTGATGCACAAACGGGATATACTTTTGACAGCTTCCTCCTCAACACATGTTTCCCCTCTCATTCATCCATCTTACTTGTCAGCCTCCTTTTTCCTCTGTGCGTATGTTTGAAATGCTGTCCCACACATCCTTCCATTATAGAAAGGAAATTTGACACCCGGGAAGGCAATATTTCCTCTTGCTCTCTAACTGTGTGGAGGGCATGCTGGCTATTTCTCAAAATAGCACACTCAGCAGTACTGAGAACATTAGTGCTTTGTAGAAGAACGCAAGGATTTTTTTTTCTGATGAAATGCAAATTGTACATTCTGTATCTCTCATCAGTGAGAACATCATTTTGCCTTGAATAGTTAGTTACCCAAGTACCTTCAAATCAATTAAGGAGCTGTGATGACATTGCTTTGACATCCCATTAGCCCTGCCTTTAGTTATGTGTCTATGAGAAGCAGACATAAAAGTGATTTTGCCAGTCAAAGGTGGAATTTCAAATATCTTGGTGTTTCAGGTCAGATAAAGAATCATGAATGTGGATGCTTTGTTTGCTCTATGGCTGCCTTAAAAACTAGAATTGGGTTAAATTTTGAGTTCTTACAGGGCAGGGATTATATTTTAGCTGTTACTTTGACAAAATGGTGCCTAGGGCAATATCTTTCTCATAGTAGAATCAGAGATTAGGACTGTTCAATTGTTTATTCGTGTGTGCATCAAATATTCAATGAGTGGTATGCCATGTGGACCCTGTGCTCTGCACTCTTCTAACTGAAAAGGATGGAGCCAATTTTTTTTTCAACAGAAAATTATGGAGCACTCACTATGTGCCAGAGACTGTGGTGATCAGAGATTAAAAAGACATGACTTTTGGTTTCAGGAGGATTATAGTTGAATGGAAGAGACTGAGTTCTAGAAATGTCCACTGTCATGCATAAAATTACATACATCGTTATTACAGAGAGAGGTACTAGACGTGGGTCTTTTTGCTGAAATACTTAATGCTCTTTTGAAGCTTAGCATTACAGAAACATGAGGCTAGAGGGTCATCCCACTCATCTGGGATTCAAACTCTTCAACTACTGCTGTAATACATAATTGTCAAATTGAATATTCATGGTGTATTTGACAAGGGCTACAGTGGCTCAATTTATGCTTATAAATACTTATCATGTGATTTTCTCTGAATTTTCTGCTTACTAAAGAAAATTGAACCTATTTTAGTGTGGTTTAAGTATAGTGGAGATTTTAAATAATGGCAGAATCAGATGGTTTGTGTGATGGAATTTAAAAGGTCCTCTGAGTCTAAAAATAATTTTCTTACCAATATACCAAAAATTATACCACTGATAGCTTGCTTTGATAGTCAACTTAAAGAGGACAGGGCTGGAGGTAAATCTTAAAGTAGAGGGAGTAGGGAGGGATAAGATAGTAGAGAATGGGTAGACATAGCCACATTTATAAAAATCACTTAATAATTATTGCCCAAATGATTTGTTGCTTAAATGTAAGTCAAGGTACAAAGTGCTACAGAAGTGCAAAAGATGAAGTGAGGTTGTAAAAAAAAAGTGACACTTTAAACATTGATGGATGGATTAAGTTTTAATAATAAGAAATTAAAGGGAAGAACATTCTAAAGAGAATATCAAAAGAAGTGGTTCACAAAGTGTGGGCTAGGGACCCCTGGGAATTCCCACAACCTTTTCAGGGGGTTCATGAGATCAAAACTCTTTTCATGATAATACTGATAGTGTTTGCTGAAAGAAGGTAAAAGAACTATTTATAACATCAAAAAACGTGTTGGTTGCTTGAATATAAATTTGAAGGAGGGATCAAAGGTGACTCTAGATTTTCCTGCCACATTATCAGCCACATTATTTGAGGTCTTAAGTGCAAAGTCCTGGGCTAAATACTATTGTTAGAATGTCAGGTTGCCTGATTTAAAATCCTGACTCTAATAGTCCATAGCTGCGTTGGGCCAGTCACCTCTTGGTGCTTCACTCTCCTCACCTGTATCACGGTGATCCTATTAGTACCTACTTTAAAAGGCTGATGTGAAGTAAATTACCACCAATCAAGTGCTTGGAAAGATGCCTGGTGCATAGTAAGCCCTTTATAAATGTTTTTAAAGGGAAATACAAGGTGTAGGAGAGAAGAAGAAGCAGACACTGAGTGTGAAAGCACAGGCAGGTAAGTGACCTTTACCGAGCTGTTTCATTAATTACGGGTGGGGTCCCCTAAGGGCAATACTTACATGTATCTGATGGAAAAGGGATTGGAGAGATTGGCTGTTAGAAATCTTAGGTAAATTTTTCAGAAGTTTGCTTTTGTTAAGTAAATTTTGCTGGCAAGTTATCCAGGTCTTTTAATTAATCTAGGACTTCAAAGAGCAGAGGAGAATGATAATCTGGGAGCTGGAGGTGGGTAGTAGGTGGTAGGGTGTAGAGAGGCTACTGACTGGTGGCTTACCTTATATTCTTTCTTTAAATTCATGGGAAATTTTTATTTTATTCTGTAATATATGTTAGTTCATTTTGGTATGTGAAGATGTTTTAAATTACTTATCATTAAGGAACAAATGATGCTTCAGAAAGAGATCACATGTTTATTGAGCACCCCCAGCACACTACCACATACCCCCAAAGATACTCTGACTTGAGCAGTCTGACTTAACCCAATTATATAGTCCTAGTAGAGGAAAACATTCAATCCTATATATGCATTAGTTCTTTGCAGGAGAAACAATGAATCATGAAGATTAATTGTGTCTTTTCTTAATAAATAATATCAGTTTACATGAAGGATGAAAAGTAATTAATGCTGAGTGAAAAATACTACAGTCAAAAATATGTACTAATTTTTGCTGTATTCTAAAATATATGTTGAAGGGGGGTACTTTTACTTTAAAATTCATGAAGATTTGAGTTTAAGCTCAGAAACATTTTTTATAAAGCTAATTGAATACCCTCCATGTAATCATCTCCCCCTTCTGCCAAAAGAAAAGGAATAAAAAATTCTACAAATAAATTACACTTTTTGACTCATCTGGTATTAAGTTCTAGAGAAATAAATTTAACTTGGATCTCAAATATAAATAAATTTTCACTAAATTGCTTGAATAAGATCCTGCTCATACAAATGGGGAAATGCACCAATATGTAACAGATAGAACAGGTGATCATTGTTTGGATCATGTGGTTAACCTTGACATCCCAAATTGTGAACAAGCTGACATGTGTGACTCCTGTTAGGATACAATGTGAAGTGAGAAGCATTCCTATCAATTCTCAGAAAACATGTTTACCTGAACCTAATCAAGCCTTTAGGTCTAACTTCTAGTTTCTAGCATGTACAGGAGCTAGAAGAACAAGTTAAATGACATCATAAGGAAACAAGCAGACAAATCCAGACAGACATAGAACTTTTTATACTACAATTGAATTAGCTCTTCAAGACTTCAATGCAGCCTGGCGGGTGTGGCTCAGGGTTGAGCTTCGACCCAGGAACCAAGAGGTATTCGGTTCAACTCCTGGTCAAGGCACATGCCAGGGTTGTAGGCTTGATCTCCAGTTTGGGGCATGCAGGAGGCAGCCAATCGATGATGTTCCTCTTTCTCATTGTTGTTTCTATCTCTCTATCCCTCTCCCTCCCTCTCTCTAAAATTCAATAAAATATATTAAAAAAAGGAAACCTAAATGCATATTGCAATATGTTACGAAGTGTCACAAGGGTAGTGTCATGAAAGTAACAGAGGGGACATAATTTGAATGAGAGTGGAGCGAGTGACTGGAAAGACCTTTCTGGAGAAATGTTTTTAATTTCAAAGAGGCTACTTGAGACGCTTTGGCTCACAGGTTCCCCTCAGCACTTCTGTGGGCAGTCTAGTATTACTTTACTCCCCATGCATTTAATCTTAGAATCTCAATTCAATGATAAACAGCTTGAAGGCAGACCTTTTGTTGTATTCATATCCACATTCCTCAAAGTTTCATCTAACACAATGAATATGAAAACATTAATGTCTGTGCAGCTCTTCAAATTATTGAAATTCCTTTCCTATGTATGAGTTCATCTAATGTGATATTTAAAACAGTCCTGGTTAATTTCATGTGTCAACTTGACTACATTATGGTTCCCAGTTGTTGGGTCAAACATGAACTAGTCTAGATATTGTGAAGGTATTTATGGCTATGATTATTTTATAATTAGTTAAACTTTAAGTAAAGCAGATTAGTCTCCACAATCTGGTGGGCCACATCCAATCAGTTGAAGAGAAATGACTTAGTTTTCCTAAGGAAGAAGCAATTCTGCTGCAAGACTGCAACATAGAAATCTTGACTGAGTTTCCAATCTGCTCCCCTGTGAAATCTGGCCTCAAGATTGTAACATCAACTCTTTCCTGAATTTCCAGACTGCCAACTTGTCTCACACACAGATTTTAGACTTGGAAGCCTCCATAATTTGTGAGCCAATTCCTAAATAAATTAACACCTCTCTCTCTCTCTCTCTCTCTCTCTCTCTCTCTCTCTCTCTCTCTCTCTCTCTTTTTCTCTCTCATCTTTATCTTACTAGTTCTATTTTTTTGGGGAGCCCTGACAACTACAAACCCCAAGAGATCAGAAGGACAATTACTATTCCCACTCTACAGGTGAATAAAGAGAGGCACAGAAAGGTAAGACCATTAATGCAAGTCTCCATGCTGAGTTGATGAGACTAGAAGGAAGCAAAGTTCATGGACTTCTAATTCAGAACTTATAAAATGGAAGGAGTTAATGATAAAATGTCCACCTGATAGCAAAGCGCTCAAGTGTCTAAGAGTGACATTTAACAATATTTTCTCTTTCTGGCACTGCAATGGATCCAGACACTAAGCCAGGTGGTGCTGAAGTGCTTGGGAGATCCACACACATATTTAATAACCACTGTTTCAATGGCCTTCCTTCAGAGGACATATAAGCCTTTGCTTGAACAAAACAATCACCTCACTGTAAATGTGCATGAGGACACTAAGGCTTCAGCAAGCTGAAAGATTTGTATTCTTTTCTGTCAGTAATAAAAGCCTGGAAAGGATTTCTCCTGAGAGATTCTGTTTTTGATGGGTTTTCTTTGTTTACAATGAACTTGGGACTTAAGGATTGCAGCCTATCCTTGCTTGACTGAAATAACTGAACCACAATATCTGGAACAATAACTTTAGTGTTATTTGAAGTACCTGGCCTGAACCTTGACTCTGTTCACACTAGGTGGAAAATTAAATGAGAAACAATTATAGCCCGGTGACTCCCTTTATGGGGGGTTTTGGAATCTCACAGGCAGAGGAGAGCATTTGCTCTACCAAGTCCTTGGGTGGCAAAGCCCACTGTAGGTGGATTGGGGAAAAAGAGTTGATCTTCTCCTATCAAGATTAAGTTTCTCTCTGATTTCTGCCAAGGGTAGAGTTAGATCCTATAACCCAAAGTTCTGTTTGGGCATGATTACTTTATTTCTCTGGTCATATGTCAGATAATTATGGAAGTCTGAAGTTCTCTATAGAGGCTGCTACCTACAAGGGAGATACGGTGCCATAAATAGCAAAGGTGGTCTTGTGCAAGCTTCTTCGTAGTTTGTGCCTCATTTTGCTGATCTGTGAAATGGGAATGGGGCTTGCTTCACAGGATCATTAAGAGAATTAAAGGACACTTAATTTTAACTGGTGACATTAGCTGAACAGCAAGCTTGAGCTAGCTCTGGTCAATGATTTGACATTTCTTATCTTACTTTCGTGTCACAACAATTCCATGCAAGAAGGTGCTATTTTTGGTCCCATTTTAAAGATACGGAAACAGAGCTTGGCAGGTTCAGCCCCATTCCTGTGGACTGTTAATGAGTTATCGGCAAATAACACTCAATCAGTGACTCAGAAGAAGCTTGTTGTCCACTGGGTGATCAGCATAGTTTGGTGTTTGTCCCCATGTCCTTTCTATTGTGATCCTCTTCGGGTCTCTTAAGTGGAATTCCAACCAGAAGTAGCAATAAAGATACAGTGCTTCTGCTGTAGCTCACGGGCTCTCCGTGATGTTGGTTGAAAGCAGCTGAGCATCCTTCTGTGCCAGAAATGGGGGGACGGTATGTCTAACGCAAGGAAAAATAAAGTCATTTAGTTCTGTAAGTGCCGCGCTTGTTCTGTGCTCCTAAGGAATTATAATCTGGAGGGAAGGGAGCAAGTCTGTTAGCTTGCAGTAAACTCCCGGGTTTTATGTTAAACCAATGATTTTTGATGAGGAAGTTGCTGTTTCCTCTGACGATAATCTACCCTGCTCATTGCTTATGTCATTGTCAGACTCAGCTCCTACGGCTTTGTGATTTCTCATGAAAAGCTTTCTTTCCAGCCAGTGAGAAAGTTTAAGGTCAGGAGAAGGACACGGTGCTGAGAATGTAAAAGCTCATGGGATTTGTTGAGTGATGAGACCCTTTCTAGCTCATAGAAATACAGAAAGCCCTTTCTTGCTGTCAAACCTAAAATGTATCGAGACAAGTGGAAAACAAACACAGGAAAAATTATTCCCAAAGCATTTGGCTTTCAGGCTTCCCATTGCATTGAAAAAAATTCTCTGTCTGCAAGGGGTGGAAGGAGATGAATTCTGCAGTGAATGGGATTGGAAGAAAGGAGCCACCCAGCATGCATAGCAGAAGACTGGACCAGAATATAAACTGAAGGCAGGAGACATTGTTGCCGTCTTTGTTAAAGCGCCTGTGATGAAGAGGTTGTGCTGAAGCTTTCAGCCAATGAGGGACCATGGAAGCAGAAGTAAGCCCTACTTTATATCTAGACATTGCTTATGGGGAGGTAGCGTCTCCCAAGGGCATGGATAATTGTCTGGAGCCTGGATGAAGAGAGAGAGAATTATGTGATGTGCTCCTGCATATTACATTCAGCTGAGTCCTGATTCAGGGCCAATAGATCATGAACAAATTTATCTCCCTAAATAAACACGATGATAACTCTAAAGAGCAGTCCATAGGTTATTAATCAAAACACTGGGGAACTTTTCTTTCTCAGAATGGGGACATATTCTAGAAAAAGGGGCATTGGATTGCAAGTCATTTAGACTGTACTCTAGAATTGGCACTGCCATTGAGCAGATGTTTGACTCAGGGCAAATCAGCTGCATTTGCAAAAATGCCATCTCCTAACTATAAACTGAGAGAAAATAAAAACTGTCTTCAAATGAAAATCGAGTGTGCACAGCAAATCAATTCAGAGCAGCTCTGGTTGCAGTGCAGTTGAAGGACCAAGGACCCATCGCTTACCTTATCCTTCCCATCATCCCTTCAAGTAACTTCACCAAGTCTTTAGGCATCCAGGGTCCCCAAAATAGCCTCCCATGCTAACCCTCCTGGAGATCACATAACAGAAATCCCAGGATTTTATTATTGTGGTTTTAGACTTGTGTGTATTCTCCTAAAATTTCAGTAGGAGAATGACCCTTCAGGTGATTTTACAAAGCGGAGAGAAACATACCATAGGATATCTGTGTCCTACAATGTCTAGGCTCCTAACAAATTTCAGTCCTCTTTTTATTTTGTAGAGATCTGAATTGATTATTGTTGAAATTCAACCATATTGATACTATGTTGTTGCATGGGTCCTGGTTTTATATTGTTTGTTAAAAGAAACTCACCATGTTGGTCAGTTTCAAAACAGACAGTGTGCGATGACAAAGACTTATCTGGTAGATGTGTTGTCCCGATAGACAGGAGGAAAGAAGCAATGGGAAAATAATGAAAAAGCAGAGGTTTGTGGAAGGAGCTGTGCATCTGGTTCTTGAGTGAGGCTTTCACTAGTTCAAATTGTCAAGTGAAAAACAACAGGAAGCAGAGAGGTACACATATCTGAACTATTGTTTTTTTTCCTTTTATTTAAAGAATGTGTCTAAGTTATGAAAATGCTTTATGGAACCATAACATATTGAAATTTTAAAGCTAGAAGGAATCAAAATTATTTTCTCCCAGGAGTGGCTTTAGATTTTTGAGAGGAGATTCCCCCCCCCTTTTTTTTTTAATGAATGTTCGTGTGTAAGTAAAGGATTTTGATCTTTTAAATAGCCACTGGGGGAATGTTCTTTGCAATGTACATGAGGTTTTGGGATAATGGTGAAATCTTTCTGGGAAAGAGAATGTTGTAGTATGTTGGGGTAAATTGAGAAATTGAAATAATTACCCTAAGTTTATCAGGATAATTTCATTAATACTGATCATTATAAAAAATTGTTTTCAGGTCACTAAAACATGCTTCAATTGAACCAGAATTACTTATGTACTTAGTGGTGGTATTTTTATCAACTTTTTATTTGAAAAGAAAAACAGAATGCAATCAATTAAGCCACATGTCTGGAAAAAACGGTCACATTTTAAAAATTATTTTAACATAAAAAGTGCTACATATAGAATCACTGTCAATTATTAGAAATAATTACATATTTTCTTAGGTAATTTATTGGTAATTAAAGTGTCGCTGAAGCATAAGATTTTTGTTAATGAAAACATTTTTAAAAACCTCACATGATTTTGTCATATTTTGTTGAAAAGTGGTTCAGTGTTTATTATCATAATTTCTGATTGTTATTGCATAACCTTGAATGGTATTAATGCACAAATTATGAGTGTAAGCCAAATAATAAGCCACTGAGTACAAAATACATTGCATGAGGTGGTACAATAGCAATTAAAATTATGATAATAAACACTAACCTATGTTTCAACAAAGAACAAAAACCCTTAAAATACTTTTCTCTTGATTTTGAAAGAATCCATAACACTAATTACAAAAGAATTTCTGAAGAGGAAAAAAACTCTAAATATACTATTTGTTATATTTTATATTGAATAGCATAAACAAAATTGTAAATAAAAGTTTTATGAATAAAAGCATTTCCAAAAAGAGACTTTTTGAGTCAGTTTTTTCCTATCTGGTGTTTTATGAAAAAGACAACACAGTATTTTAAAATTTGTACCTAATATTAACCCACTATTAGCTAAGCAAGGGTTTTTACTTGTTACGTTAGAATAAGATAGATATAAATTGATTCATCTTTCATTTCCCATCATTTTTGTGACCAGTAAAGATGTGAAAGGAGAGAGCAAATGGATCAATATGCCCTTCTTATTTCCAGTTATGATGTTTCTTGGGAAGAGAGGGAGAAATTCAGAAAATCTCAAAAGAATGCAGGGAAGTTAATTAGGTGCTGAACCTAGGAAGATAGGATATAATATAGATCCATTTCAAAAATGGAAAAAGTAGGAGTTGGTACAATAATATGATAGAGCTGGCTCTTGGTATAGATTTTGCAAGAGTAGATTTTTATACCTGTTTTGAACTCGACATTCAGTGGCATCCCTTATGTTGGAAACTCAAAATTAACCATTGTAGGGGTATTTACACCATGAAATTGGCAAACACCAATCAGTTTTTTTTTTTCAGGGGCCAATTGGTAGTGTACTACTGATGAGAAGAAAAATGGGTTGTGGATTTGAAAGTTGTATCAATCAAAATACTGACCATTATAGAGGTCAATTATATCAATTAGAGGCAGGGATTTATCTTTATTCACCTTGTTAAAAATGACCCCTGGCCTGATCCGCAAGTCTGAATAAATTTGGAGAATTGGGTCCAGTGCTGTTGATTGGACTTTTTAACATTATATAAAGCTTCCAATGGCTTCAATCTTCCCTCCCTCAGCACACTCTAATCTTTTGTTTAAAAAGCCAACAGAAATGGATATTCTACGAAGGCATATTTGCAGGATAGGGCCTGTGCTCATTGCAATGAAACGATTGTTTGATTTTCTAAGGAGTCATCACCATTCAGTGAAACCTTATGCACTATGTGATATAAGACATCCCACAGTCTGGATCCCATGGTCCTTTGCCTTCCTACTCCCTATTCTCCATCACACTAGTGCCTGGCTCTGACCAAATTCCCCTCTCACTCTCTTGTGCATGTTGTTTGCATGCACATCTAAGTGCTTTTGCTAATAGTGCGCTTCCTTTCCTTCTTCTTTATAGCCTATCTACTCCAATTCTTAAATAAAATTATACCTCCTTAGAAAAAACTTTTCCCCACAATAGCACATCTTATCAACAACACTCATCAACTTACATGTCATACTACCAGTGCTAGGGCCTTTTATTTAGTGGTAATTCTGTAAATATTTTAAAAATATATTTTATTGATTCTTTACAGAGAGGAAGGAAGAGGGATAGAGTTAGAAACATCGATGAGAGAGACATCGATCAGCTGCCTCCTGCACACCCTGCACTGGGGATGTGCCCACAACCAAGGTATATGCCCTTGACTGGAATCGAACCTGGGACCCTCCAGTCCGCAGACTAAGCCAAACAGACTTTGGCTGTAAATATTTTTTAATAACTTGAAGCCTGCACATTCTATAGCTAAGGGTTCCTATTAACTTTGAAAGCAGTCTGGGGAGTCACTTTTTCCTAAATGAAGGGATGAGGGAAAGAAAAAAAATAAAAGTCATGTATCCAGGATCAGGTTGTACTTGAAGTTCTTAGAACTCATTAAATCAGAATTAATATTTGTGCTTAGATGAGTTGGTGTTATAGCTTTCTGCTATGGAGAGGCTAGTCAAAGACAAATTTTCTGGTTTATAGCCAAGAATTGAGTCTTGGAGAGCCAGATTTACTTTTTTGTCTGCTTGTCAAGGAGCAAAAGTCTCACTGGAATTGGGAGAAAGTATTAAGAGCCTTTTAGTATATTTGCAATACTAATTATTTATTTTCAAGCCTTCCTGTTTTTCCTCTTTAAATGACCTCATTGTGATTTATTAATAAATATTTACATTTTCAAAATGGGATACTTAACTAGTATCCCATCATGGAGATGTCATTTTTTTATAAAATTGGCTTTGTGTGTGTGTGTGTGTGTTAAAATGTTTTTCCTTGAGACATTCACTGATTTCTTTTGGTTATTGTTAATTCAACTTTTTAAAATAAAATGACCTAATTCCAGACAGAAGGTTTTAGAGAGATTTACTTAGGGTTTTGATGTTGCTAGGCCCACATCTGAGCTTCTAATCACTCCCCTCTCATCTCCTTGTGTTGTCAAACTTTTCTGAAAGCCGATTTGTGTCCCTGGATAAAAGCTTTGTTTTCATTTTGCTGGGGGACAGCATTGTTTTAAACATTTCTGTCTCCTCACTTTGCTCAAATGTGTTTCTCTTGGCAGACATCCTAACTTGTCTGGATTCACTTAGGTGTGGGTGTGACCTCAGCTCTTCTTCAGTCAGTATTTTGCATGGCCATGCCAGTCTGGAGAGCCAAACCTCTCCTGACTGAAGATCACAAAACAGCACAGACAAGTGCTCAGGGCACTTTCCTGAGATGATGATTTAAATTATCATGCTCTCCTGGGGTCCTTGAGAAATAGGCCACTCTCTGATCATTTTTGAGCACTTGCCAGCATGCCTGAAATATGAGGAGAGGGAGAAGATGTGTCTGCTTTTCTAATTAGTTTTTTCCTCCAGTAAGTTATATCCCCTTCCTTTCAAGTAACAGAAAACATTAGAGTTCTTAAGAGATGTCTTTTTTTCCCCCACTGGGGTTTACATCATCGTTTTATCTAATTATTTCCCAATTACGAATAATAATTAAACCAAATGGTGATGCAAACTAGAGCAGTAACAATATATCTTTTTAGAAGACTTCCCCAAAGGAATCACGGAACACCAGAGTTGAAAATTCTTTGTTCAGTCTCAATGGTCAGTTTTTAAGAATAAAGAAGATACAAGTTTGATTTTTAAACCACATCTGATGTCCTTTGTCCCCCACCTGAGAGAGGAGCCTGACAAGCTCCATCTTCAACTGTGTTTGACACCTCAGTGCTGTTTTAATGGTTGCAACATACATAGGCATGAGTTGAAAAGTAGACCATCAAGAACTGAGTCACTATTAATGGAAAATATTCAAGGGTGATCCTTAACCTGGACTTAGGAGGACTAAATGTAGAGTGACTATATGTCTGAGTTTGGCAAAAATAATCCTGGTTTATGCTTCTTGTCTTGGTACTATTCTGCTGGTGCCCCTTTTCACTGTCAAAAATGCCTGAATCCAAATTCTGTTATGACTTACTAGGTAGACAAACAGAGATTAGACCTTAGACACTCTTTATTGATATCTAATTGCAAGATTCTAAGTCTTAAGTCTTTCAAGTGGTATTTCTCAAACTCAAACATCTTATTTAAGATCAAATAAGAAACTAACAAATTAATATACATTCTTTCATATTAGCCCTAAATGTGAAAACTAAATCTGTAAAGTGTCTAGAAGGCAAAGATTTTTAAAATGAGGCTTTATAAATATCTGTTCTTTTTTTTCCCATTTTTTTTTTATTGATTAAGGTATTCCATGTTCTTAAAGACACTATTTAAAAAGTGAAAAGCCACAGACAGGGAGAAAATATTCACAATATAGTTGTCTAACAAAGTGTTCTTATTTGGACTATGTTAAAAACCCTTACAAACCAGTAATAAAATGTCAAATAATCCAATTGTGAAAAAAAGGGCAAAAACTTGAATAAACACTTTAAGAAAAGATATTATTAGAACGATGAATATGCATATGAAAAGGTATTTAACATCAAGAAAATGCAAATTAAAACTACAGTGTGATAGCCTGGGATGTGGCTCTGAGGTTAAGAGTTGACCTATGAACCAGGATATTCGGGCTCAATTCCCACTCGGGGCATATGCCCCAGTTGTGGGCCCAGTCCCCAATGTGGGTATGCAGGAAGCAACTAATGATTCTCTCTCATCTTTGATATTTCTACCACCCTCTCCCTTCCTCTCTGAAAACTGTAAAAATATATTAAAAAAATAAAACCATAGTGTGATAATTTGAACCTATTAAAATGGTTAAAATTAAAAAACAACTGACACTATCAAATGTTAATGAACAACTGAAACTCTCCTGCTTACCTAGTTGGGAATATATAATAGTAAGACCAATTGGGGAAATTGGTTGACAGTTTCTTGTAAAGTCAAGCATACACTACACTATAACCTAGCAATTCTACTCATTAGTATTTATCCAAGAGAAAGGAAAACAGGTGACCACTAAGTGGCTTGGATATAAATATTGATAACTTTATTCATAGTAGCTCCAAATTGGAAAAAGTTCTAGAGATTGTTAACATGTGACTAGTCAAACAAATTGTGGTATAATCATGTGATGAAAAACTATGCAGAATTTAAAAAATTAACTTCAATTATATATAATTATATATAATAATATATGAAGTTCTAAAATAGCCAAAAGAAATGTATGATGATAGAAATCACAACAATGGTTACCTGGGGCAGGTGAATATGTTTGTGGAAGAAGGCTATTCAATGAAGAGTGGAATGTGGGAAGCTTCTGGCTTAAGGAAGTGTTTACTATGTTTACCTGGGTGGTATATACTATATATGTGTATACCTATATAAAAAGAGTCATTGAATATAGCTTGAGATGTATACATTCCCTTTATGCAAACTAGACCTCAATGCAATACTGTAAGTACAGGTTATACTGCTTCTTGTTTAACAAGCACACCCTCACACAAAAATGTTTTTCATATATTTTAAGCACCACAATTCTTTGTTTAAACAAAATTTTATGTGGAATTTCAATATGTAAGATAGATAAAAGCAGAGCTGATGGAGTTGAAATAATGAGGAGGTCCTGAAATCTCATAATGCCACCTGTCCTCTCCCCAACTCTTACCCTGGGACTATACCTCATTCTTTTAACAACTCTGTGATGGAAGCAGTGAAGGTTTTTATTTTAACACTATACAGTGGTACCTCAAGATACAAGTTTAATTTGTTCCGTAACCTTGAGGCGTGGGAAACTATGAGATGCTCGAGTAGCGGTAAACTTGTGGGTCGTGTGCAGCCGGCCAATCCGCGTGATTACTCGGATCTCAACTGTTGCTCGTATTTCAAAGCAAAAATCGCTCGCTCGACAGCTCGTATTTCAAAAATCTCATATGTTAGGGCACTCATATCTCGAGGTACCACTGTATATGTAAAGAAAATGAGGCTCAGAAAAGTTGTGACCTGCTTAAGGTTACATGGTTGATAAATAGTATAAGAAATACCTAGAATTCATGACCTGTGGCCCATGATCTGTACCTCGTCCCCAGTGAACATCTGTGCAGTCCTAGAGCAGTGTTGCAAACATTGTGAGAAATGTAAAGTAACCTAAAAATGGCTCCCAGTTACCAAAGTATTTACAGTTCATCTGGAGGGGTAAAATGTATATGCTTATCTTGAGTGAACAGAGAGGCGGGTAGTTACTCAGTATTATGCTCAAACCTCATTTGGGTGGAAGAATCATGTTTGGTCAATTCCTAACCCCCCACAACCAGTTTGATGCTGTCTTCTCCATTCCTGGGGGTAATTTTTACAGATTTTTTTTAGTAGAAAATGGGAATAGGAGGATTGTTCAGGGTTACTTTACCTTTCTCTTTTCTGTCTGGCTTTGGTGAATCAACTAAACAAGGCTTTACATTTTATTTTGATGTGATATTCACTCACTATGGCTAAAAAAAACACCTCCTTATTTCTTCATTTTTATTAGGGCCATGTCAGAAACATTGACTTAGATGTTTTCAGATGATGCTGAAGTTTCCCTTCTCAGAACATTCTCCCCACACATCTCTGCATTTCTCATCCCATAGCAGCTAGTTTTATCCATTTATTTATTTTAACGTTCAGTTTGTGATGCAGTTAGAAGAGACTGTCAGCAAGGGAGACTCAAATGGAAAGTTTATTTTTCGCCCCTCCCTCCCCCCAACGGATAAAAATCTAGACAAGAAGGGCAACTGCTGGCAGGGGGCTTATTGAATTTATTTAGTTTATTTTTTCCCCTAAAAATCCTTCCTTCTGAGAGCACAAAGTTCTTTTCTCTTTAAGTGCAAAGCCCAAAGTGGGAAAATTTAAAATTTGATTTAAATTTTTTGATGTGGAAAAGACTAAATAAACAGAGATGCTGACTGTGATTATTCTTTAATTTAAAAGAGAGAGATTGGGATTCTCATGAAGGGACTGAATGTTTAGATTCACATATATATTTTTTTAATCTATCACTGGGAACATGTTAATTTTGAATGATTAAACGTGGAATTAAGAGCTCAATAAACACATGGGATTGGAAGGGATGAGAAGCTTAAACTAGTGCTACCACACAAACAGAGTGAGGATGGCTGCTGAGGCCATGAGAAAATCCCTGGCCTCAACTGTTGCTCTTACTGGCCCTTTGTTGGGCTTAAAAATTCTTCCATTGGACATTTCTCATGACTTGTGTTAAAGTTGTATAAAAACAAAAATAAACAATAAAAATCCTAACCAGAAAACAATTAAGGAAAACCACAAACCTTTTGTGGCTGAAGGATTTTTGGAAAGCTGGAGTAAACCAAGAACACAGAAGTCTTAATGGCAGAATAACCCAGGAAGAATAATATTCTCAGGTGCATTAGGAATTGTAAGAAGAAGAGCTACAGTGTGAGGAGGGCTGAACTTGGTTGAGAGGGAGATTTTAACTATTTACACCCCATCAACATCTCTTGAGGCTGACACTTACTGAAATATAATTGAGGAAATGCTCAAAATGAAGAAGGGTTGATGAAAACATCGAAAACTAATGGTTACAATGCAAATCCGGACAAGGGGGTGATGACATTTGAAGCCATTATTAACCAACCTAAGTCCTTAGTTCAAATTAGTTCATCAAATTAACTGAAAGTGCCTTGTGAAATTCATGTGGGAAGGAGGTTGAACTGAAATAAATATAACAGAGGCCAGAAGGTATCAGCTGAGTTAACCAGAAAGCATTGGAAGAGATGGTGGATTGATAAGAGAGAAAGAACATTTCTGAATTTTAAATATTTATTTTACCAGCTTTAATCCATGCAGCAAATATCCACATAAAACCAAGTAAGAGGAAAGAGATGTTCAATCGATTTACTGAAAAACATGAAGAATTTTACAAATCAAATTATAACCATTTTATATTAATTTAAAGCACAAAACCAAATCAGTGATTGTCAGCCATAAGTGGAGATATTTAAGGGTTTCCCAGCATGTAAATGTGTTTGGGGGTGTGTGGAGAACTGACATTGAAATTCAAGGTTCAGCTGGTTCATGTTGACACCATCAGTGGCACCAAATCTGTTTCCTGTCATTTCTCTGCATACAGTTTAAGTGATACTTCACAGTCTCTCCTCCAGTTAAGTGAGTCTACATGTTTGGGTTCTGGCCAATGCAATGTGGGCAGAAGTGATAAACGCCACCTGCAGTCCTGGCATATACAGAAAGCCCAGTTTCTCTTTAAGTGGCTTTCTTTCTGAGTCACTATTTAGAAGGGATTCACACAATCATTTGTAGGACTTTGTATAGGTTAGAAATGAATTTTTATTTTGTTAACTCTTTGTGATTTTGTTTTTGTTAGCATAGTTCACATTAATTGCTTCAGCCAATAAAATTTCAGAAAATAAGAGAATGGTTAATTATGGAAGCTAAATGTAGTGTAAGTTGCTGGTCATAATCCATTCTTTTCATATTGACTGTAGGAGGATGCATTTTATCTTATGCCTGCCTTAGCCTATGGAAAATGCTTTACAATCAGATGATATAAAATTAGCTCTAAACTGTTCCAGCTTTCTAATACTCCCCATGGTAGGCTGCTCTTCTCTTCTATCTGCTGCATTGAAAGTGACCACCTACACTCAAGTGCTCAGATTCCACTGTAGTGTGTTTTGGGTCATACATAGCATATGTGGCTGTGAGAGTCAGGTTCCCCAGCGATGGAGTGGAGAACTGCCCCTTGGAGGATGCAGCCTGAGCAGAACCCTGCCAGGATCGCTGACCTGGTGACCTTGCACATATTTACACCTTGGCCCTTAGCCCAGCCATGCACAGCTGGCTGCCATAGTCCTCAATACTTTAGGAACTTCTCCCAAGAGAATCTCATGAAAGTAGGAGCTGGTAGGAAAACAAAGATGAAATTAATGTCAGCCTTGCTTAGGAATTAAACAAATTTTCAGGAACAGGAACTTCTCCAGACACGCTACTAGTTATGATTCGATCTCCTAACATTCAGATTGAAGAGGTAAGCAATTATTTGTGAGTATGTTTACATCTGGTGAATGTCTCATTTAATAAGAATATGTGTATGTATTTGATTCTAAGTGTGAATGACTTCTTTTGGAGAGTAAATACTGTAGTTCCTATACAGAATAATGAATGAATTGACATGTATTTTTTTATAGCCAATGATGAATTTCAATTGACAGGTCAGGTATTTTGAATTATATAAAATGTTGCCCTATAAAGAGGTTTTCTGAGCTCATACAATTTTAATAGCCCTTAAAAATGGAATACAAAGTGTATATATGTGTGTATATATATATATATATATATATATATATATATACATATATACACAAACATATATATTTGAATAAGAGATAAAATCACAGTGACTTACAAATTTAAAAGTTGACTGTCATAAAAAATGCAAAATCCAGAAACATTATAGAGCTATTAGTAGATTAACTAACATATCTCCATAATATATTTTTTCATGGGTTGTAAACTCTTTAGGCATCTCATTATGTGAAAATGACTTTATAACATTTTCTGCATAGAAAAGAAAAAGATTCTTCCTTCTCTTCTTTAGCATTAGTATTATGTTTTTTTTATTGATTTTTTACAGAGAGGAAGGAAGAGAGATAGAAAGTCAGAAACGTCGATGAGAGAGAGACACCGATCAGCTGCCTCCTGCATGCCCCACTGTGGAAATGTGCCCGCAAGCAAGGTACATGCCCTCAACCGGAATCAAACCTGGGACCCGCATGCCGATGCTCCATCCACTGAGCCAAACCGGTCTCAGCAGTATTATGGCTTTTTAAGCCTTTTTGATCTTGCGCATTGTTATTGGTAATTTTATGTAAATAATTAATATTTCTAAATCTGAGAAAATTTCCATTATATTCCTTTCATATGTGAGATGTTATGATTAAAACAAAATCTCCATAGATTAGCTTCTGGCTTTCTACTTTCAAACTTTGTTTCCTGACATTATCCATGTTCTTCTAATGCAAATGTCATATAATGGCATGGCCTCTGGCCATGCACCTTTGTAACACAGTGCTGGGTAGTATGAGTCTTTCTGGAAGCTGTTTCTGCATTGGCAAGGCTAGCAATAATTTAATTACACATGGAAACAATGGAAATCTAAATAAATGGGTTTCACAAAACTCCAAATGTATCTTCTAAATCAACATCCTCTGAAATTCATATTAAAACATTTGTGGCTAATATTACCCTTCAACTCTAGTAGGCAAGGCCCCCCACCATGATGCTGTGCCTTAGGGGATTATGTTTTTTGGATCTCTACTTCAAAATTGTCTAAGTTTCTCTCTGGTTCTTAAGATTGACTGGGACTGGCATCATCATCTAGATGAAGCACCCTGACACTAGATTTGGGCCAGCAAGGCCTCTGGCCCTTATTTCAACCTTTAGGATGATCTCTAATCCTCTACCTCATGTATGAAGTTGACCAGATGTCCTAGTGATCTGTGAACTTGTGTTTAGAGTGGGTTGCACTCACTAGCAATGGCATTTCTTTCATGGCATCTTGATATGTTAGACACCCAGAATAGTGCTCACAGACTGATTTGGGTAACTTAATCACATCTGACACAGAATGAATTTGGAGCCCTGAGCTACTGATGGTTCACTGTTAACCCTTAGGTTTGAATTATGTGTATGGTTCTATGTATTGGCTAACTCCAGTCCTTGTTCTAACTTTTCTAACTATATCTCACACAGACCCATACATTTTTAATATAAAACTAGAGGTCCGGTGCATGAAATTACTGCAAAGGGGGCTGTCATTCAGCCCAGCCTGCTCCCTCTCCAATCTGGGATCCCTACCTGGATCAGGACTAAATGAGCAGTCTGACATCCCTCTCATAATGCTGGTTCCCAACTGTTCACTTGCCTGCCTTCCTGTTTGCCCCTAACTGCCCTCCCCTGCAGGTCTGGTCACCCCTAACTGCCCTCCCCTGCAGGTTTGGTCACTCCTAACTGCCCTCCCCTACAGACCTGGGTCCCCCTCAACTGCAGGCCTGATCACCCCCAACTGCCCTCCTCTGTAAGCCTGGTCTCCCCTAACTGCCCTTTCCTGCAGGCTTCATCACTACCAACTGCCCTATCTTGCATGCTTGGTCTCTGCCAACTGCCCTCCCCTGCTGGCCATCTTGTGGTGGCCATCTTGTATCCACATGGGGTCAGGATCTTGTGACCACATGGGGGCAGACAACTTGTGTGTTGGAATGATGGTCAATCTGCATATTACTCTTTTATTAGATAGGACAGAGGCCTGCTGCACGGGTGGGGACCAGCTGGTTTGCCCTGAAGGATGTCCTGGATTAGGATGGGAGTTCCCTTGGAACATGCAGTGGCTTGGGTGAGGGGCCTGTGGTGGTTTACAGGCCAGTCATGCCCCCCAGCAACCCAAGTGGAGGCCCTGGGATCTGGGATTTATTTATCTTTTACAATTGAAACTTTGTAGCCTGGAGCAGAGCCACGCCTTTTGCTCACACAGCCACTGAAACTTTGTTGCCTTAAGCACCAGCCAGGGTGTGCGGAAAGCTTGGCTTCCTCCATTGCCCAGGACAACCCAAGCCTTGCTCACTAGCAGCAGCCATTGAAACTTTGTGGCCTTAAGCAGAGGCTTGGATGCTTGGCTTCCTCCATCGCCGGAGGCAACCCAAGCCTCCTTCCTGCTTTCTCTGTGACCATAGCCATCTTGTTTGGGTTACTTTGCATACTCGCTCTGATTGGCTAGTGAGTGTGACTTGGTGTAGTGGAGGTATGGTCAGTTTGCATAGTACTCTTTTATTAGATATGACTGTTTATTTAGGCAAAGATTCAATAAAAATATATGCCAGGGGCCCTGCGTATCCTAAAAGTAGCCCTGCTTGTGACTACATTAGCACAACCTGACCATAAAACAAAACAAAACAAAACAAAACAAAAAAACAAAGAAAAAACAAAAGAGGGTAAGTTTGAAGGAAAGAGATGTCCATCTAAACTGATTGAGGTAAAAAATACTTTTTTGGGTCAAAAAAAGCTATGTTAGGCAGAAACCAATATGGCAGCATAGGTAAATACTTAAACTGCTGCCTCACACAACAATTTCAAAACTACAACTAAAAGACAAAACAGACACCATCCAGAACCATAGGAAAGCTGGCTGAGTGGAAATTCTACAACTAGAAGAAAAGAGAAAAGTACATTGAGACTCAGAGGAGCTGCAAAAGGCTGAGGTATAGAGATGGCGGCTGAATGCGTGGCTGGCTTTCTCAAGCGGGAGGGAGATGGAAGCTCCCAACTGTGCTGAACTCCAGTACTGGGCAAGACCCTGGGGACCCAGACTCAAAAAGGGGAAATCTGGAGTGTCAAGAAAAGAGAAAAGTACACTGAGACTCAGGGGAAGGCAAAGGACTGGAGGCGCATGAGTGTAGAGAGGACTGACTACTGAGTGTGTGGCTGGCTTTCTCAAGTGGGAAGGAAATGGAAGCTCCCAACTGTGCTGAACTCCATTCCAGGAGAGACTCTGGGGATGATCCAGACTCATTTAGGGGTTAATCTGGACTGTCTGGCAGTGGTGAAACTGGAAGATGGCTTTCTCTCAGAGGTGCTTGCAGCGATTACCTAGGGACACTCACACTCAGGGGCCTCATAGGGCAGGACTGATGGGAAGCCAAGGCTGTCTGCTCTGCCCTGAGACTCTGCCCCATCCAAGCTGAGTACAGAGGCTTTTGCAATTTTGCAAGTCTTATCTCATAAGTGTGTCTCCAGCATAGAAGTTCTCCCAGCATAGAAACAGGTGATCCTCACAGCCAATTGGCCTGGAGGTCAATTCCTCCCAGTGATACCTACAACAATCAAGACTTAACTTCAATAAGGCTGTGCACACAGTCCACAAAGGGGTACACCAAGAGTGTTCACCTCAGGTAACTGGGAAGGCTGAGCCACTGGGCCCTATAGAACACCTAGCACACAAAGCTACTCTACCAACTCAGGGAAGAAGTGAAATATGTGGAGACAAAAGAAAAGATCACAAATGAAAGAGATGGAGGAAAACAAACAATGGGATATAGAGTTCAAAAGCATGGTTCTAAGGTTTTCAAGAATTTCCTAGAAAAAGCTGATAAATTTAGTGAGACCCTTGAGGATGTGAAAAAGACCAACTAGAAATTAAACATACACTGACTGAAATAAAAAAAATATTATACAGAGATCAAACCACAGACTAGAGGATCACAAGAATCAAGTAAAAGATTTGAAATACAAAGAAGCAGAAAACACTCAAAAACAAAAAGAATCCAAAAATTTGAAGATAGTGTAAGGAGCCTCTGGGACAACTTCAAGTGTACCAACATCTGAATTATAGGGGTGCCTGAAGAAGAGAGAGCAAGACACTGAAAACTTATTTGAAGAAATAATGATCAAAAAGTCCACCCACCTGGTGAAAGAAGTAGACTTACAAGTCCAGGAAGTGCATAGAACCCCAACAAAAGTAATCCAGAGAGGACTACACCAAGGCACATCATTATTAAAATGCCAAGAGCAAAAAACAAAGAGAATAGTAAAAGCAGCAAGAGAAAAAGTTAATTCCTTACAAGAGAGTACCCATACTATTGTCAGCTGATTTCTCAACAGAAACTGTGCAGTCCATACAGGAGTGGCAAGAAATATTCAAAGTGATGAATGGCAAGATCCTACAACCAAGATTACTTTACCCAGAAAAGCTATCATTCAGAATTGAAGGGCAGATAAAGAGCTTCATAGATTAAAAAAAAAAAAAAAGCTAAAGGAGTTCATTAACACAAAACCAGTATTGTATGAAATGCTGAACAGTATTCTTTAAGGAGAGGAAGAAGAAGAAAAAGGTAAAGGAAACATTATGAACAACAAATACTTATCTATCAACAAGTGAATCTAAAAGTCAAGTGAATAAAAAATCTGATGAACAGAATAAACTGGTGAATATAATAGAATCAGGGGCATAAAAAGGGAGTGGACTGAAAAATCTCAGGGGAAAGAGTATCTGGGGGGTGTGGGAAGAGACTGGACAAAAATCGTACAACTATGGATGAGGACAGTAGGGTGGAGGAAGATAAGGGCAGAGGGAGAGGTGGGAGCTGGGTGGAGGGAATCTATGGGGGGGGAAGAACAATTGTAATAATCTGAATAATAAAGATTTATTAAATTCAAAAAAAGTCATTGATTACCTTGTTGATCTCTTTCTGGAGCCTTGACCCTGAAATTCACTTTAAATCTTGGTTTGGTAATTAACTTGAATCTGCAAAATGTTAGTATTCTTATAGACTCTTAATGATGCTTCATCAAGACAATGGGTTTAGGGCTTACTTAAAATTATAGCCATTTTAAGAACTTTTGTTTTTGCATAATCCTCGCTGCTGCATTCTACTTTAAACCCTGCTGAGAGTGGCTTTTCCCCCACCATTGACAGTAATAGCAAATACAGCAGATTTGATTAATTCATTTTATATGTCCATAATTAATGTAAAAGGGCCAAAACTCTCTCAATTCTCCTCTGAAAAGATATCTAATAATAAAGTTCAAGTGCAGTTTAATATGACCTAATTTTAAGAAATAAAATAGCTAGAGAGTTACTTTGAAAGGAGTGCTATAAAAATATAAAGTATCCTCATTATTATTGCTATTATTAGTGCAGTATCTATAAACTGATATTCAGTTATTTTCTGTATTAAAATAATAAAAAGTAAAATTGTCTCTTGACATCTATCTCGTTGTGTTCCTTGAGGAATTATATGGATTTTGTTAATTATAGTCTCCCTTGTACCTAGCCCCATGCCTGTTACATAGTGATCAATCAAAATATTTGTTGAATGAGTGAATGGATAATCTCTCATTGTATATTTAGGTAATTTTTTTCAAATTTTATGTTATCAATGAAGAGTTCTTTGAATACTAACTTTTACTCGTATCTAAGTATTTCCTAGAGATAAATTTTTGGAGGTAAAATTTCTAGGCCATAGGCTTTACACATTTTTAAAGCTTTTGGTATTCATTGTTAGTTAACAAACGTAACAGAAATGTTCATTCGTTTAACAAGTATTCATTGTTTATTAAGGGCCAGGCACTGTTCTGCTAAGTGCTTGGGATACAGTAATAATAAGACATTTAGTCCTTCTGTGTTATATTACAGTAATATTATTATATTATATTATATTAATCAGAAAAATAGAATATAAAAGAAAACCAAATAAACATATGCTGTAATTTTGGGTAATGATAAATGTTATAAAGAAAAATAAAGGAGACCAGAGAGTGTTCTTAGTTTATATTATTGTTTTCCAATATACACCTAACTCTTCCATCTATAAGAGTGACTTTGGAAAAGTGGATAGAAGAAGAAAAATATTGGAGAAAGAAAAATACTCAGAAAATGGGAGAGTAACAGACACTGTCTTTGAACTGATACAAATTTCTGAGGATACAAAACAATTCTAAGGTCCACCAAGTCAATCGGGGACTTGTGGTCACAAGCAATAAATAAAATTTTGGCCCAAGTCTTTCTCACAATAAGCCAAATGGGTTAAAGAACCCTTCTGTTGTTATTTCTCCAAAGGCATAATTAGCATGGAGATATGCATCCATATGGGCCCTGTCACCTGTGGAGTAAGGTCCATTAAGATAGGGAGTTGAGGAGATTAGTTCTACTATTAATGATTTATTTCATAACTTACCATTCAGAAACAACTGATCCGCTGGAATAGTGGAAAGAACAACTAAAGATTGATTTAATTATTTATTTAAGAGAAAACACACTGGGGTTCTATCATGGCAAGTAGAATCAGCGATCAATATATGGTGGTGTTTCTCCTATTGCCAAAGTACATGAATCCCAGAATCAAGGACAGAAGCTGGAATGGTTCTTCTTACTATTATTCTTAACTAGAAGCCCCGTGCACAAAGATTCATACTAGAATGGGCTTTCCTTTCCCTGGCTGCCCGCACTGCTTTTCCATCTACCCAGCCTTTTTCTGCTCAGGCCCCAGAGCCATTTCTTTTGGCTCTGGCCCCGCCTTCCCACACTGCCCAGAGGCCCTGAGAGACCAGGAGGGGGGCAGAACTCCTGCGTTATCGCCATAGGCAATGATGCAAGTGTCCAGCCCCTCCCTCACTCGTGCCTGTGTATGCAAATTAACTGCCATTTTTGTTGGGTTAATTTGCATATTACTTCTAATTGGCTGGTGGCATAATGGAGGTATAGTCAATTTACATGTTTGTCTATTATTAGGTAAGAGAGTCCTCTTGCAGAATTTATACCTCCTGTCCCTGGAATGTTGAGATGTGCAGTTTTGATGGCTTTTGTCTTCTATGGTATTTGTCTTTTGTCACCTATCTTTTATGGCATTTCTGTCTTGTAGTATTATCATGTGACCAGCCTTCATGTGCTTGAGAATGCCCGTGATATTGTCTTAACTCACTTTACTTCAGCTGAAACAGTTACATTTAGTTAAGTTAGTATTATATTAGTGGCTGTGAAGGTAAGAATATCTAGAATCTTAGAAGTAGCTCAGGTACTTATGGGGGGTATATCATCTGTGTATCTCTGCCTCATTTACTGCATTATTCTGAAGTTATGACTCCAGATATGGGTATTTGATGGATCTAATATGAATTTTCTATTTAATGAAGGAATGTGAGGAAGTAAAATGTAAGACAAAGAAGGCAGTCCTTTAAAGCAGTGATAGTTACTCAAACTGTAATGTGCATAAAACCCACTTGAGAATCTTGTCAGAATTCAGATTCTGAATCAGTAGTTCTGGAGGAGGCCCCTAGATACTGGCTTTCAGTGGCTGCTGCTGGTCTGCGAACTACTCTTTTGAGTAGTAAGGTTCTAAAAAATTCAACTCAATAGAGAATTACTCTCACTGCCAAGGCAAAAGTATTCTCATCGACCCACCAGACACTTCATGTAAGTAGACCCCTTCAATCATTTTAGGGTGTTCCTGGGTAGGAGCAGAACCATACAGGACACCTCGGAAAATTGCCTTTCAGCCATTTCTAGGTTCAATACATAAAAACTTTACAGAAAATGAATGACTCTCAAACTGCTCTTGTTCAATTTCCTGTGTAACTGCAAGAGTGTCTCTATGGGAATGGTGTGATTGATAGTAAAAGGCCAATAGACACAGTTATAGAATACAATGTTTCCTTAATGGCAAAAGTTATGGAAACTGAAGATCATTACAAAAGCAGGAGACAAGAAGGTGTGTTCCAGATGAAGTCTTTCCAGTCACTAGATCTTTCTAGCACACACAGCAGATTCTGATAACAACTGCATGAAGACAGAGTCCTTGCATTGATGATAAGTGCTCTTTTTCATTATTGGGATATATTTGTATTCTCATGTCCTTTGCTGAGGTATGAGGACTCTGCCTGCCTCTATACCAGCTCATGGTAAAGAAACAATGGACTAGGAACTTTCCTAAGTGTTCTCTGTAAGACCAACTGAATCAAAGTTCATTTTCTGAGCTGGGCCGCACATCAGACCTGCCTAAGGTCCATTTCTGCATTTGTTATGTGGACAAAAATGGGCAGATAATAAGGGAACGATGGAACAAACTTGCTCCTAAGATACCACAAGAGCAAGTCAGTGCCTAGGTTTCCCTTATTTCATCATACTTCCCATTTAAGTCACCAATATGGCAAATGATGCAAGCTTAATTATGATTTATTTAAAAGCTAATGCATAAAAATATTTTTTAGGAATATTTTTATCCTGAGAAATGTTAACAAAAAATATGAGTTAATAAAATGAAAGAATGCTTAACCTAAAATGTTCCAATTCATAAAGTTTACGATGAAATCATTATGACATGATTATTCTGAAGACATCATGTTAAACTTGGTCTCTCTGTAAACCTGCAGCCATTTCTAAACAAAAACACTATAGTAGACAATCTGGTTGACACTCAAATATTGGTGAATCCCAGATTTCTCATCTGGTGGCTGTTTTGGTCTAGATTTAGGTATGTGTTGTAAATTGTCCCAATTAGTCTAGACTGGAGGCTTCTATTCCAATGTATATTGAGGGCCAAGTTTTCTCTCTTCTGTTTTACCAAATGCCAACAGATAATCAGTATCCACCAAGGGAACCTGGCTTAGAATGAAAGCAACAATGCATATGACAAGATAGATAGATAAAAAAACAAAAAAACTTGGGTCCTTTTGAAGTAAAAACATTGATCACTTATTATATCACTCTTGGAACTTATTATAACCCTCAACTTAATCAAAGTGTAATCATCAAAGTGTTTGCTCTCTGGTGGCCTAGTGATTGACCATATTGGAAGAAACAAGGAAACTCCACAAAGTATGGCTCCTAGAATCATTAACATAAAATTCATTCTATCATGGAACTAAAACATTTAACATATGTAGTGCTAGGTAGCTTACCTTCCATCCCTATCAGGTGACATGCCAAGTTTCCCTGAATTTAGAGAAAATAATATGAATTTTGTGAAGGAAATTTCCTAGGGATTCTCATCGGAAATGTAGAAAACCATTTTTGGATTGAGATCTCTTGACTGTAGGTGTGTTTCTTTTTGGGGGCTGTGGTGAGCCTTGCTGAGTCCAGTGTACATGGTGCACATACCCTCTGCTGTTGTGAATAAGCTGTTTGAACTAGAATTCCTCTTGCTATAGCAGTTAAAGCATGTTATTTTGAGGATGGAAAAGTACTGAGTTAGATCCTGGAAATGATGATCTCCTAAGCCCTGAATCCAACTTTAGTCTTTCCTATTATTCCTAAATGTCTGCTTACAGGTACTAAAGTATATGTGGCAAATGGTGCTGCAGTGTTGGAATTTCTTCTTTATTTATTGTGGTGCTGAAACAGTAGGAATACTATTGGCAGAACTAAATGAGATACCATACATCACAGTGATTAATACTGTGCAAATGAGACTCAATAAGAACCAAGAAATCCTCACCTTTTCATTTGTGTTTATCATGGAATTTTCTATCTTGGGATAAAAACATCTCAGATGTAATTGTCTAGTATTTTAATAGAAATTCCAGAGAAATCATTTCTATGAAAATTTATTTTTGTCTTTTTTGATGGGGGATAAAACACACAGAAATTTTCCATTTCACACCTTTCATAAAAATAGTTGAAGAAGACCCTAGGAAAACATGTAACTGTTGTGGTTCTTTCCCCCTAATATTCCTTGGAAAGACAGTGAATGTTTAAGATCAGTCATAATCTTCACTGTTAGTGTTTCTGGTTGGAATAACTTGTTGGAAAGCTTTCCAATGGCTTGGAAGAGTCAGAGGACAATACTGCAACTGATTAAATAATTTAGTTGATGGGAACCCAAGTTTTTCTATTCACATTGTAGAAAGAAAAAGCCATAAAATAAATCTTTGTGACTTCCCAGTGCTTATCATTTCTCCTTTATTATGCTAAGCTCATAAATATATATTTTATTTATGCTTTGAATGATTATATGAGTCATACTATTATTATAAACTATTCATCACTACTGTTATTATTAACATTTTAGAGATGAGGAAACTGAGGACTTGTGGGACTACATGACTTAAACAACATTGAAAGCTAATAAATGCTGGTGCCAGAATTTCCAAAGCCCATTATGATAATTTCTCTACCCAACGTAAAACACTGAGGAAATGAACAGAAAGAACTGTTCATTAATTGGTTTCTTCTTCATTTTAGTTGAATTTCGATTCTTTTTTGGAGTGACTTGAACAAGAAAAGGAAATGATTAGCATATGTCTCCACATAGGGATGACACAAATTAATAATTGTCATATTATTGGTCCCAACAGCTTTGAAAATTTCAATGTGCCCAAGGAATATTTTGGAGATAAACATTGTATCATTCTGTTAAAATAAACTCTAAGTAAGTCAGGTAGAGTTCCAACCAATCAGCATATTTTACCTGCAGATAAACAGATATTTAAAGATAGCAGAGAACCATTGAAATGGAGGCGAGGAGAGTGGTTGCAGCTATTATAGGAGTGTGTGTGTATGTGTGTGTGTGTGTGTGTGTGTGTGTGTGTGGTGGGGGGAATGTAAGAAAGCAGTAAGTGATGGTGAAAGAGCAAAGTACTTAAATCAGAAATGGAGTCCAATCATAACTAATACCGACCAGCTATATATCTGGGTATGTTTTTTAGCCTCCCTAAGATTTAATGTCATCACCTACAGAGACATTAATAGTAATTACTTGATAGGGTTATTGTGAGTGCTAAATAAGATGCCATAAGCACAGTGGCTCACAGTGAGCAATTAGGGTTGAATAAATGAAATTGGAATCTATACTTGAGCACTTTTATCCAGTCATGAGATGATTGGTGACTTTCTTCCTTGAAAGGTCATTCTGAGTCTTGCATTAAATTTGCATACTTTTATACTGAGAAACAGATGAGACTTGAAATGAAAGATAAAAAATCATTTCATAGTTAGTTGTTTTAAACTCAAATTCCAGAAAATAGTTCTTGCTCACGTGTAATGCTTAACAATAAATAACAAAAATGCTATGAATAAAGCCCAGAATGACAGGTTTTGGTAGCCTGACAGTCTGTTTTTATGAACTGCGATTGAACACAATTTTCTCAAGGTAATAAGTTCTTGGAACCAGGTACCAGAAGAATACTCTGCAAATCTGTAGTCAAACAGAGCTAATTTTGCATGATTTAAGAAGGTGAGAAGTACAGGAAACTGTGTTTGGAACTCTCTTTGCATAAGTCTCCATGCCATTAGGTGCTTAATGGATGTTAGTGATGATGGTAAACAAGTTGTCCCTTTGCCTGTGAGGAATCAGGTGGTGAGAGAGAAGTCCCACCTGCTACTTTCAAAGTGCACCATGTTTCATTATATATCAGGGCCTGGTCTCTTTCTTTCTTCCTTCCTTCTTTCCTTTTTTCCTTCTTTCCTTCCTTCCTTCTTTCCTTCCTTCCTTCCTTCCTTCCTTCCTTCCTTCCTTCCTTCCTTCCTTCCTTTTTATAATAAGAAACTACTAGCTTTTTAATTGTTTCCTTGAAAATTAAACTAAAAGATTGTACTAGAGGAAATTGACTTTGATTTATTGCAGAATAAAACATTAAGAGACAAATTCTGCTAGGCTAAAGATATTTCATTAATTCAACAAGAGCTGAATTCCCTTAACTCAGAACTGAAGTCTATATTCTAGCATTATGAGACCAATTTGTTGTCAGCACGACCCAGTGGATTACTTAGGTGTCCACAAATTGCAGTTTCAAATGTCCTTAATTAAATGAGATGCATGTGAAAGTGCTCAGTAAGGTCTTGGGATGAGTGGAGTAAATGAAATGTTAGTCTCCCTCCCTATTTTCATTCCCCCTTCCCCACATTGTTTCCTCTAACCAATATGGGAAACCTTTATGTTGATATGAAACCTATTCCTAAGATGATTTTTAAAACAATACTTCAAGCAAACTTGAAACTAAAAGTAGCAGACACTCTTTCACTCTAAGAGCTATTTTTGTAAACCCAGAAGACACATTGGGTCATTTATGGCTTCCTGGGGAGTTCTTCTTAATTGGATCTCAATGAGGTTCCATTTTGTTCAATCAACACCTTAGAGAGAAAATTATTTGTATCAATTTGTGGCCTATTTTTGCTGTTTGTTTTGATTATCAGAAGCTATTTACTATTTGAAACTACCATTGATTGATGTAGAACATTTATAAAAAGCTAAAATTTAATTATAAAACGCAACAAAACACATTTACTTTTATTTCTCTTCTCCTGGGAAGAATTTTATGAAGCATTATTTTCTTTTATATCCAGACTGGCAGAATATTCAAAATTATACAATAGAAAATATGGCCTGAAAATTTATAAATTTATTCAACTTTGTTTTCCTTCCTTCCTTCCTTCCTTCCTTCCTTCCTTCCTTCCTTCCTTCCTTCCTTCCTTCCTTCCCTCTCTCTACCTGACTAACTGTGTGCTTAGAACCTGGTATAAAAAAGTAATAATTAAAAATATGACATTGATTACTCACACTATACTGGGAAAGATAAGGCAAATTCCCACATAGCAATAACTAAAGAATGAATGTGTTAAAGATTATAGTAAAGGGATAGAAGGAATAATTTTTTAAAATTTAGTAGGGTGTTTATTATATGCCAGACACACTATCTTGAGCATTAAATATATAAAAAAGTTGTGATTTAATCATCATGACAACCCATGATGTAAGCATTCCCCCCACACATTTTATAGACACAACCCATGATGTAAGCATCCCCGCCCCCTTCTCCCCCCACACATTTTATAGATAAAAGAAGTTAAAATCAAATACATGTCCAGCATCACATTGTTAATGGCAGACCTGGGATAAAAATCCAGGTGTATTTACCCCAAATTTATACTCTTTTCACGACACTGTGATACATTAGTTATTTTTTTAATTTAATAAATCTTTATTGTTCAGATTATTAGAATTGTTTCTCTTTTTTCCCCCATAGCTCCCCTCCATCTGGTTCTCACCTCACCCTCTGCCCTAACCCTTCCAACTGTCCTAATCCATAGGTATATGATTTTTGTCCAGTCTCTTCCCATACCTCCACATCCCTTTCCCCCTGAGAATTGTCAGTCCACTCCCTTTCTATGACCCTGATTCTATTATATTCACCAGTCTATTCTGTTCATCAGATTTGTTTATTCACTTGATTTTTAGTTTCTCTTGTTGATAGATATGCATTTGTTGTTCATAATTTTTATCTTTACCTTTTTCTTCTTCTTTCTATTCTTAAAGAATACCTTTCAGCATTTCATATAATCCTGGTTTGGTGATGATGAACTCCTTTAGCTTTTTCTTGTCTGTGAAGCTCTTTATCTGACCTTCAATTCTGAATGATGCTGGGTAGAGCACTCTTGGTTGTAGGTTCCTGCCACTCTCTTCTGGCCTGTGCAACTCTCTTCTGGCCTGCATAGTTTCTGTTGAGAAATCAGCTGACAGTTATATGGGTATTTCCTTGTAGGTAACTGTTTTTATCTTGCTGCTTTCAAGATTCTCTTTGTCTTTTGCCCTTGGCATTTTAATTATGATGTGTCTTGATGTGGTCCTTTTTGGATACCTTTTGTTTGGGGTTCTGTGCACTTCCTGGACTTGTAAGTCTATTTCTTTCAACAGGTATGGGGAGTTTTCAGTCATTATTTCTTCAAATAGGTTTTCAGTATCTTGCTCTCTCTCTTCTTATGGCACCCCCATAATTCTGATGTTGGTATGCTTGAAGTTGTCCCAGAGGCTCCTTACACTATCTTCACATTTTTGGACTTTTTTTCTTTTTGTTTTTCTTGTTGGGTGTTTTTGCTTCTTCATATTTCAGATCTTTGATTTAATTCTTGGGGTTCTCTAGTCTGCTGTTGGATTTCTGTATATTATTCATTATTTCAGACAGTGTATGCTTACTTTCTGACTGGTACTTTTCCATTTTTTTGGCATTCTCATTAAGATCCTTGAAGGTCTCACTAAGTTTCTTGGTGGTTTGTAGAAGATTCTTGAATGATATTATAAATGTGGTTTTGAACTCTATGTCCAGTAGTTTGCTTTTCTCTATTTCTTTCATTCTTGACACATTTCTTTGTCTCCACTCTTTGGCTGCTTCCCTGTGTTGATGGAGTGGTTTTGTGTGCTAGTTGTCCTTTATGGCCCAGCAGCTCCGCCTCTCTAATCACCTGAGGTGAACACTCTTGGTGCACCCCTTTGTGGGCTGGGTACACGGTCTTGTAGTTAAGCCTTGATTGCTTTTGTTACACTGGGAGAAATTCATCTCAGGCCAATTGACTGTAAGGATTAGCTGTGTCTATAATGGAAGAATTGCTATGCTGGAGACACCCCTATGGGGCATCACTTGCTTCAGTGAGGCTTTGGTGCTCACCAAGTCTGCTCTTGAGTGTGTCACTTATGTATGTGAGGAGTTCAAATCTGGTATATACTGGTTTCTGGATCTCCAAGGAGGTGCAAGTCAGCTAGTGTCTGAGGCCACCCAGCAGGAGCAACAGGGAGATCTGCATATTTCTCCTCTTTGCTTAGAGTTTGGAAGTTTTGGAGTTGTCTGACCCAGTTGCAATTTGTTAGGTTAAGCTGCTAGAGGGCAGGCCATTCATATGCATTCAAAAGCCGCTGCACACAACTAGATAGGTTTGAAAATTGGGCGGAGTGGGGTCTCAGGGAATCATTAGGCTAGGACTTGGCAAACAGCAATGGCTGCCAGTCAGCTCTTTCTGCTGTGTCCCACGCCCCAGTGCAGTAAACAATTATTCCTGTGCACACCTCTGTGAGAAGGCTACCCTTTCTTTCCGACCCACTGGTTAACAGTCCAGTTTCTCCCTGTATGAGTCTGGGTCCCCAGAATCTCTCTGGAAACTGGAGTTCAGAGCAGTTGGGAACTTGTAACTCCCTCCCAATTTAAAATAAAAAAACAGCACACGCCAGCCCAATTCAGGCACGTCTCTGTACCTCTGCCTTTCTGAGGCTCTGCACGTCTTACCAGGTCTCAATGCACTTTTCTCTTTCCTTCTAGTTGTAGAACTTCCACTTTGCCAGCTTTCCCATGGTTCTGGGGGATAGTTGTTTTGTCTTTTAGTTGTAGTTTTGGTGTGGTTGTGAGAGGCAGCACATATGCCAACATCTTGGTTCTCCTTATATTAGTATTTTATTGGCACTATAAAATAATCATTTTCTTAATGGCTTAAAACAACATAAATGTATTAGTGTACATTTCTGGAGATAAGAACCCAAAATGGGTATTGTGGAGCTAAAGTCAAGGTCTGAGCAAAGCTGTGTTCTTTTGTGGAGCTCAATTGGAGAATCAGTTTTATTGTCTTTTCCACCTTCCAGAGACTGCCTACAGTCCTTGGCTAGTGGACCCTTCCAGCTTCAAAGCCAACAATGTCTGGTCATAGTTTTATCTAAATGATGTTATATTCAGATGAATAACTTTAGACTTTATGGATCCTCTGGAGGATTTTTAGTGCAAACCAGCATTATCCGATAACTAAGGAAGCAAGGTGGAGGAAGCTGAAAAAAGAAGAGATGGAATAGAAAGATATGTTTGGTCTTTATTGCGATGGTGTTGGCCAGAGAGGAGGAAGGCCATCTGTTTGGTTGATGACAGATGACACTTGGTATGGAAAAGAAAGGAGGACTAAAGAGATATTTTGGAGAAATTTTCCTAAGAGTTTGCGTTAGTTTGCTACAGAAGGCAAGGAAGCAGAATGAATAAATGAACAGATGAATTTTTAAGCATACACTGATGAATTGGTTCTTGGCATTCTGAGGCATGAAGTCAAAAGGAGTTAAACTCATTTTTCTGAAACTTGATTTCAATCAAGGTAAATATTAATAAGCAA
This sequence comes from Lasiurus cinereus, assembly GCA_011751065.1. Classification (NCBI taxonomy): domain Eukaryota; kingdom Metazoa; phylum Chordata; class Mammalia; order Chiroptera; family Vespertilionidae; genus Lasiurus; species Lasiurus cinereus. The sequence goes on along the minus strand of JAAGEH010000079.1, from coordinate 7,863,868 downwards.
AATAAAGCACCTATTTTTATTACTATCCTGAGGTTTATGTGAAGGTAGATAGGGCTTTGTAGAGTGAAAGGCTCCACCTGAAAACCAACATATGACTTCTGTATACTGCCAGTGGCATGTAAGATGATCCAGACTTTCAGGAGGTAATTTAGGAACATGTGTTAAGACCTTTGAACTTGTACAAACTCTGCAATTCTCTAATTCCATATCAGTATTTATAAAAATATAAATTTTATAAACAATCTACTTATCCTAGAGAATTGTTAAATAACTTGTAGTAAGTGCAAATGATGCAGACATTTAAAAGTTATATTTAAGGACAACCAAAGTGTCCTTTAGTAGATGCTTGGGATAAATAAGGTGTAGTCCATCATACTATTGGATATTATTCAGTTATAAGAAAATATGAAATACTGCCATTTGTGATAACATGGATGGAATATTATGCTAAGAGAAATAAATCAGTCAGAAAAAGCTAAGAACCATATGATTTCACTCATATGAGGGATGTGAAACTGAAACCTATAGACAATAGTATGGTGGTTACCAGAGGGAAGGGGGAGAGAGGGTAGAAATGGGTAAAGGGAGCAAAAAAATGTGATGTAGTGATGGAGGATAATTTGCCTTTGGGTGGTGGGCACACAATGAAATATATGGATCATGTTTATTAGAAATGTATATTTGAATCTTATATAATCTTATTAACCAATGTCACCCCAAAAAATTTAATAAAAAGATAATATTTTAGAAAAACATATGGACAGGTGATCACTAACTTCCCCAAAGCAGGCGACACAAAGAGCAATAGCTCTCATTTGGGGAATAGTAATAATGATGATGATGATAATAAAAAAATAATAATATGAAAAACAAGTGCTAATACTGAGTCCCTTCTGTGTGAAGGACATTGTACTGGGCATGTTTTATGAATATTTATTTAATACTTACAATAAGCTCATGAGGTAGGTTACTAGCTATTCTAATTATAAGGAAACAAAGTTAGTTATTAACTATCTTGCTCATGATCACACCAATGAGACAGTGTAGATTTGATCTCAGGAAGTATAATGTTAAACTCATAAATACTATGTCACATTTCCACCTACTATTTTACATTCTTACCCTGCCAGAATTTGAGAAGAAAAAGTCACTCTTACAGTAACTATGGGAATTGTGAATAAGCCAAAGGCTATGTTCTATAGGCTACAGCCCAGTTGTCCAAATTTTGGGGGGTCTATGGGAATGTCCTCCATATGAAAGTGTGTATCAGAGAGGGAAAACATAAATTCAGAAAATTACAGGCCAGATTAAATAAAAATGTTAATAATTGTTATCTTTGAGTAAAATAGGGTTTTGGACAATTTATATTTTTTCCTTTTGCTTTCCTGAGTTTTCGATATTCTCTAAATAAATTTTCCAAACCCTTAGTAGACACATATTACCTTTGAAATGATAAAACCATTACTATAAATACATGCTAGAAAGGTTAAGAAGAACATCTACAGAATAGAGCTCTGCATATATAATAAGAAATATCCACAAACTTTAAAATAGTTGTAATATTTCAATTTAGGGGACCCCTTCCCATATACCAATTCAAGTTGTAGGATCATGAGACAGTGGGTAAGATAAACTGTAATTCAATAAGGAGATAAATGTCTAAGAATAGAACAAGTCCAAAAAAATATTTCCTCTTGGTCTGGTGATGGGCTTATTTCCAATTTGAGAATTTGAAAAGCATGCACAGATTAGAATAAATGGAGATGAGTCAATTAGTAAAGTTACAAGAAGCCATGAACCATATCCTTCATTTAACAGGGGCTCTAGCCAACAGCGATTATTATGTTTTCAGAGTTTTTCAAAGGAGTTTCCCATCTTATCCACCTAAATTCTATTTTAACTTTAACCTCAACATTGTGTGTGTGTGTGTGTGTATATATATATATACACACACACACAGCCTAATTGATGCCTAACTGCTTTCTGCTGGTCTGTTTGCCCCTAACTGCCCTCCCCTGCAGGCCTGGGTCCCTCCCAACTACCCTCCCCTGCAGGCTTGATCACCCTCAACTGCCTTCCCTTGCAGGCCTGGTCCCTCACACACACATATACATACACACTAGAGGCCCAGTGCATGGAATTTGTGCATGAGGGGGGATATCCTTCAGCCCAGCCTGCTCCCCCTCCAATCTGGGACACCTTGAGGGATGTCCAACTTCCCGTTTTGGCCTGATCCAGGTAGGATTGGGCCTAAATGGGCAGTAGGACATCCCTCTCACAATTCAGGACTGCTGACTCCCAACTACTCACCTGCCTGCCAACCTGATCACCCCCTAACCACTCTCCTGCAAGGCTGATTGATGCCTAACTGCTTTCTGCCAGTCTGTTTGCCCCTAACTGCCCTCCCTTGCAGGTCTGGTCACCCCTAACTTCCCTCCCCTGCAGGCCTGGGTCCCTCCCAACTATCCTCCTCTGCTGGTTTGATCACCCACAATTGCCCTCCCTTGCATGCCTGGTCCCTGCCAACTGCCCTGCCCTGGTAGCCATCTTGTGTCCAATGGGGGCAGGATCTTTGGACCACATGGGGGCAGTCATCCTATGTGTTGGAGTGATGGTCAATCTGTATCTTACTCTTTTATTAGCTAGAATAGAGGCCTGGTGCACAGGTGGGAGCCAACTGGTTTGCCCTGAAGGGTGTTCCAGATCACAATGGAGGTTCTCTTGGGGCATGGGATGGCCTGGGTAAGGGGCCTGTGGTTATTTACAGGCCAGCCATTTCCCCCACCCCCAACCCCTCCCCTCCCGGCTACCCAAGCAGAGGCCCTGGTATCTGGGATTTATTTATCTTCTACAATTGAAACTTTATATCCTGGAATAGAGCCAAGCCTTCTGCTTGCACAGCCACTGAAACTTTGTTACCTTAAGTGGAAACCTGGGCTGGCCAGGGTGTGCAGAAAGCCTGGCTTCTTCCATCACCAGGGGCAACCCAAGCCTCCCTCCTGCTCTCTCTGTGGCCATAGCCATCTTGGTTGGGTTAATTTGCATACTTGCTCCTAATTGGCTGGTGGGCATGACTCGTGGGCGTAGCAGAGATATAGTCAATTTGCATATTACTCTTTTATTAGATAGGATCCTCAGGCAGTATTCAGCCCCATTTAAAAGAATTCCCATTCTAAGTAAATGAAAACTAGTTGGTTCCTTTTTTAATTCACTCTTTAGGTTGAGAAACCCCTACTTGGTCTTTTTAATCTCTTAACTTTTGAACTTGTTTGTTATGTGCCCCTCCCTCAATGGGCTAGAGTTTTCATGCTTCTTCCAAAACTGAGAAGAAATCTGGATTTTAGCTCTTAGTAAAATACACTCCATTATAAAAAATGATCTGTTGGAAAGACAGGTTAATGGTGCCTATATTTACATTTCTCAGCATTAGAGGGACTGGCCCAGAATAGGTGCTTGATTGATATTACTGAGTTAAGTAGTGAATGGTTTCTTTTTAAAATTGAAGGTCATCATATCCTCAAATGTGATTTTTAAATGGTTTTTTTTTTTTTGGTTGCCTTCCTTTTTCAAGTCAGGTAAGTCCTCTCCTCTTTGTGTCTCTTCAGTTGGTAGCTCATGTTTCTGTCCAATGAAACTCTCCTTCACTTACCCTTTTCATGTTCAATTCTCTATTCCTACACAATTTTCAAATACGCAAGGGCATTTAATCTTCCAATGCAAAATGCCAGCCACTCTAGATTTGTGTCACCTGCAAAGATTTGTGTTACTGTTCTGCTAACTATTCCTTCATGCAGGTCACTGGCAGAAACATGGAATACCAATACTTTCAAGTCAAAGTTAAGAAAAAAAATCCACTAGTGATGATCCCCCTCTGCTCCTCAGGTTGACACCAATCTATTGATTATCCTTTTGAGTACAGCCTCTGCAATAACAGAGTGGGTTACTCCCACTATCTATCACACATTGTGGCCTCCCAAGGAGCCCGCAGATGATGCATTAAAATACTTTATTGGCACAGAACATCCTTAGTCTCAGGAGAACAAGACATTTTACACAATAAGTGGGTGGTAAATCACATTTTAAAAAATGGTATTATTTTTAAGTGTTCTTAAGTACTGTTTACAGGAGACCTATAATAAAACCTATTGTCAAATGAAAAATCATTTAAAAAAGTTAATAATTATCCCCTAATTTATGTCCCGGAGATTGGCTATTTTATGGCAGGTTTTTTCTCAGACAAGCTTGCCTGTAATCATTTTCCACCCATAAGCGTTATAAAATCCATAAGGCCTAATAGTTCTTAGAGCTGTATGTGACTTATCTGAGGATTAATGACTCAACCTCAGTGCTCCTTTGCCAGTGTCCTGTCTCCCCTCTTAGACCTCGCTGCCTGGATGCCTTGAAGAAAAATAGCTCATCTATCCAAATCATCCATTACCGAAGCTGGAGCTTTCTAGTTTGCTTACCTTTCTCATGCTGAGACTTTGTTTAAATATAGCACAGCTTTAGAAGTTGCTAGTGGAATTAGTTCCAATTCTGGGCCTGCTACTAAAAAACAAACTCTCTGGACATATTTCAGTGAAGCAGGGTAGAAGTGTCTTGAATTTGTGGTTGCCTCATTGAGCTCTAATTTAAGGCAGACACCCCTGTGGACATCATTGAGCTCACAGATGGACTTATAGTGGTCCTATAACCTTTATTTAAATATATTGTTTTATTGATTTTTTACAGAGAAGAAGGGAGAGAGATAGAAAGTCAGAAACATCGGTGAGAGAGAGACATCAATCAGCCGCCTCCTGCACGCCCCACAGTGGAGATGTGCCCGCAAGCAAGGTACATGCCCCCTAACCGGAATCAAACCTGGGACCTTTCAGTCCGCAAGCCGATGCTCTATCCACTGAGCTAAACCGGTCTCGGCTATAACCTTTTGTTAGTATGTGTGCTCCTGCCCAGTTTTCATCAGATCAGAACCAAAATAACTTTAAGAACTACTAAATGATGAGTATCTTTAGTTTTCAGCCCCTTACTCATAGACTTTCTATATATCATTTTTTAAAAGTTTAAACTTTATTAGTATCAAAGAGCTATAAATATAAGATATTACATTTTATTTATCACGTTGGTGAAATTGCAAGAATGAAATTGCTCAGTGTTGACAACAACATGGGAAAAGACACATTCTGCTGATGGAAGTTTATGCTCTTGGCAGCAATTTGGCAAAAGTCTTGGAATATATGTATGATTGGATCAGCAATTCTGTCTTGAGGAATTTAGCCTAAGGGGAAGAATTGGATAAGTATATAGAGACATTTATCTCAAGATGTTTATTACAGTCTTGTTTATAATAGTGAGAAGTTTATATCTGCAATAACTGGGGTTCATTTAAATCAGTTATGGTATACTCATAAAATGGATTTCTACAAAATAATATAGCTATACAGTTATCAATATGGAAAGATATTTATATTATGTTACATAAAAATGCTGGTTATAAAATAATATGGGTAGCATTGAATAGAAACTATATTTATTGGACACAAATGGAAAAATAGTCTGAATATGCACTGAAAAGATAGGTACCAAAATGACATTTGTATTTACACCTAATTAGATTTTTGGTGTTTTCTTTCTGCCTACTTTAAAAATATATATTTTGACAATAAAGATATATAACATAAATTATAAATGAATAAAATAATAAAGGCTTACAAAATCCATAGTGAAAAAAAGATAAGATTTTAAGAATAGACAAGGGTTTTTCTGCAATGATCTAATGAGTAAAACTTTATCTTCTCATTATAGAAACCAATCATCCATTTATTTAGCTATTGATTTGTAGAAGAACATTTCTTTCTGAGGAGATCAAGTCATGCATATATTTTGTGTGCTATGTGCCCTGTCTAGATTCACCAAAGGTTTCATTAAACCTGAGAAGGATGGCATGTGCTTCTTATAATTTATCCTCTCTTCTTTCTCTTAAACCCTGGCACAGGGCAGAGAACAAAGTGTTCATTGCATTAATACTTGCTGGACCTGGGAAAAGAATAAAGGCTGAAAATTTACTGATATCTGCCTCAAAACTTTATGGTACATAATAGGTTCCAAGTACTATTCTAAGAACTTCACAAATATGAACTCCTTAATACTCTAAGCCACCTAGAAATTAAAGCTTATAGTTATTTGCATTTTATAAGTAAAGGAACAGATGATAAGTCAAGGGACTATTCTGAGATGGGAAGCTGTTGAGTATGAGTGAACATTTACCCTCAAGTTGATAATTGTAGTGATAATATATTGGAAACTGAAATAACCTAGGTATCTTACAAATAGGGAAGAAATATGCAGACACTAAAAATGATTTTGGTAATTTTTAAAAGAGTGGGAAATTCTTCCAATAAAATATACATCAAGAAGTCAGGTTACATAACAATATCAAAGTTTGTGAAAAAATAGCTAAATATATAAAATTGGGGAGAGGATTAGTAAATATAACCAGATGTTAAATGGCAACCATTTCAAGGAGGAGTGAGATTATAGATGATTTTTATTTATTTTTAATTAATTTCTAATTTTCCAAAGTGAATAGAGAGAACAATATTACATTAAAAAGAGTTGTGATTTTTTTCTCCCTTCAAGTTGATATCTAGCAAAAAGAATGAACACAGCTAAGAAGTAGCACATTATATTTCCAATTTAATATCTGAAAATATGATGTCTGATTCAATGGGGATACCAATATTTATAACCCTGAGCAGATATATTAGGGACATTGATTGACACTTAGTGAATTTAGGATGGTCATGGAATCTTGCTAAAACTCTAGTCTCAGAGGAACATAGATAATTTTTTTTCCCTTCAATGCTGGGCTGCTCACTTAGTAAAAGTGCAAAAATTAAAAAGTGCAAAGACTGAAAAAGGGCTGGATTAAACAGCAGATGACTATCTAAATAGAGGACTTTAAGGTTTGCTGGGAAAATCTCTACGAAAAAAATAGTATACAATTCTACCATTAAGTGTGAACTTACTTCATTGTTTTTCCTTATCTATTAAAAATTCTGATGCATACAACTAAATCACAATAATGTTTTAATGGGAAGGGTAACATGTTCTAACATATTCTCACTAAGCAATTAGATCTACTTTTCGCTCTCCAGAAGTTCAGACAACTGGAAACAGCACAACTGAGACAGAAATGGAAATCAGCCTGGGGATAGAGATGCAAGGGACTTGCTCTGGTCTAGAAATGGGATGGGAAAGTTAGGAAAAGTATTTTAGGCACATAACATAGCTAAGAGTGTGGTGTGGATGTGTGAACATGGGATTAAAACACAATAACCGCGGGAACACTGGGCCCAGGGGAAGGATCCAACTTGGAAAGTGGAGTGCAACTTGGCAGGGAAAAGGGAATTTTTTTTTTTTTGCCCCTGGGTGAAATGAACACTATTGCTGGATCATAGCAGTGATCCTTGGACTATAAGCTCATCTCTTTTTCTAGAGAGGGATGGGCCCACATTCTGGGTTAGTAGATTTCACTGACTGTAAAAGCATAATCCCTAGGAGTCACCAGCCTCTGTTGGTCCCTGAGAATATTGCCATGTTCATGTCTGGCCCTTGTCTCTTACATGCTGTCTTGGAGTAATCATGGAAGGATGGCTCCAGGGAAGAAATAAGGGAATTTCTAGATGTAGTTGATGTTAAAACTGTTAAAAAAAAAGAAAGTGGTTTTATTTTGTACTTTAAGCTCCTGAAGGAGTGCTAGCTGCCATGACAGCAGAGAAATGGACCACCCTTTACTTCAGTCTCCTGCATCCCTAATTTATACTTGTTGACACTTTGTAATGATTCTACTGCTCTTTCAAAAATCTGGTCTCTCTTTTCTTCTGTTTTCCTTGGAAAACTTACCCAAATTTATAGCCTCAGAGATCTTGACTTTGATATCAAGATTCAATACTGAATCCCAAAGCTCTTATAAATATTTACTCTTAAATATTCTACTAATTTTAAACTAATAACACTGATTACATAGTCTGATAATCCTGTCTTACTTCCATCAACTGTTCTCAACCTCACTGTAATTCATTCTCTTAGGCATCCTGGCATGAAAACTCAGAATTGCTTTTGGCTCCTCTCTTCTTCCTATAACTAGCCAGTTCCTAAACCTCTTATGTTCTTCCTTTGAGCTATTTCTTTGGTGAATTAAGGTAATATTTTCTATCTAAACCAATAGATAGGGTAAAATTTAAGACCTTGTTTAATTAATTTTAATTTAGAATTAAAATTGAGATTTTTATGTGCATTTAGGTATGCCACATAGTAGCATATTTACTTAATAGCATAATCATATATTAGCAATAGCAGCATCTACATGAACTAACCCATTTACTCACCTTACTGGTCTAACTGATGTTTTCCATTCTTCCTTGCAAGCATTTTAAAGATACTTGTGGCCTGCTGAATGTTCAAAATTTATTTCTGTCTTTTCTAAGAGCCAGTTGTGTTTCTTAGTTTCTTCAAAAAAATTTGTTTTATGCCCATTGAAACTTACTATATAATTATGTGGCTCAACCAAATATAAGCATCCATCAAAAGTGACTTGGTTTTGGAAAACTAGGTTTATGTTTTGTTTTTATTGAAGAAATTTTTTATTAATTTGAAATTTAAAATATTTCTTTCCCATGAAGCAACAAATATCTAAAATAGTTAGCAAGAGGCTTAAACATTAGATAACAAATTACTAAATAATTCTATTTTATAAGATAAATTATAGAAATTTTAATACTGTTCTTGTTGTTGTTCCCTTAGGACCAATTTTAAAAGTTTGCAAATGTATCTGTAATCTAAAAATGTCCACTAAAATGTATTCAGCAAAACATGTATCATAAATTTTTATTATATTCTGTAAAAACTTCTGAGGATTTTCAACTTCTGCAAAAACCAGAAATTGACTGAACAATAGTGAACATTGACATGATTTAATCAATTGCTTTACATAATTGAACTAACTCAAGTTCTATTTTTTTCTTTTTTTATAGATGTATATTTGACATAATATTATATTAGTTTCAGGTGCACAATATAATTATTCAATACTTGTACATATTGCAAAGTGATCACCACAATAAGGCCAGTGAATTATTTTAAAATACTTGAAAACAATGAGCTGCTGAAAAATACCATTTAACTTAAAATAACTGCATAGGATAAATGTAGGTCTGCATTTCTCTTTTGAATGACTTCCTGTTTTAGTTAAAATATTTAATTAAACAACTACTAAACCTGACCATATGGATCTGAGGACTTTTGGTTTGTGCCTCGAGGGAGAACAACACAGTGATTCGTTGTATGGACTCAGTTCCTGTGTAGGTTCAAATCCTGTCTCAATTTCTAACTAATTGTGCTTTAGTTGGAGGTAACTTGTCTGTGTACCTCATGAACCACATGGTAGTAAGGGAACAGAGAAGTAGGAGAGAATGAATTAGGGAGAGGCTGGTGTCCTGGAGTAAGAATGAAGTCACCACATGGCTGTGAAGCGAAGCTTTTTGGGTGGCTGAAATTTAAGATGTAGTCTTTTTTTTTTCTTTTTTCTATAGGCCATATACCTTTTCGCGACTTTAGCTCTGCAATTCACATTTATTGTATGAAAGGGAATGGTTTGGGGCTTAAGTAACAGGATATAGGGCAGAGAAAACATGGGGTCGGGACATGTTCTGCATCCCTCTGTGGAAAAGTCTACACACAGTATACCTCCTCTGCCATCTTGGGCTGGAATTGCTTTGGGTGTAAAGGTGTTGAGAAGCCTGCCTGCCCATTGTTCAAATAAGGTATATGTCAGTGATGTCAACACAACGTGTTGAGGAAATGTCACATCTGTCTGCAATTGGCTACCTCTCAATAGGAGAAACACCGCTGGAAGCCTGGAGACCAGATGTTGCTTTCCATCAAATAGAGGTCAGGCAGCTTTAGATGAAGAATGTCTGCACCTCCCCATCCCTTGCCCTAAGAGAAACATGTAAGGCAATTCTGGTGGAATCATAATTGTTTTAGCTCATGTGTCTATTTTTCCTTGTATATGATATTGCAGCCACTACCACAGAACAACAAAAATGCTGGCCCTTGGTCCAAGAAGTAGGAAGAAGACATCACAGCTGTGAGAGTCCTGTTTGCAGGGTCATGGCCCAGGTTCTGGCCTGGGTTTTGCCATTGCAGGTGTGGAAGAAACCTGGAACTATCACTGTTTTAGCTAGACTTCGATTTTTAAAACTGAGTAATGAGAAAATTATTATAGCTGATTTGTGTCATCCTTTCCAGTTCAATACTGTGCAATTATGCAGATATGAGGGAAGCCTGGTCTTGGCTAAGCCTTGGGACAGCCATCTGGAAAATAAGTACAGTGATGTTTCCAGAATGAAAGGCTCTTTTGCTATTTCCTACTAGTCCACATGGGGAAAACGGGTTAAAACAGCTGGTTGAAAACATGTCCTGAGCCAGAGAGTGAGAAATGACTGATTGTGAACTTAATTTTAAAGGACTCTCTAATTAAACCTCTTAGAGTCAATAAAAGATCTCATTCCTTAACTAACCCTGTATACTAGGGGGATTTAAGAATTAATGTACACTTCAGGACACTTTGCTTCTTTCACATTTGCAAAGGTTTTCTGTTCGGGTGACAGTGAAACAGAACAGGAAAAACATCCAGGTTTCTTTCTAATTCAGTTTCATGCCAATAACTACATATATATTGAGCATCCACTAAATGAGACATTTTTGCTAGGTATTGCTAGGGATGAATAGGACATTGTGAAGGGAGAAATGGTTTGGTCCCACAACTGACATTTTATTTCATGTCCAATTATGTCTGCTAGTTTCTCTCTACCCTGTAACTCACTACCCATCAGTGAATGTGTGGGACCCACTGACTTGTAAACTTGGAAAGAATGCCCATCTTGATTCTGCCCTTCTTCCCAGAAGCCTGCCTCCATGCATTGAGCATTTCTCTGAGTGGCATTGTCCTGCATGGGCCTTCTTCTGCTAAGTGAAAAACAGGAGGAGTGAGGTTGTGGTTTTCAGGTAGTAACTTAAAAATCCTCCAATATGTTTTGCCCTGGCCAGTGGCACTAAGAAATTAAAACAAAGAGTGGAATTTGAGTGGGGGTGCAAATTATACTTGTTACAAGGCTTTTGGTGGGCAAGATGTATGGCTTATGGACCATAGACTTAATGTGAAGGAAGAGTTTTTAATTTTGGTGATTTAAGTTTTATATTAGCCCAAGTGAATTTTTAGCGTAATGTAGTTAGCACTCAGCTACTGTGATCTGAATGAGAGTCTTTAAGACACACAATATGTTGCCCTTAGTGAATGACACTTTTTGGAAGTTCTGATTATAGGCAATTATTTTTATGGAGGAGGGCTGCCCTGTGCGGAACTTCAACTGATCCAGGTGGGTGCCAGACGGTTCACACCTAGGGCTCTTGTATGGTGTGGCTGATCGGCAAAAAGCTGAGACAATTATCCAATTACAGAGAAAAGAGATTCTCCCCTAGCCTTTTAGGAATTATGAGAAGAACAAGACCAGCTGCATTTAAAGGATAAGGCAACTGAGTTCTGTGCATGCTTTGAAACACTGGTGAAGTTCTAGCTTCAAGCCGTGAATGCCAGGCCTGGGGGGGAGTGCTATTCTGTGTTTATGAGCAAGCAGGAAACTGGAGAGACTAACTGAATTCATGTTTGTATCTAACATGCTCAAGTGTGAGAAATATACAAAGAACTCCTGGGCAAGTTTCATGGTGATTCGGTTTTTATAGGGGGGTGTCATCTTGCAGAGTCACCAGAGCATGTGTGGAATTCAAGTCAAAGGAAGCCAATGTCTTGAGGAATACATGATGCAAAGGGTCTGGATGTCACTAGGCCTCTGAATACCCAGGCATGAGGACAGAAAGAGCTTTAGGGTTAAAGACAAAGACAGACATAATATGTCAGAGGAATGGCCAATAATTAAAGAAAGGAACAGTAAGAATGAGCAGAGAGCTATTTAAGGTTGAATAATCAAGACACACTTTGTGGAGTAGTGCATGTTTAAAATGTATCTTGACAAAATAGTAGATTTTAGACTTCCTGTTTCCAGTGTGAAAGGAAGAGCTTTGGAGCTCTTGGTGCCATCTCTGGTTCCTAGTTTCCTCCTCAACCTGTGCGGGTTCACTTAGATGCTACATTTGTTACTGGCAGGCTTTTACACAATCCCATTAAAGATAAACAGAAGCCATAAAAGGTAACATGACAGAACTCTTTCCTCTTCTTTTTTTATGTCCTTCCACTATATCCTTAGGAATTTTAAGCTTTTCAGGCACGAATCCCACTAAATCAGAAGTAGGATGCAATGGAATAGAGTTCTTCCTTGCCAATGTAAGAGTCTTGGTTTATTTTCAATCATTATTTGTTAAAAAAAATGATTAGGTCTCAGCATATGTATTTAAAGTCAACTGAGAGATCCTCTTGGTAATGGCCCAACCATCTGGAATGGCTCAGCATTTTTATATTTTTGATGTTTTGATTTCTGATGCCAGGAGTGAGGACAGATATAAATCCTTTGATGGTTTTATCTCTAGAATGTCTTTGTCCTTGTCAGGTTGATTTGAGAAATCCCCTGATTACTATTCACCTCTAATACAGACCCTTGGACTCTTGTTATGTTTGCACATAATAGGACTTTGACCACATTGCTTGATATGAAACACCTGAGGCATTTTGATGTGCAATGGTGACTTTTCTCATATGCTATCTAACTTGTACTTAAATATGAAATATCTTAGATTCCTTGGATAAAGATTTGAGTAGATGAAAATCTGTATTAAGGGATAAAAGACAAGGTTATCTTGCTCAATAACATAGAGCTTTAAAATATATTTTTATAATTTCAGCAAGGAAGGGAGAAGTAGAGAGAAATAGAGACATCAATGATTCGAATCATTGATCGGCTGCATCCTGCATGCCTCCTTCTGGGGATTGAGCCCACAACCAGTTTCTGACTGGGAATCAAACCATGACCTCCTGGTTCATAGATTGATGCTCAACCACTGAGCCACATCAGCCAGGCTAGAGTTTTTTTTTTTTTAAAGAAGGGGCTCCATTAGCAAAGGAATGCGTAATTAGGAAGTCAACTTGGCTAAAGAGTTGAATAATTGAAAAGTAGGGATAAAACCCCAAAGTTAGCAATAACTGAAATTTTGAACTGGAAGAGTTCTTTGTGGTCATCTAGTCAGGTTTTAAAGTGAGTCAAGACAACTGTGTTCAAATAAAATTCTATGCCGATAGTAGCTAAGTAACTTTATTGAAGGCAAAATCATTTATCTTCAGTTTGTTCATTATTAAAGAGAGGTTTAAATAAAATATATATTGGAATAGAGAAAATGCCCAGTGGAATTCAGATATATATATATATATATATATATATATATATATAATTCTCTGAACACTTTTATATATATAAAGTGTTCAGAGAATAATTCTTAAAATTATTGAATTCACATCTATTTCCTCTCCCAATTTAATATATGAGGAAACTGGAGCCTAAAGTAATGAACTTATTTAAGTTTTCAGAGTTAATATTGGCAGAGATGAGATTCAAAGCTACTTTTCTCTGCTTGTCTAGTGGGCTTTCTACTGCATCATGTATAAAGTGACATGATTATTACAGTAATAGCCTCACAGACAGCTAGTTAGATGAAGATCACACAAGAGTCCTTGAAAGATAAGGAGAAGAATTATGCTGTCTTTGTGAAATCACTGATGATTTTGGAGCCTAGGGCAACATGATCTGAGGATCTACAGGATGGATTAGGGAAAGGATGCTTCTGGAAAGCATTGATTTCTGTTTCATTGTAGGTTCCAAAAATATGGGAAGTTAGGCTTTCTCATTTCCCATCAGTTTATCAGCTTCAAGCAGTGTCTAGTGCATATATAAATAATAAATATGTTAAATAAAAAGTAAAGAGTTAATGAAACAAATTAAATGAAAATAAACAAAAGAGATAAATGGTTGAGTGGATGACATAATTTTGGTTACAAAATAGCCTTCCACTTTCTTTTTCTAGTTGAACAGTAGAATAGTCGAGTTAAGGCCTAAAAACTCACAAGAACTTGGCCAATGTCTTTCAGATCATTACAGTTAGAAAAAACACTAATTTGACCAAGATCTATTCTTTCTTGGGAGTAGGTAATGAGAATCCAATCTGGCTAAGAGTATTAGGTTCAGAGTCAGACAAAATTGAATTTGAGTCTTGGCTTGGCTCTCTACTTATTAGTGGTGTGATTTGAAGAAGGACTCAAGGGAAGGAAGCAGAGCAGAAAAAGAAAAAAATGACCTGCATGAAATGATTGACAGGGATTAAAAATATGTATGTTTGCCAAATCATGGGGATTTCGAGAAATGTTCTTGCTCTGGGCTGGGCTCTACTTTAGCTGATGTGACAAGCACCAATAAAATACAATTGTTCATAGATAGAGAGCTATGTGATGTGAATGTGACAATACATTTATTTGTCCATGTACACTGGGAGGTAGAAATGTAGTAAGTTCCACACTTTTCAATTTGTGGATTACTCATTTACTTTGCTTCACCTTTACACCTTTCATTTGTGGAAAGGAAGCAGAAGTGATATCTAAATAGCATTCAGTTTCCTACTTATTACTATGTTCTGGAAAAAAATGTTCAGCAAACAGAGGTTTCTCTCCTTTGAATCTCAGAGTATATTGCAACTCAATATACTTTCACATTGTACCTTCTACCTGGCAGTGCAGTTGTTTGCTAATGTTTATTCACTTTGCTTTAACCTTACTTTCTCCTCCATGTATTACCCAGATCAAAGGAGGCATGAACATCAGTTCCATCACTGGTTTAAAGGAGAGCCTTCAGAAGGCTCAATTTAATTAACTGAAAATTGTTTTTATTAAATCTTTTCAGTTTATTATTGTAGACAGGTAAGAGTCTATGGTATTTGCGTGGCCTAAATTTCTCCTTATGTTGAGGATTTGAGCATGTAAATATGTGACATGGGGTAAGAGCTGACAAAAAACCTTTTGTAAGTCAAAACCTAAGGCATACCAGAAAGATGAAGTACCCCTTTTACTTAGTCTTTGGCTGACTATAATGAAGAGACTACCATTCCTGTGGGTAATGGATATTGGGTAGTTGTCCTCTCTTGCAAATGTCTCAATGTGAGGAGGTTTCCTAGAACAACCACTATACCATAATTCCAACTCCACAAAAATTTCCTTCTGAATAGGATTTAGAGAGTGGGGAAATTTCCTTATGGTTGATAGCATCATTGTGACTCAATTGTTGAAATTCTGCACTATTTCAGTCATGGAAAACCTTGAGTAATCCAAGTAATAGCTACTGTAGCTTAAGTCAAGCACATCTACCCCAGAGAGGGAGGGCATCTATGCTTCAGTCTTCACATCCTACAATATTGGCAATTAATTAGCTGAGTAAAGAGGAGCAGGTAAGAACCCTGGAAGTGGGGGCATCCATCTCTTCTCATAAATATTATGGAAGGATGGAGAAAAAATTTCAAGTAGTCTATGCTGCTTAATGAATTTATTTCAAACTCTAGATAAGGTTTTTTCAGATATAATTCTTGTTTTATTATTATTATTTTTTTGGCCTTTTCCCACAGGATTTCTCCCTGAATGCATCCTAAGCACAGTAAACTACTGATCATTTCCCTAATTCTCCCTGCTTTTTAAAAGGCAGTGCCTTGTATGCATGTCTGACATCCCCTTTGGGCATGTTACTCACCTTTCTGAGCCTGTTTTGTCATCTGGTAGATGAAGATAATAAAAACATCTACCTCACTGGGGCTATTGGGAGGATTAAATAAGATGATCCATAGAAATGGCTCAGCACAATTTCTGATATATATATAAGCTTGATCATTGTAACTTGGCATTATTTTTATTTCTTCCTTTGCCCGCCTGATGAATTTCTACTTATCTTCCAATAACCATATAAAGAATACTTTTTTGCTTTGAAACCTTCCTGGTTTGTTCAGTCAAACCATTGCTTTTTCTCCTAAGTTTCCATATGATTCTGTACATGTTTACATTATATTCAGCTGGAATTCATTTACTTGCCTGTTTTCCCCAAAGCACTATGACCTCTAGAAGATGGGGACTGTGTCTAGGTTATTTTTTTCAACATCTGACACAGTTCTCTGCAAATAAAAACTTCATCATAGTCATCAAATACATTTTTGAAAAATCAAATGAGTGAATGAATGAATAAATGAAAGAAAGATTCTTAAAAAAGAGGTACCATGGCAGAATAAACTGAAGTTCCTCAAAATCTAATTTAGAGATAGTAGGTTTTGAAACTAGTTGGCATTTAATTTTGCTGAAAAAGTTTAAGGTTACGTAAGTATTTTACAGGAATGTAAATGGAGTACATTAAAAGAGTAAACTGAGTTAAGCTCAATTTTTTAAAATAAGAAATGGAGGTGATGCCCCAGGATGAATCTAAACCTCTTTGTAAGAAAAAGAAGAATAGAGAAAGTAGACTGAGAGGGAGCTGGAGAAGTTTTGAAAGAAAGATAATTGAAATAGCTGCTGAAAAAGATTTGGGAGAAAGTGAGAGATAAATCAAAGATAATTTTTAAGGAATTTCAAGACAGCTCTGTTTTTCATCTACTGAAAGGAGCCATCCTTAAACCCACCCATATTTACTTAGCTCTCCAGTTGTCCAGTTCTCCCATCCCCTCTATATAAGACTAATAAGACTGCTGGTAATTTGATATGTTTCTACCATTTCCTCTAAAATCCCTATATCAGAGACTAGGAAGCCCACTCTTCTCTCATTTGTTTCCTATCTGCCCTGGATCCGGTCTCTTAAAATTCCTTGCTACCTTCTGCATGGACTCCCCTGGCCAACAAGTAAGTTTTCACCTGACCATGAAAAATGGCTCCAACCGCATCTTCTGAGAATGCGTCCTCTCTAAAGATGTAGGACTGTTGCTCACTGATGCTTATATGTATTGAGCTTCAGGTTAATTACATGTCCTCAGAACTGGTCCCTCTCTGTGAAGAAGAACCACCTATTATGCCCTATAGTACTCCATGTGATCCATCTCTTATCTCAGATCAATGCTGGGTAGTTTGGGAAATGGTATATATCAAGCATTCATATTAGTCAGCCTGTCACAAAGCAATAAGGTAAATATCTCTTTACTTTTATTTTGCTTCATGACATAGGAAGTTAAAAAAAATGTCATTGCCTCCTTACATACTATTCTATTATGTTGAACATAGGTGAGATTTGAAAGAAATAACTAAAATGTGATGTCCTTGGTTAGGAACTGATTCTGTAAATTGATCATATAGCAGTGGATACAATAAAATGGGTAATTTTTCCATAAGTAGAAAGAGAATTGCCACAGAAATATCAAAGGGCAAACAAAGCCACAGGATTAATAGCCATAAAATCTTTTGAGTTTACCAGAGCATATCTTTTTGCAGAGAGCTGGAACAGGATTACTAAGTTTATAAAGTACAAAAAACAGGGTTATAACATGCTAGGATGTTTATAAGTGAAAGCTTACAGACTACAAGTAGAATAGAGGGGTGAGAATATGAAAATTAATTTATCATATTGTTTTTATACCATATCATGTGATTTCCAAAGGCTGTCTCAACATATGATATGCATTTTCACTAGCAGTGTTTGCTAGAGAGGAAAAATTCAGTGTGCTGGTAGATTTGTCTCAGACCCAATAGTTCCTGGTGACTCGGTAAATAGAAGCTCTTAGTTCTATTTGGTGTGATTCCAGAGATTATAGGACAATCCTTCTTACCTGAACCTAAATTATTAAAGGCTTTTCCCTTTGGAGTTAACTTTATGTGGCCACTTTAAACATCCCTTACTTAGTTTATTAAGGAAATTTTGTTTCCAATACCAGCTCTTATATTTATGTGTGTGACAATAAAGATGAAAAGGACAAAGATTGAATAAATATGTTACATTTTATCTTAATATGAAGTAATTTTGGACATTAATTCTTTTTAAAAAATATTTTTATTGATTTCAGAGAGGAGGGAAGAGGGAGAGATAGAAACATCCATGATGAGAGAGAATCATGGATCGGCTGCCTTCTGTAAGTCCCGCACTGGGGATCAACTCCACAACCCGGACATGTGCCCTTGACCACAATCGAACCTGGGACCTTTCAGTTTGCAGGCCGAAGCTCTGTCCACTGAGCCAAACCGACTAGGGCTGGACACTGATTCTTAAAAGTAGCAGTTGAGCTGTCAGTCGTAATCATTCAGGATATGTTAGATAAATTAGATCTCATGAAACTGCTGGAGACAATATGAATCAAATATGCCTTTCAGCTCAAAGAAAAGATCAGCTCTACAAGAAGACAGGATTGATGAGTGGGCCCTTCCTGGGGTTTTTAATACCTTTTGCCCTTGGGCAAGCCACTTCACTTTAAATGAAAACTCTGAACTTTACCTGGAAATTGAAGTTGGGCAGAAAAAGAAAGGGGGTTGGATTAGGAGATCTTGGGTCATGTAAAATGACAGCTTATTCCCATATGGCTGACTCTATAGGGCTGACTTTGACACTCAGTTGAAACATCTGCAGAAAATATGAGGAAAACACACCCACATACCATGCAAAAGAGGACCCTTCACATGTGGCTGTTGGAATTGTTAACCAAAGAGTCAAGGCAAGTCATAGGCCAAAAGTTCATCATAAACATGCAATAGGAGATCTAACTGAGACATGGTAACATAACAATCCATGATTTGTTTCAGTGTCAAAGAATCCTCATAAATAACAAAAACATCAGCTTGCTCTTCCTGGGACTTTAGCATTTATAATGAATTTGTCCTTTCAGGGACATAAAGCTATGGATTTCTAGCCTCATTTTGAAGATGAAGAAACTGAGCCGGCATAAAGCTTAGTCTTTTCTCAAAGTCATACAGGAGGGCCTGAGCTTTTATGCAAATTTTCTGATCACAATTCCTCAAAAATTGAACTAATTTTTAGAATCCAATTAAACACTGTCATGGTATGTCGACTTTGAAAATTATTTCCTAGAGGTATCTTCTAAAGTTTCTTTTATAGCTTATCAAAACTGATTTAACCAATCTAAGGACTATTGGGCTCAGTTTAAAAAAATAAACACACCTTGCCTCCCATGTGTCAGTTCTGCTGGAATGAATGGGGCTGGGGCTTTAATGTCCATCTGGAAGATATATACTTTACACCACTGCTGTACATCACCATATGGGTCAGAGAACTGGGCTCATCATCTAAATAAATATTGTTGTTAAATAATTTCCTATTGTGAGGGGTTGAGCCTCATTAGATCTTGAGTAGAAAGAACACCATTAGCTCAGGGTTTACAATTAACTACTGTTCATTTTAGGTTTTGTATGAGACATTTAGCAAATGACCCTGAACAAAGCTCTTATTTGTTTGAAAGATGTGATTGAATTGCGTTATAGCTTTAAAACATTACAACTGAAAACAAGCTTTATCTATTACCAATTCATTTTTAAAAGAAGTTCTTAGTTTATTAATACTCCCATGAAAAATCTGCCCAATCACCACTGATCAAGTTTCTGAAGAATCTTTACTCCTTCTGTTGTTCAATCTCCAGCTCACTTTTGGCAGCACCAACATTGGCCTTTGCAGTCTCTTTGACTTACTTCATTCTGTTCTTATGTTCCTTTCTCTGTTTTCTTGAGGTCTTCTTTTTTCTCATAAGGCCATGTCTTGCAAGTCTATGTTTAGGTTCACTTTTCTTTGTATAATCCAGTGAATTATAAATCATACCATAGCCAGTTGTCTTGCCACCACCAAAATGGTTTCTGTATCCAAACACAAAAGTGTCATCACTTGGTAAGTGGAAGGAATGAAATCATTAAGTGGGCCAATGACAGTGATCTTTTTCTTTTGGTTTTTGTTTGTGATTTTTGAAAAAGAATTGTAAAGGGTCGAAGTGTTTGAGAAATTTGCAAGTGAACTTGTGAAGTCAATTTTAAAAGGACAGCCTCTTGTAATATTTGAGCTATAACTGAGCACCAAATTTAATATGCTGGAGGTCTGCTGATTGCATAAGCAATGGGCCACTTACTTTTGCAATTAACTACTACACCCTTGTTTTTCTTTGCAACCCAAGAGGTTGATTATGTGATTGCAGGTATAGTAATTAGCAGAAATGAAAAGAAAAACACAGCAGAAGCCTCATAAGTGTTCTTTAACTGAAAGCCACAAATATGAACTAATTAGGTTAGAAGGTATAGGAGATGGTTTCCAACATGTGCTATATATCAAAACACTTTTCCTGTAGTCTAGTTGCTCTTATTGTATAAGAAAAATTATTTCTCCACCAGTCCAGCATGGCTCTGGCCCTCTGTTCCAGCGTAGAGGAAGGAAAAGTGACATATAGAATAGGGAGCTTCCTTAGTCTCAGATATGTTCTCCTCAGTACAGACTGACACAAATTTTTAAAATACCTATAGAAATGAGAACCCAAAGGAATATATACAATGCATCCATCTTTCAGAATGTCTTCTTTTCCTCTCTCCTTCCCTCTCTCCCTCCTTCCCTCCCTCCCTCTTTCCTTCCTTCCCTCCCTTTATTCCTTCCTTCGGTTATTCTTTCAATTCCTCTTCCCTTTCCTTCTTCCTATTATATTCTCCTTCTGGAAGTATGGCAAATAAAAAACAAAAAGCAAACCTTAAAAAAACTTTGTCATACAACCACTTAGAAAAGTTAGATAAAAATAGTTACATAAAAATATAAGTTACATATATATAGTTGTGCTCACAAGAAAGAAAAGACAACACTTATGAAATTGCCAGAGGTAATAAATTGTTAAGCATATGAACCAACTTGAGGTTGGTATATAAAGTCAGTAAAATTATAAGTAGAATTTGATAAATACATGATATTTTAACATTTTTTAAAAAGTCAGGACTAATTTGTTTAGCAAGTATCATTTAGGAAAAATACAGTATTTTCATAAAATGCAGTTATTAGTCTTGGGAAGTATGTATAAAACTTTGTATTCTGCATTTGAGAATACACATTCTTGAAAAGCACAAGTATAACTTTTATGAATATTGACCACATACCAGGTTATAAATATAAAAAAATCATTTCATAGAACACTTAACTCTGATCACATGAAGTGAATATAAGACTAAAGAGAGAAGCATCAACCTTCTTTCCTATAAATTTGGTAAATAAAAGAAAAACACCATACAAGTAATTTGTGAACAAAAATTAAAATTTAGAAATCAGAAAATGTGAAAATGTTGAAAACTAAGTGGCACTGAAATCACAGCTCATAAGGTGAGTGGGTCGCAGTGAAGGTGGCACTCGGAGGTTAAAGTGTAACATTACATGCTCATGTTAGAGAAGAAAGCCTAAAAGCTAAAGATCTATATTTTAAATAAAAGAGAAGAAAAACTAAACCAGAATAAACACAAATAATGGAAGTTTCAATCAAGAATAAAAGATTATAAATTAGAGCACAGGAATATAAAGCAATGCAAATAAAACCCAAAGTTGATTCTTTAGGTGAGGTAGATAAGAGATCAATCAAAGGACTTGTATGCATGCATATAAGCATAACCAATGAACATAGACACTGGGGGGTTGGGGTATGCCTGGGAGGGAGGCGGGGCAATGGGGAGATATGTATAAAAAATTAATAAAAATTAAAAAAAGATTAACAATAGATAAGAATAACATTAAATGAAACAAATAAGAAAGATAAAACAAATATATTAAACTAATAGATGAGAATAATGAAAATAAAGAGAATTATATTAGAGCTTAAATGAATCATAAATTAATATAGAATGACTATGATAATAAATTTGAAAAATGTAAACCAAGTGGAGAATTTCTTAGAAAACTATAATTTTCCACAACTGCCTAAAGAAGAAATAAAAACCTTGAATATTTAAGTATTAAAGATATCAAATTGAGATTAAAACTTCTAGACCTTCAAACCCACTCGGCCCAGGTAGTTTTCAGGTGATTTTTACCAAAATGTTAAGAAAAGCATTAATTTCAAACATGCTTTCAGGAAACAGAAAAATAACAATTCCCCAACTTGTTTAAGAATCAATTTTACTTTTATTGCAAAACCAGTCAAGAATAATAGAAGAAAAAGAATAGACTGAGATGGTAGCTGCAAAAATAATAAAATTTGGTGAATTAAACTCAGTATATAAAAAATATCATGAAGATTTTATCTAATGAATACAAGGAAGTTTCAACCTCAAAATCTGTTATAATATAATACAATAATAGTTTAAAGGAGGAAAACTTTATGATCATTCCAACATATAGTTTCTAAACAGCATTTTGATAAGATGCAAGCAATATTAATTGGAAATACCCTTAAGTGAATTATGAGTAGGAGTGAAACTTCTTAACTTGATTAAGGGCACCTATCAAAAATCTATGGCAATTATCATTGTTAGTGTCGAATTGTCAGTTGAGGCTGGACTTAGCAACTGTTATAAGCCTGTTTTCATAGTCTGATTTGGAGAAGGGGCTTTTGGGAAGTACAGATATTAAAAGATTTTTCAACTCAAAATGATAATTTCTGAAATTCTAAAGTCATCCCATTATCTCAAGGGTTTTTATCATTACTATAATGCAATGATCCATCAACTCTAACAAATGCTGCATGGTCGACATTGCCATGCTCTGACCGGACCTCTATGGTCACTTTTATATTTCGAAACTTCCCTCCTCTGGTTTTGATGAATTTTGCTCCCAGTGTATCAAATCTTATTGTATAGGAGCCACTTTGCCCCCTTGGATGCATAGAATGCTGGGCCTTTAGTTCTCCTCCCACTCTACTTCCAGGTGGCTCCTAGCCAATGCTGTCTTAAGAGCGGCACCTTGAAAGGACAAACTCCAGTTTCAAGTAGGATCAGGACAATTCTGAAGAAACTTCCTCTCCAGAATTCCTCTGTGGAATCAGACTCTCCCCTTGTCACTGTTCTGTTTTCCTCCCTTCTTGGGTGGCATCTCCTGGGAGAACTTCCTTAAGAGAACATTTGCATTATTTTATCTCAGCACTTCTGGGGAATGCATTGGAATATATGAAGTGTTTATTAGAGCTTTTCAGAGATGGGAAGACAACTGAGGGGCCTTGAGCACTTGAGGTGGTTAAAACTGAATTCAGGAGAGGACAGGGTTGGGATGTGGGACAGGACAGCAACGTGAGGAAGGTAGTTAGAGAGTGTGAATGTCTATAGAAAAGATAGAGCCTCTTTGCAGGTTTGCTTCTGTTACTAGATGAGTTCCTCAGATATTTGTATTTATTTTGCTTGTGAAGACAGTCTTGGTGTTCTGTGCTTGAAACTATGTCTTTCTATTCCTCTGTTGTATCTCAGAATGATCTTCGTATGTGAGTTCAAGTAAATACAACTTTGCCGTTTCCTCCAGAGACGGACTTTACAACCGCTGGTGTGGTAGGCTACTTGGAAACATGTCTCAGAAATCATCTGGTTTGGAGAAACATCCACGTTTTATAAGGATGTAAACTCTCTTTCAGTTAAGAATTCAGTCATCTGAGGGGCACATTATGGGCTTTAGCCCAAGAATTCTGTCTTTGTTTATGGATACACATATAGTAAAAGTTAAAAGCATGACTGGAAATGATAAACACCAAATCAAGATGGTGGTTCCTCCTTGGGAAAGAGGGAGAGGAATGCAACTGGAGAAAGGTTCACAGAAATTCAGTTATACATCTATATTCAATTTAAGCTGGCTGATAGGAACGTAAATGTTTAAATAAAAAAAAGAAACTTTCTCCAAATATTTTCAAGTGAAGGAATAGGGAGAGTAGAATGAAGCAGAGGAGAATGCTATTGCCTTAAAAAAGCATAGTCAGCCAGATAGGAAGTAAGATCTGATCCACACATTCTGAATGTGTAATCTCTATAGTATCATGGTCAATGGAAATATCTTTGTTGATGGAAGTGTCTTATATCTATACTATTCAGAATGATAGCACCTAACCTCAAGTGACTGTATAATTCAAATTAATTAAAATTTAAAAGGATTGAAAGTTCGTTCTTCAGTGATACTAGCCACATTTTAAGTGTTCAGAGCTCTGGGGGGCAGCCAGCTCCATGATGGATCTTGGACCAATTCACTGAACCACAAATGGGAACATTGAGGCCCAAGTATTAAAAGGATGAGGGAGTTGCATGGGTAAGCTTATACCTTTGGTAAGGAAAACATACACTCTTATTAGACATTATCTTTCTTTATGGAAAAGTTGTGAGCTATAAACTTTAAAAATAATATTTAATAACCATGTTAATCTGGGCAGATAGGCATTCTAACCCCATTTTACTGAGAAATCCCTAAGTAATAGTTCTTCCCAAAATTCAGAAATTTAATGATCTTTGGCTTGAGGTATTCTTTTTCCCTCTAAATATAAATGGTTGAAAGGCTTCTGTCACCAAGTGATTCTGAACCAAAAGGCAGCCATGGTAAATCAATCAAACAAATCCTTATTCCCCTTTGAACTAGGTGTATATCACTTAGTAAGCATTTACTGAGGACCATCTTTGTTTAAGGTGCATAAATACATACTGACTTCCTTCAGAGAAGAATAAAGTTGACCCTGTCCTTGAAAGGATTATGTTCTAGTAGCAGAGATAGAATATACTCCACTTACTTTTATTTACTGCATTGAGATAAATGTCATGTTAGAAGACTGAGCAGCTATTAGTGTCCACAGTATACAAAATAATTAGAAAAATGATTCTAAATCAGAGTTCATTTACACTTTCACTATGAAAGAGAATCATTTGCCAGTTTAACAAAAATGTTTTGATTTGATAACAGGTGTTGAAATAGAAAACTGTTAATAGGATC
The DNA here is from genome assembly GCA_011751065.1 of Lasiurus cinereus. NCBI lineage: Eukaryota > Metazoa > Chordata > Mammalia > Chiroptera > Vespertilionidae > Lasiurus > Lasiurus cinereus. Next base: position 7,838,951 of record JAAGEH010000079.1, on the reverse strand, counting down.
TGGGTCCCTGCCATAAAATGTAGAGGTTATGGAAATTCAAACACAACTTGCATTTTTTCCATGGCACTAAAACATTTTTGAAGGCAAGAAAATCCTTTCCCTTAAAACAGCTAGTCATTTGCCTAAGCAGTAACATGAAAATAAGTCCTTATTTTAACCTTATCTTCCCTGTATAGATAGGAGTGTGACATTTGTATTTAAGCTTTGACAAATGTAACTGTTCTACAATTTGACATCTCCTTCCCTCACTTTATTTTTAATGTTTTAATGTAAGCTCCCTGATCAGTCTATTGTATTTTTTATAATTTAAGGATCATTTTTGAGCCCTAATGAATACTTACAGTTATACTGGTCTATTCCCATGTTTCTTCCATAGGCACAGTTCAGACAGTCATGTGGTTTTCCCCTTTACCCCATTTCAGCCTAGACTTTCTCAAGTGTTTCTTGGAGCTCAGGTCTTTCCTGAGATCATTGTGTAGCAAACTTGCCTTTGGGATTTGTTGATCCTTTTCCACCAAACCCACTGATAAATGCTCATTTAAAACTTCTTTTCAGGAGAATGAGTTCAATTAGTTATTTCCAAAATGAGATTTGGTACCAATGCAATGTATTATTTCATGTTATAAAGGGCACATAATAAATTCTGTGTCCTTGGAGGCCATTCATAGGACTTGTCAATACTTTCATTAATTTTATGATTTTTCTCTTTCTCTATCAAGAGTCTCACTGTACACACACACACACACACACACACACACACATATATATATATATATATATAACATATATGTGGAATTTAAAGAAAAGTCCCATAAAATCCAGGAGAGGTAGCTATTAGAAAAATAATTAATTTTTGTGAATGATATGTAAATTCACATCAGGGTTTCTTTTTAAATTGCAGTAGTTTCATAGAAAATTAAAAACTGAATTTAATAAGATACACAATATTTGCTAATGTGTAAAGAGATGACATTGACTCCCAACACAATATATCCTGTTGAAGGAGATAATTGATTTGGGCTTTTTAGCCCACAGATGAAAAAAGCGCTATAGCACTTACAATAATGTTCACCAAATATTTGATTGCTTCCCTCCCTTATCTCCCTTATTTGGTGTGGGGCAAGATGACCAGTTCTGTCCAGTGACCTGCTAGTGAAAGTGATCCATGTCACTGTAGATTTTTTAAAATATATTTTTATTGATTTCAGAGAGGAAGAGAGAGGGAGAGATGGAAACATTAATGATGAGGGAGAATCATTGATTGGCTGCCTCCTGATGCCCACCACTGAGAATCAAACCCACAACCCAGACACATGCCCTTGACAGGAATCAAACTTGGGACTCTTCAGTCTGTAGGCTATATGCTCTATCCACTGGGTAAAACAAGCAAGGGCCATGCCACTGTAGATTTAAGGAACTGAGGGTGGGTGTGAGTTCTTTGGGCTCTTTTTTCCTTGGTGTGTCAGTCCTGAATGTCATGTGTCAACATGGTGATGTTATAAGATGGTAGAGTGTCCTCAAACCTGGAACTTTTGGTGAATGTGGAACAAAGCCTCCCGTTGACCTATGTTGGATAAATAGTTTTGTCAACCCTTAGTCAGCTTGGGCTGATATAACAATTGCCATACGCTTGTGACTTAAACAACAAACATTTATTTCTCATATTTCTGGAGGTTTTTAAGTTCAAGATTAAGGTGTCTGCATATCTGGTGTCTAGTGAGGGCCCACTTTCTGGTTTGCATATGGCTGTCTTCTTGCTGTATCCTCACCTGGCCATAAGATATGTCCCTTCTTATAAGGACACTAATCCCATTCATGAGCACTCTACCTTCATGACCCAATCACCTCCTGAAGGCTATACATCTCACTAGGCACACTGGGGACTTCAACATATAAATTCAGGGGAATCACAGCAACATATGAACATTTACATTGTGAAATCACTGAGCTTTGTGGTTTGTTTGTTCCCAGATTATCTTGCTTAGTACAAGTACCTTCTGCAGAAAAATAACACTTGTTGCCTGGCTTCTTTCAACATACTACTTAAAGTTAAATGTAGAAATTTACCAGAGAACCAGGGAGCATGTCCTTTTGCCTGGAAGGCTGTCTTCATTTGCATAGTCATAATAATAATGAAATTAATAAAGAAAGGCCTGAAATAACATATTTTCCACTTGATCTTTATTTCTTTCTAAATATACTACACAGATGTAAAGGCACCTGGATGTGCTCGGACTCAAATTGTGACCATCTAATGTGGAAATTCAGCATATTAACATGTAAAAATGCAGTGGGATCCATTTTTTTGCAGCTGGTTCTGATGCAGGGTTCATTGTCTAGCTCAATTAGAAACTCATCTTCTGCAATACCATTTCCTTCTCTGTGGCTGATTTGATCAAACATCCTATTGTTTAAGCTAAAAACATAGCTTTACGAAATCAGTCATAGTATTGTTCAGAACTCATCTTTCATTACATTATTCCTCATCAATGCTTATGATACTAATATCTGCAAAGAGGAACTGAATCTCAAATTAAGCTTTTCGAATATACTTGACTAGAAGTAGTCTGTGAACAGATATTTTTCTTCCCTTTTTTATTTTTTAAAGGAAAGTAAAATGATCCAGTCTTGTATGGATCATGACAATACCAAACAGATGCAAATAAATATTAAAGTAATATATTTTAGTGTTGGATCACAGCCCAAATTCTTTGCCCCAGAAAATTACATAAATGCTCTAGTGCGCATGTGGTTTATATTTAAGGTGTAATGAGCTGTTCAAATAGAGAAGGGCAGGCAACCATATTAAAAATAAACATCAAATTTTAACAAGGACACATCCACTTAGTTTGCAAATAATCCTAATGGTTTCAGTTTATTGCAGCTACTCCAGCATAGGACATCTTTGGTAGAAACCCAATTTGCAATTTCAGAGTCTCTCAGAGAATCTGGAAAGGTTGCTATGTATAATTACTTCATGGAATAATTGTTCAACTGTGATCATATTGCCAGAATGAGCATAGTCTGGATGAGAGGGTAAAATAAGAACAAAACATGGGAGCAAATGGTAAATGAATACTTGAGAATGTATCACCAATTCCACTGAATTAGAAGATATTCTCGATTTATTTGTTGTATCATAATGGCACCTGACTGACCAGTGCTGGGACATCCCTCTCTGGGTTCTGATATCAGCATGTTATACAGCGTTATTAAGAAAGCCTGAGGAGGAAGAATAGGTAAATCCTTCCCTGAGTAAATACTTTTGTTCTAATTTATAATTTATAAACTATGAAATGATCACTCTTCTGAGTTTTAACCATTAAGATGCCAAACAATTTTAAAATAAAATGTTCTGAAAATTTTGCACTTTATACAGAGGGGGAAGCTGTAAGGGTTTTATAAGGTGGCACCTGGCTGAATTCAGGGTGGGGCCACTAAGCAGGTTGTTGGAAAAGAAAAAAGAAGAAAACACACCACAAAAATGTAAAGCAGTCAGTTTAAAGTAGAATCAAGTAAATAGTAAAATAAGAATCTCTTTAGAAAATTTGCAGTAATATTGGAGAACTCATTTACATTGGAGAGGACAGGAGAAACCCACCTGTTTATTACTGAGAAGAGAAAAATAGTATTTTTATTTACTTGCTAAAGATTAAAATTATTTTGTTGCTTGGGAAATGTATTTTTTAATAAATTTGAAAGCAAATTACAATAATACCAAATCAATGTATAAAATTAAAAAAAATGTTCTCCTTCATTCTGCTACTTTTAACTTTTTACCTTCCCCTCTTTTCTTGTTTTTCAAAACTTTCAAAATAAAATAAAGTACATATTCTCTAAACTTGCTGGTCAAAAAGTGGTCCATGACCCAGCAGCATGGGCATATTGAGAACTTGGTAGAAATGCAGAATTTCTGGACTTACTGCATCAGAATCTGTATTTTAACAAGATTCCTAGTGATTATTCATGTGCTTATTACAGTTAAGAAGTACTGAAATCTCAGTGGCTGGGATCTATTCTATAGAAACACTAACATATATGCATCTATCTATCTATATCTGATATGTATTGATAATGAACATTTTTATATTTATATCTAAGTATTTTATATGTATATGTATTTATAAGAGCAAAAACTTGGAAACAGCAAAAATGTCCTTTGTGGGGAACAAATAAATAAATCCTAATGCAGTCATAATGTGAAACACAATTTAGAGTGACTTTTTAGTTTCACCTATTTATCATCCAGCTGATGCTTTCAGCCTTTGTTTTTCATAACCAAGAGGCCCAACAATGTGTTTTGCTAAATGGAAGATCTACAGAGATGTTATTTGTATCCTTTAGGAATAGAAGCATCTAGCATCAACTTTTTGAACAACTTTTTTCAGATTGTGTATTACATATTTATAAAAATAATTTTCTGGTTATGTAATACATAATAATGTGCTATGGGATGCATTTGAAGAATGATAAATAAGCAGGAAATCCAGTATCTCTCTTGAATCTCTCCTTACCTCTCCTCATCCCAGTCCCAGCCCCTTGGGATTTACTTAGTTCAAAGGATGTAGATCTGCTCCCAAATGCCAAGTTGAGAAATAGCCAGAGTATACGATCAGTTCACTAGTGGAACCCTGTCCTTCATCTGTGCTTCAGTTATTGCTATGTGGAGTCATTGTCGAACCAGGAGGTTCTATACAGTCTAATTTATCTTGTTCATACTTGTCTGAGCCCCAGGAGTATTTGCTGGCATGTGACCTACTTCCAAAATTACCCATCCACTTGCAGGTTCCACAGGTTCCCTTCACAGACTCAGCCATTGTTCCTGAGGTGCACTTTCTCCTGAAGGGCCTGGTGATTGAGTTAGGAAGAGATCCCTGATGAACCACATTAGGTGGTATGTCTGTGGAATTATCCATTTCACTTCTCCGAGAGAGAATAGTGACTTTAACTCATTAGTCCTGACCCTGCATCACCCAGAGAGCTTTATCTAAGGCTGTCCCCAGGCCCTGCTTCCTGAGATCCAGATCTAATTGGGCTACATGTAAAAGCCTCGCAAGGTAACTTCATTTCATCATGACAATAATCGGAGAGGGTGACAGAGATGCAGGACTAAAGCCTAAGCCATAATAGCCCTAGAATGAAAACCCAGGCGTCCTGACTAAAGGTTCCTAATTGCTTTATTATTATTATTATTATTATTATTATTATTATTATTAATTATTTATAGTGAATCTAGAAGTTGAAATTCTAGATCGCTGTGGAGGTCCACCTCTCCAGTTTGGATTTGATCACCCAAATGTGTCCTTGGTGGAGTGGGGCTCTGAAGTGAGAGTGACAGACAATGTACCTGAGGAATTGGAAGGGTCTGGATTCTCTATTTAGAGCACAATCTGAGCCACTCTTACTGGGAATAAGGAAAAGGACTGCAGCATTTGATGTTTTTTTCTTCTTTTTTTATCTTTTATTTTATTTATTTACTTATTTTTATTTTCCCCCCTATTGCCCTCCCCACCCACCAATACATGCCCTCCTCTCCATCCCCCCGTGCCTTTCCCCATTGCCCTGTCTCCACTGGCTATGTTTTTTCTTAAAATGTAAAGCTAATAGAACAGCCTGACTAATATAATGTATTTATTTTGATCTATAGCATACTGTTTGATATGTTAGAATGAATTTTAAATTAGCTACAATGAACACCAAACAAATGCACCCAAATCATGTAGGAAATGCTTTTTTTTTTTAAATAACCAGAATAATTTTTCTCTTTTTTAGAAAATATATTTTATTGATTTTTTTACAGAGAGGAAGGGAGAGGGATAGAGAGTTAGAAACATCGATGAGCTGCCTTCTGCACACCCCATACTGGAGATGTGCCTGCAACCAAGTTACATGCCCTTGACCAGAATCGAACCTGGGACCCTTCAGTCTGCAGGCCGACGCTCTATCCACTGAGCCAAACCAGTTTCGGACAGAATAATTTTTCAATTTGATGTGGAATTCAGATATCAGCAGAAGGAGCTATTGTTAGATGGTTCAGACGTAAGAATAGATGCTTTTTGGGACAGGATCTGTGAGCACTGGAGGTGGATTATTAGGCCATTTACAATTCATTACTGCATGGTAGGTATTCATATCCCTTCCACTTTTATCACATCTTGAGGCCAAGAATTTTTTAAAAAAGGTCATTTAACTTTCAGAAAACTATGAATTATGGCAAAAGCATTGTTCTTTCTCTGACTTTAATGTGCTCATTTGGAGAAAAGTTACAGGAAAATACTTTTGCTTAAGCTCTGAATCTGACCTGCCTGCAATCCCTCACATAAAATAACTTGTCACTAATGACTTCTTGGATTCTCTGTGCTCATTGCTGATTACATAAATATTTTCTTAACCTCCAATAGCATCCAGAGTAAAAGGCTGTTTGTCATTTTTAGAATTGTAATCAAATTTTAAAAAAACTCAGTACTGACTCACCAGAACAATTTAAGATTGCTGTGGAATTCTTGAATCAATTAGAGAGGGAAGGGAGAATTTCACCTGGTAAGTCTCAAGTATAAAAAATGAAGCCATTTGGTTTTCATTCTAACAAGAATGAAAAAAAAATGTTGACGTGCTATCTTATTGGGTGACTTTTGAAAGATACCTAAGTTGAGGAGTAGCTAATGATCAATATAATTTGAGAGTGATAGAATGAAAAACTTGTTCAAAAAGGTAAATGATTTAAGAACAACACTTCTCTAACTACCTGTTAAATATTTATTTCCCTTTGCATTTAAATCCTGTAAGAAGTAATAGCAGGGGCCAAGATTGAACATGGGAGGGGTTTGAAGACAGATTGATTTGATCAACATTCAACTTTATTTCAACATTGTGGAACAACCTTGTTCTTAGTAGGCATTACAAAATTATTTGGCTGCCCTTATATTAAATTCTAGAATTTGATCTTATGAATATTATGATCATAATTGCATTAGAGAGAACATTAGTAAAGAGAGGTTGACAGAATAATATTTATTGAATATGGAGTCCAAACCAGGATCTTCTGGTTCAATGACTATACTTAGACAGAAGCTATGATCTGTGATTATGTTGGCATACGGCTGTTACATTTCATAAAATTAGTATCTAAGAACACTTTGCTTATGATGAACACTTATACTGGAAAGTATATTATGGAAAACATTTTTTTGCATGGTAAATCAATAATGAAATTGCTTAATCTCCATTGATTGTGGCTAAATGGAAAATGGGCCATAGCTGGAAATCTGCACATTGAAGAACAATGCAGACTTCCATGTCCCATGGACTGACAAGCCACACAGATGGAATTCATGTACCAGCTTTCTCCCTTATCTGGGGCTCCTGTATTCCTGGAAATGTGAGATGAGCTCAAAGAAGCTCTATTACTCTTATAATTTTTAGAGACCTGAGGTCAGTAACGTCAATAAACTATACTGAAGGAGAACAGTAAATCTTAACTGAGTTTTTATGAATTAATAATGAAGAATGATTAATAAACTCTCAGGTATTAGAGTATTTTAGTTAAATTTATCATTTTGGAACATTTTGCGATATGTACGAAAAAGTAGTTCCTTTAAGTAATCTATTAATGACATGAAAGCAAGCTAAAAATTAACAAAGTTAAATTCTATTAAGAGGCAGGACTAGGTACCAGTAAATATGCTAAGATGTCAGAGAATGACAGCAAAATAAGCCATAGAAAACTTAGTCCCCAAACCTGTAGTCATTCTCTTTGACTCACTCCAAAAGCCACTTTGCAGGTCTACAGCTAGCCTGTAGGGAACAGAGCACAAGCCTTAGCCTCAGGCAGTGTTTCAGAGGTTTAAATCTTGCCCCTTGCATAAGAGTCTAGTGATTTTAGGCTCACCAGTATTCTAAATCTTGGTTTCTACTCTTGGAAAGTGGGATGATAGTGAAGTTAAAACAATGGATAGTTGATTCTCATTCTTTGTGGATTCTGTATTTGATAATTGGTCTATTTGCTAAAATTTATTTGTAATCCCCAAATGAATACTCAGCCACAGGTTAGTGGTTATTTGTGGATGGCATGCACAAAGCAGCAAAATATTTCAGTCACCAAATGTGTATATTCCCAGTAGATATGAACAAGGTGAGGAGAATCTCTGTCTTCTTGTGTCAGCTCTCCCACTGTAAACAAGTATCCTTTCGAGGCATATTTAGTGCCATGTTTTTCACATTTTTGTGCTTTTGTTGATGACTTTGCTATTTGAAATAGCCCATGAGCATTCTGCTGACATGCTATCTAAGTGTCCCAAGCACAAGGAGGATGTGTTGTATCTTATGGAGGAAATATATGTGTTGGATAAGCTTTGTTTGGGATTGAGTTATAGTGCTATTGACCATGAGTTCAAGGTTAATGAATCAACAACATATAATTAAGTTATGTATCTTTAAACAGAAACATGCCTAAAACAAGGTTATGTATTGCGATTTTGATGGAAATATTAGCAGAGGTTCACAGGTCCCTACCTCTGTATTTCCCCTAGGAACAATTGGTTAGTACTATCTTATACATTTTTAATATAGGTGTTAGTTCACATTTAGAAATGTTAAAAACCTGCCTGAAAATCTCTATTATATTATTCTGGATATCTGGTCCTTATATATGGCCCCAGCTTTTCTTGCTAGGAACAAAGATTCATTATTTCCAGCAACTTTGTAGAACCTAACTATCATGAGAATCAACTATATATGAAGTGTCTGTGCACATTGGATTTAAGCCTATTTTCAAAACTTCAATTTCTTTCACCCAACTTAGAGGGTTTAGAATATAATTATGTGAACCTGGCTTTTCTCCATTTTCTCAACTTCCATCTGCCTTAACCCCAAGCTCTAGCTTTTTTCATAGAGTGCAATGGATTGCACTTAAAAAAAAAAGGCAGGTTTATTAAGTATAGAATGTATGCCAAGCACTTTACTATGAAAGCGATGTCCTAAAGTTGCTTGGAGATTTGCTAAGAAGATAGAGTCAAATACCAATTCACAACAGAACATGGTGTTATGATGGATTATGGACAAAATGAAGTGACAACACAGGGAATGGACCTGCTGACTCTCTTTGGAAGGGTGGGGGATAGCAGAGACAGAGATAGCTTTGCATACATGGCATGTAGCATTTTATTGGGGTTTAAGGGTTGTGATAATATTCACCAGCAAAAAAGAGTAAAAGCAGACCAAGCAGAGAGAATTTCATGTGCAAAGACATAAAGGTATAAAAGAACATTCTATGGTCAGTGAGGTTGGAACATAGAATGTGAGGTGGAGAGGTGAAGAGGACCTGGAGAGGGGCAAGGAATCCCAAGAGATAAGGTTTGCAAAAAAGCTGGGTCCATCTTGTGAGAACCAGTTATCCTATATAATAAAAGCCTAACATGCAAATTGTGACCAGGAGTTCAACCACTTGCTATGACATGCACTGACCACCAGGGGGTAGTACGAAATGAGGAGGGTGTTGGTGATGCAGTGCTGGCAGTGGGCAGCAGTGGAGGTACTGCTGGCCTTGATGGGCCCCAGAGAAAGTGGGACTGCAGCAGGATGGTGGAGCAGGTGTACAGGCTGTGCCAGCCCAATCACCTCGCTGATCACCCAGCATATATGAGGAGCAGAGGTGGTTGGGGGCGGGGCCGACACCTGGCTCCCAGGCACTGAGGGAGCTGGGATTGGGGGCCAGCCCTGATTGATCCCCCTACAGGTGGGATGGTGGAGCAGGGGAGGGGACAGCACCAGGCTATGGCAGGGTGCCAGGAGGGGCTGCGGGATTGCGAAGCTGGGGGTGTGAACTGAGGCCTGATCCCCACAGGCCAGGATGAGGGACCTCACCTGTGCATGGGGCTTCTAGTCTTGAATTATATAATAGAGACCTTTAGACAAGTTTTAAAAAATTATTTTTATGTGAAATAAACAACTATATTAAAAATGCAAAAAAAATGTAGACATATGGCTTAAAACATTCTTTTAAAGTGAATACCAAAAAATAAAAAAAATAAAAAAAAATAAAGTGAATATCTACATAACCATCACTTGGTTCAGGAGACAGAAAATTTCTAGCACCCTGCAAGCCTGTCTTTGCATGCTTCTTTCTAATCACATTCCTTTTCTTCCACATAGATAAACTTTTTTTTTCATAGTTTTTATTTTATTTTATTTTTATTAATTTTTATACATATCTCCCCATTGCCCCCCTCCCTCCCAGGCATACCTCAACCCCCCAGTGTCTATGTTCATTGGTTATGCTTATATGCATGCCTACAAGTCCTTTGATTGATCTCTTATCTACCTCACCTAACTTTAATCATCCTGCTGTAATTTCACAGTCTGTTTGAAGCTTTACTATCTCTGTATCTATCCTTTTGTTCATCAGTTTACTTTCATGGCTATCACATCCTAGGCTTCTTTATTATTTTGCCACTTGTAATAGCAGAATAATGCCCTCCCCACATCCCCATTCCTAATCCCAGTTTGGATATCCCTGTCCTAATCCCCAGATCTAGTGAACAGATTACTTTACTTGGCAAAGGGACTTTGCTGGTGTGATTAAGATAAAGATCTTGAGAGGTAAAGATTATCCTGGATTATTTGAATGGGCCCAACATAATCACAAGTATCCTTATAAGTGAAAGAGGGAGGCAGAAGAATCAGAATCAAATGTGAGGATAGAAGCAGAGGTCAGAGCGATCTGATTGCTGGGAGTGGGTGACAATCAAAGGAATGCAGGTGGTGTCCAAAAACTGGAAAATGCAAAAATTGGATTCCCCTCTAGAGATTTCAGAAGACACACAGCTCTGTGATACCTTAATTTTAGCTCTGAAAAAATCCATTTCAGACTTCTGATCTCTAGAACTATAAGATAATAAACTTATTTTGCTTTTAGCCACTACATTTCTGGTAATTTGTTACTGTAGTAATAGTATATTAATACACCACCCAAGTGTGGTTCCTTAAACACTACCTGTGCTTTTTAATGTCCTGTAAGTGGAATTTTTGAGAATGTCCTTTTGTGTCTGGCTTCCTCTTCTAAATTCTCTATTATTGAACTTAGGCCATTTTTAAGATAGGAAAGTGACATGACTAGCTCTATATTATGGAAGACTACTTTGACATCAGGGTCCTTCCAGTAGCCTGGGGAACCTCAAGGCTGGGTTTGGTAAGACCTGGCAGGAGGCAAATATAATGAGCATAGCAAGGAATGTTCAAAACCTAAACCTTAGTGGATTTGGAGAGCAAGAAATAGGACTCAGAACTAATAGGCATTTAGAACACAGAATTGTGAAGATTGATGTCCCAAAAGATGTAAGGGAGCAGAAGATAGTTAAGAATAATTCCAAGTATGATAGCTTGGGCACTTGTTGAGGTAGAGGTGGTAAAAAACAAAACAAAAAATGGGAGGAAAAGCCAGGAAGAGGAGAAAGATAACATCTTGATTTTATTTGGAGCTTATATTAGTGTATGTTTTCCGATGTCAGTAAGTTTTACCTGTAGATAACATTTTTGCTGCTGGGTTGACATTCCTTTTAGGTCATGTAGATGTAGAGGGAGCTAAAGAACTACTGATGAATAAGTGCAGTCATAAAATACAATGGAAATGTCCTACCTTATCTTCAATAATGGATAATCACTTTGTTGTTCAATAGGAATTAATTTCTATTCTCATTTTTCCCCTATCACATAATAGGTGCAATTATATCTCACACTCAGGGTAATATAATTAAATATCAGCCTTTATAGAGGTGCATTGCCAGAGAGCCTTCTGAGGCAGCTGATTTAGTACGTGTCAGGTTTATCACACAATAGATAAATGTTTTCTGCATGTAGCTGAATACAACAGGATATCTGCCTCTGAATGGGAGTGTTTCTAGATAGTCCCTTCAAACAGTCTGTGTATTGCATCTGACAGCTTTATTGCTTTATCAGTTGTTTGCTTTGGGTGAGTTTTATTATATGTAAACTGTTGTCATAAATTATGAAGAAGAGAATTGATCTTTATACATAGGTTTGATTCACTTATCATTGTTTGTACGTGCCAAGTTTGATATTGCATTTTTTCCTCTATTGTATCTATTTGGTTTACAAGTTATTTCCTTGGTTCTACAAATACTGGTATTTAGTTCTCAGTTCTTTTACTCCTGCGACTGCTCATGTTCTCAAACTAAGCCAAATATATAGTTAAAAGTAAAATATAGTTGTATACACAATAAAAATAAATAAATTGACTCTTAAGATGAGTTCTGGATAATTCTAAGAATTCTATCCTTCAAAATTAAGAGAGATGGGATGCCAGTTTTCCTCCTGCCAGTTGGGAGAGAAATAGGAACATAATCTGGCTGTGGTAATACATGTAGATTTTCAAGGTTAGGTTAATCCAGGGGTTTTCAACATAGAAAGGAACATGGGAGCCATTCTTATGGGGAATGAAGACATAGTCTCAAGCCAATCAGAATATGGTCAGTTAGTTGAGAGATTCAAATAGGCAAATACTAAGCATGGCAAATTGGCAACAAATTGCACAAATGTAGTTGTAGGAAGTTGTAGCAGGCACTGTTATCAGTCTGTCCAAAGCCTCTCAAATCTCCTTTGCAGTTTTCTGGACTTCTGCTTTTCCATTAAAACCTTCAGAGGGTTGCCTTTAGGTTCTGAAATTGCTTCATGAAAATGAAAAGCCCAAAGTTCTCAGAAGGGTAGTTACTCATCCTCTTCTGCCCCTTAACCAATGACAAACAGATGTACGAGTACACAAAGCCCAGCAACTTGGCCTTGAGATGGGCTAAATTCTGATGTACACTTCACATTCCATAGCTGTTTCTGAGATCAGGCTGAGGCTGTCCTTCACCTGAAATCACATAATTTCTTGATTTCTTTCCCTTAGAATGTTTCCGTAAATCCTGTGTTGGTTTCTCCTAAGACCAACCCCTTAATAAATCACATGCATTTGAGTCCTTACCTCTGAGTCTGCTTTTTGAATAACCTGTTAGTAAGACAGTCAATAAACCAATAGCCAAGAAATGGAGTTAGTTTTTTTTTAAATATATTTTATTGACTTTTTACAGAGAAGAAGGGAGAGAGATAGAAAGTCAGAAACATCGATGAGAGAGAGACATCGATCAGCCGCCTCCTGCACACCCCACAGTGGAGATGTGCCCCCGACCAGAATCGAACCCGGGACCTTTCAGTCCGCAAGCCGATGCTCTATCCACGGAGCCAAACCGGTCTCAGCTGGAGTTAGTTTTAAGTGCAAGGATAAGAATTATAGTAATAGTAAAACCTAACATGGACTGATTCTCACTCTTTCCCAGGCATGGTTCAACTGCTTTATATACAGTTTTTAACTGAAAATTTTTAAGAAAAAATGGTGTAGATATTATTATTCCCATTTCCCAGCCAAAAATATCGAGGCTTAGAGATATTAAGTAACTTGTTCAAAATTTTATAGCTAAAAATCAAAGTTTTCAAGAGAGGTCAGTAGGACCACTATGACATATTAAGTGTTGATAAAGACTATTCATTTTTATCTCTTCCACAGACTACACAATATCCAAGTCTGTATTTAGAGTGATATAAATTTATCTGTTTATTAGAACTCTTGGGATAGCAAGCAAGGTCTTGTATCATTTTACTGATTCCTATCATCAGTCATGCAAATTAATAATATACTAGTTATTAGAAGGCTTACAAAGAGAGTCTGGATGGTTTGGGATAAATCCAATATCATTGCTAGAATAATAGAAATGTTCCTTGGTACCTTGTAGACAGATATTAATTGTATTGAATGTATGGACATGTTTAGGAGTCGATATAGTTAATGTGGATAGTAAATAGAGAGTGAGGAAGATGTTGTATATGGAAGGAGCAGAGACTAGATGACAATGATGAATTTTTCATCATTGACCATATATTTCTGTAGGTGACCTAGACTCTTGGGGGACTGGAATACTCACAATCCAGAAGTGTCACAATCAGGAACTTTTCATTATACTAAAATGTTTGAATTTTTACATACCTAGTGAAAGAATAAAAAATTGAGTTGAAAAGCCTAAAAAGCCTAAACTATTTTTATGGAGAACTTCAATATGTTTTCTTATTCAAAGGAATGTTGTGTGGTCAAAGAATACCAGACTGAGTCATTGTATCTGGTTTCTATTCTAATTTTACCACCAAATACATTGTTATCCTTTAAAATGTCATTGTTAAATTCTCCCCAGGATCTTGGTTCCAGGGTTGATTTCTATAAAATCAAATTAATAGGTGACATTTAGAAAATATGTCTCAACCCCTCTGACCCTCAATATTCTTTCTTTAATGATAATTAATACATCATGGTATTAATATATATGATGCAGTATTATCAATATGTAAGCACATCACTTTAATTTACAGAAATTCATTCAAGTAATTCATTAAAGTATACAATAGTAGTGAAAAGTATACAATTCATAAGAACACAGCTCAGCTCAGTGAATATTTCTAAAATAAACACTCCTATATAACCAGCACTTAGACCAAGAAACAGAATTTACCAGAATCCTGGAAGGGTTCCCATACCAATCAGTCAGTAGCCAATCTCCTGCTTCAAAAGTAATTACCAGCCTGACTTCCAACAACATTGCTTAGGACTTCCCATTTTTACACATAATAAAATGGGATAAAATTACATGTGTTTTTCTTTTTGTGACAGGTGTCTTTCACTCAATATTGTTTTTGAGATTTCTCTACATTGTGTGTAATTTTAGTTTGTGCATCATCTTTGCTATATAATAATTTTATTCAAATGAACATATCTCAATTTATTCATTCTATTGTAGGGGACATTGAGTTTGTTTCCTGTTTTTTTTTTAATAATACCAATATTGTAAATATAAACATCATCTTATTTATTTTGCTGAACATTTGTAAGCAATACTAAATCTATATCTAAGAATTGAAAGGGTAGGTACTAATACATGTATATATTTAGCTTTGTACATACTGCCAAATAGTTTTCCAAAGTGATTGTATAAAGAGAATGGACTTTAACATATAAAAGAAGGGAAAAAAAGTCCATGGGTACATAGGAACATTCCTCACTTTGAGGAGGATGAACTGGTAAATATGAACCAGGAGTGATCAGTACATATTAAACTAAAGGTA
This sequence comes from Lasiurus cinereus, assembly GCA_011751065.1. Lineage (NCBI taxonomy): Eukaryota > Metazoa > Chordata > Mammalia > Chiroptera > Vespertilionidae > Lasiurus > Lasiurus cinereus. The sequence continues at coordinate 7,823,789 of JAAGEH010000079.1, read as the reverse complement.
AGTGCCAGACAAGAAATTAAAAAATATATATATGCTTACTAGCAGTAAAAAAAAAATTAGTTGCTGGAGGAAGGCAGGGTGATCTGCCAGGCTGAGAACAGGTAAGAGGGCCAGTTTCTAACAGGTAACCAAGATAATTACACATGAGGGAGGATGCTATCAGGTTTGCATGGGTATCCAGAAGTCTGGACCTCTGTGTTAGCAATGGACATTACACTTAGAGCCTTGCCTTCCCCTGGGAAAGAGAATTGGCCAGAACTGGCTAGTGAACATGATAAAAACAAGCCCAGGCAGTGGGAGACAGGTGATTTAGGCCAAGGATTGCACATTAAGAAACTTGGGTTGGCCCTAATCCATTAGGTCTGAGAATCAGAGATGTGGTTAAGAAACAATTTGTAACAAAGAGTAGATAAAACCACTGTGGTTGTAATTGTACAAGAATGTTCCTTATATTTCATTCTCTCCACAATTGCCCTTACTTAATGTTTTTAAACACATGGATAGCAGTTTGTGTGGTTTCTAAAGTATTGAAAGTAGAGCGAGTAATTTGCAGACAAAGCCAAGACAATCACTGGGGAGACATGGGTCATAGAATCTTCATGCTTCTACTATGAGCTCTGCATATCTAGGATTCTGAAGGCAAGAAAAACAGTAGAGAGCTGGGTAATTTTTAAATATAAAGCATTAACTAGTGCAGAAACTTGGCAGAGAGAAGAGTGAGACCCCAGATAACATTTAGGGGGTTCTCTTTTGCCCATGCTCTGTTCAAATTGACAGCTCCTAGAGTATATTCTTTATGTACTAGAGGCCTAATGCACAAAATTCAGCCCTCATGGTCCTGGCTGCCTTGTGGTCTTCATTGCCTTGCAGTCCTCACTGCTTTGTGGTCTTCACTGCCTTGTGGTCCTGCCCCCAGCCCACTGGTCATCCCAGGAGGTCATTCTGGAAGGTCCTTCCACTGTCCAGTCTAATTAGCATATTAGCTCTTTATTATATAGGTTTGTAGGATACTTGTGTCATTGACCTTCTAATAAATCCATTAACATTTAGTTTCCACTGACCAATGACATACATTATAGTTCACAATTGTCGTGTTTTTGTTTTAATAAGCCTGTTTTTACATGTATAGAAGTTGTTTATCGACTTTTATTTGAAGGTTACCACTATTCACTCTGAGTTTTTGACTCTTGGAAAGAGTTTACCAATTTCCCGATAATCACTTCAAAGACCTATATTAGTGGGTCTTTTTTCACTTTTTATCCTGTCCTAGTCTGACTTGGACTTTTATGAATTGGCCATGTTCTGTTAAGGTGAAAAACAGCATAAGATTTTCTATTCTAGCCATAGGAGAAGAACGAGACCCTTTCTTGAGGAAAATACAAACAATAATCTCTTTGTTCCATCCAGTAGAGTTTTCCATGTCAGGCAATGTCCTTACTGTGTTTTCTACATATCCCTGATGAATGCCAGTGTTTCCCCTTGAATGAGATGTGACAAGGGCTAGGGTAAGAAGGAAATATGTGAAAAAAAAGCTGAGGAGATTCTGAGAAGATTCCTCTGTCTTTGTATTCATCTCTGTGGGAATAAAGATGTTAGAAATGCTGGCTTCTCCACACAAAAGTTGTTTCAAATGCCACAGGAAAATGGGCATGGATAGAAACTCTAGATACACTTATGTGAGAGAAACATAAAGTAATTCCTTGATATTCTGAGCACGTTTTAGAATGGGATTTGTGCAGCCAAATAATGGTAAAATAGAAGTCCTAAATATGTCATGAGCATAACATTGAAAAACTATTTTTCCCCCCAGAATACAGTTCTTATCTCTACAGTCAATATTTGATGCATGTTCATGGCTGTTTCCTCATATCCAGTCAAGGAGGGAAAAGGAAGATTCATCTCTAAGTGATTGATCATTACCACTTTACTCTGCAACATTAGAAGAAAGATGAATTGTGATAGAATGTACACTTAAAACAGCCATTCTGTAGGAAGAGGCCTCCGAATGAAGCCAAAAGGGTTGAAGCTGAGTTTTCAGAAGCACTGTTGTTTCTTCAGGAGTGTTAAGGATGATTGATACAACTTGCAAAAAAATAAAAATACTGCTACATATTCTAAAAATCTAGAAGGTAAAAAAGGTATTATTTGCCGTTTTAAAGAAATATCAATTAGAAAGTCCATTTTAGTATTGTGAAGTGTGTTTATTGACTGCATTAGAAATTTCATAAAGTATAGTACCCAATAAGTAGAATGAAAACGAATAGACCATGATTAATGGTAGGTAAGAACAACCAAGTGCTTTGACAGAAATAAGACTTGGAGGAGGTTTCTACTAAAGCCACAACATTTTCTCTCAGGATGTATTTGCCAGGGTCAACATTAACATATACAGCTATGAGTGAAGTGCTGAGCTAAGAGGTACATGAGGAAACATGAGGTTCTCTCTCTCTCTCTCTCTCTCTCTTTCTCTCTCTCTCTCTCTCTCTCTCTCTCTCTCTCTCTGCCTCCCATATCCCAGGTTGGACTCAAGAAATATTCCTGCTGTTGAGAGACTCCAGTCTTTTTGGGGATACTGGACATAACCTGAGAAAGATAAGCGATCTCAAATGTGAGACTGAGTTATCCTGAGAAGATATAATTCAAGAGCTGATTTTAGAATAACGAATAGTATTTGTGTTCTTACTATTGCTCAAAATGCTGAATTTTAACTGGGTCTAGTAACAACTATGTGCTGAGCTACCACCACATGTTAATATTCTGATAGTTGGTATGATAAAACCAATATACAAGCCATTAGAAAAATAGTGATCTGCTCTTATGACCTTTAATTTCAGTGGAGTTAATTGAACATAGAATCTTATATGCTAAAAGAAGAATTGATCAGAATAAATTTTGAAAACAGAGTAGGACAAAATATAGCTTTTCCCATAATACTCTTTCTCACAGATGAAAGACTGATTCAGCACTTTGAACATAGTTGTTGTTTATACACTAGATACTTTATGGACATTATGCCCCATCTTCCTGAACCATCTTTCTTCCTTCCACTTGCAAATGAGAAAATAAAGGTGCATTAAACATCTGTGGTTTAGCTAAGGTGGGAAAAGCTGGAAATCAAACCTAAATCTATTTGAGGTCTATGCTTGTGCTCTTCTCAGGACACTATGATGCCTCTAATTGGAATCCTTTCTCCATTAGGGCATTTTTCATGGGCATTTCAGTCAGTTCACCTTCAATTTGGTTTACCATGCCTGTGAGAGTTTTCTTACACAGGCTCCTTTGAAAAGACACCACAGATTTTAAAAGTTTTAATCTTGCACAATGGGTCAGAGGGTGTAAAACAAGGGACTGAGGAAAAATAGAATAAAAACAACTGACACTCGTGATCAAATAATCTATAGGACAAGGGCATCACTTCCTCCTTTGAGATGTGACTGACTGCAGGCTCAGAGTGCCCTGGGAACTTGGCCTTGGTGCATTTGCCCTGCGAGTCCCTCCAGGGTCCTAAGTTGGGATGATTCATAAGGAAATGAAGCTCCCTCCTGGCAGAGGTATGTGGAGAGCAGGGGATGATTGGAACCTTGCTCATCATTTCCAGAATGGGAGAAGTTACCATGTTCCCATTAAAAACTCAAATGTAGGGCATAGGACAGGGAATATTTTAAGCTTGCTCTCTGTTGCCAGTGCTATATCATATTGACCTAATTGCCCTCAGGTATGCTTAGGATGTTTTTAAGCACAACTTTGATGTTTTCCAGGAAACTGGTGAGAACATTTCAGTGGCGCACTGTTGGGCTTACAGGGAATGCAGAGGGTGGTTTCAATTCCAAACAGTCCATCTCTCTAGGTTCCAGCTCCAGTTCAGGGGGCTGTACGGCAGCTTGCAGGAAGCCATGCTTCAAAGCACCTCGGAGGCTCCTCAGACTGAAAGAAGTCCCAGGACCAATAGGAATCTCTTTAAGAAACTGTAAATGTGTGACCTTGAGGAAAAGGTGCACTTTCATGAAGAAAGAAAAGCCACCCTCTTAGCTGGCAGGATATTGAAGTCAGAGGAGTCTGACAGGGGCATCCAGCTGAGCTATAAACCCTAGACACTCACAAGCTCCAGGCTGTAGAATCCCTCCAAGTTTTGCTTTGTTTGCTATCAATGGTGTTAACAGCTCTGCCAATGTCCCACAATTGTGTGAGGAGGACAATACCCAGAGAGAAAAATCAGTACAGTATTGTTTTATTTTTATGCCACTTCCAGACAGAAAGATCTCCTCTATTCATTGTGATACATTGGTCGTTTTAGTCAGAATAAATGCAAGGCTATGAGAAAATGCTGATACCAGTTGTCAGAGAAAACTATTTACAATGTCCATCCCTTCTTTCTTTAGGCATTTTCATTATAATCTTTTCAGCTTCACAGAGAGATGAACAAAACTTGTGCACTGATTGTAAAGTGGGCGGCTGAACTGCACTGATTATGTATGACCTTCTCTCTTAAGGTTAACAGTGGGGAAAACAAACTGTCGACTTCAGTAGCTTGGTTACTATTTTCTGGGAGAGGAGGTGCTTTTTTTTTCTTTCTTTTTATTACATCTCGGTAGATTGACTCCTATATAAAGATCTTAAATTTATTTGCTTATGCATTCATTCACTCATTCGATAGTTATGAGTGTCAGCTCTGAGGGAGGCATGAATTAGTCTCTGAGATACAGTGATGAGCTCAGCCTCTGAGGTCTTGGAGGCTAGAGAGTCTAGTTAGAGAGATGGCTTCATAAAGAAAGGAAATTCTACTACTGGAGTCAGTGTCTTTTAAAGCAAAAGAACAGAAATTTAGCAAACTGTAGCCATCTCTATCAGACAGTATAATACATCCCTCCACAAAGGGTTAAATGAACTTAAAATAAATTTCCGACTTCTGACCTTGCATTTCCAATCAAAATATACTTATTTTTGTAAGTTTCAATTTGAATCATATTGAGTGGAATGCATGAAAGGCAAGGAATTAAATATTTAACAATTTCTACTTAATTTTGCTGAACATCTTCTTATAAGAACCTGAAATGTTTAATTAGTAATAAGTATTAAGAAACACCCTAAATATATTTGTGAAAATTTCAGTCAACTTTTCCTTGTGGACTTAATACGGATTTTATTTCAGTATCTGTTTTTCATTTTCTGATATTTTTTAACACCACAGTAAAGACTTCAGCCCTATGTATTTTTTTTACATAAATCCCTGCTAACCCAGCATTTTGCAAACATAGTGAAAACCTTAACATTTTTAAAAATATACTCATTTTACGACTTTTCTTCTTCAAATTATTTTATTACATCTGGTTATCATGTCTACTACTACCTACATAATATTTTATTTAGGTTGATTTACTTTTTAAATTTAGACTAGTTTATTTAAAAAGGTAATGCCCTCTGACTACCATAAATGAAAGACCAATTTTGCTTACCATAGACAGAAAAGAATCATAAAAACAGGTACAAAGTAAACCGAGATTCCTAAATTCTATCCACGTGTTGTTAGAAGGTTCATATTCTTCTTGGTGTTATAAAGGAAGATTAGCCTGTGTTGGGTGATGTTAAAGAAATACACCACCTGAGACGTATTTTTAGATACAGGAATAAAGATTAAAAATAATAGTAATGCTTTCTGCACTATAGGATTCGGGATACTTAGTGCTATGTCTGAGTACCCCTTCTGGTCATCTCCTGAATTACTGGGCATTTCAAGGGCCTCAACATTCCCACACTCCACACACAGCAGCTTTGTGAAGGGGCTGCCTTCCCCAGGGCACAGGGGCTCTGTAGTAAATAGGAGTAGTGCTTATTTCAAATAACTGTTTCTTTCACCTCTGATTTATAACAGTTACGTTCACTCAACTATTCAGAGATATGGATAATTGAAGGGAATCCATGGATCTCCTCCATAGACGTTAACACCTGCAGCCTGCGACATCTGTCACCACCTTTCTATTCCTGCTTCCTGGCTTCATTATTCTTCTCTTTAATTAGCAGTTTAATTTTTAAAAATAAACTTTACAGTATGTGGTAATGAGTGATCGTTTCCAGTCAGCATAACAGAAGGCAATCACACTAGATCATGGCTGACCTCTCTCCAATAATATACTGCTCGGCAATAGTGACACCAGGAAGTCATTTATCAGCCCCAGGTTTCTCCCATTTCATCTAGAAGTATAAATATCTTATTTTTAATAGAGAGAAGGATGAGCTGAGAAGATGATGATGGATCTAGTCGATGACACTGTGGGCCAGCCAAAACTTTAAATGTGACATTTTTCAAGTCACGGGAGAAGGGAAGAGCAGAGGGAGGAAGAGAAGCTAGTATCCAAGCACATTTCACAACAGCAGGCCAGGCTGCCACGCCTGCGCATCACAGTCTTCCCTGAGTCTCAGAGCAAAGCATCAGTTTCTCCAGATCTGTGCATCTCATGGTAGTATCACATTGCAGAGGAATTGACTTTGAATTAGAAATGGTTGTTAGCAGTGAAAGGAAATAGTCAATTTCTTCCTACACATTTATTGTGGGGTATCTTTACAGGAGGGTTTTTTGTTTCAGAAAAATAGTAACGACAGAGAGAGAAATTGCTAAAAACGCCCTAAGTCAAGAAAGAGAAAGACAATGCAGGTATGTGCTAGCAAAATATGTGACAGGTTTTGAACAGAATATTCCCATCTTTAATGATTTTCAGTTAAGTATATTCATGACACTAAGCTGGGGATTTGGATCATAGCTTAAAAAAATAGAATCACTTAATAAAAACTATTTTCCTAAGGAAAGATTACTTTGAGAAATGTAAATGGGGAAGAAAGAAGTTTGGAGCAGGGCTGATGTTCACAGTCATGTTCTTTCCCTTCCCGAAGAAATATTCCCATGGATAGAATATCATTCCAAGGGTCTCAGCTGTCTTTTTCCTTTTTCAGGATTCTTGCACTTAAAACATAAAAATAACCAAGAACACAAAAGATGAAAAAAATCCATGAAAGCTCTTGAGAACAATCAAAAGAATGCATTCTAAGAATTAATTTCAGTTCATCATTTGCCATATTGTATTTGTTCCTAGATTGTAAATAAATGAGCCACTGTAGAAGCTGATTCTACATGATGTGCAGAGTAACCAAGCTACAGAGAATAAAGGAAAATGGAGAACCAGTTATAGGAAACGTTCATTGGTAGGACGGGTGGGGGCTGCTGCTAAATTGTCTACTGATTTCTTAAACATGCTAGGAAAAGATTTTGGTCAGAAAAACAGCCTCTAGCAAGCAATGCATTTTACATTAAAAAAAAAACTTCTCAGGAAAGATGGCTATGAATTTAATCATAAGCTCTTCTTTCTGCATAAATTTGGTTCAGTCTAAATAAGACTTGAAACATGGAACAATGTCCATGAAGTACAATTCACCAATTGTTACTTTTAATTATGTTCACATGCATAATTCATAAATACACTGCTTGGACAAGAGGGAAGAAAAGATAAGAAGGAACAAAAGAGATGAATTTTCCATCAAACAATTACTATATAAATAGACAACATATTTAATACATTAGTTAGCAAAGTGATTCTTTGTTCTACCCAGTCTGGGGCTTAAAAATGTTAAAAGAATCCCTAAACATAGCATTGTTACATTTTACTAATGTCTCTCTTAAATGAAAGGAACAAGGACTATTATTCTTTATATTAAAGAAACAAATTTTTAAAAAAGTCTCTCAAAATGTGAAAGTATAAGTATGGTTGACATAGCATCTTACTATAATATGTAAATATAATAGATTCTAGTGTGAATTCTTAACTTAGGAGCATTTAAGAATGGCATTATTTTCTCATTAGGGGGAAAAAGTATTTTTTGGTGCTAGGTTTGTCATTTCATGTCGCTACAAAATATGGAAAAGAAAGAAGGTACAAACAGGTGTGAATGCATTGTCAGAGTTCATAATACTATTTTTATGAGAGCCTTTGATATAATAGATTCAATGACAGTTTCATTCCTGGCATACAAAGATTAAATAAAATATTGCTAAACAAAGTTCCATGTTAAACATAGAATTAAAGCTTTGTAGTCAAGTATAAATTTGTGTTCTTATTGCAAATCCTGTGTTATGTAGAAACATCTTTTGGTTCATGGTGCAGTTTTGGGAGAGCCCAATAAATAGCACCACTCTTCCTTGATCAATTTCAGAACCACCCAGAGCAAGACAAGAGGCTGAGGTATTGCAACCAAAACATCAGTTTCCCTTCTAGCAGAGCTCTTGACCTCTTGTTAGTGTATGTGGCAACAGTGTGCTTCTGAATACCCAACTTCAAAATGACACGGGTTCTCCCACCCCGTCACAAGTATACTGTTAATCTTAGGTACTAAAGGAGCTCAGTGGTGTGTACAGTTTTAAGGAACCAGATTATGAAAAGAGAGAGGAAGTCCCCAAGCCATATATGCCCAGACTCTTCCCCTAAACCTTCCAATTAGATACATCACTCTCCTTACTGAAAGGTGGGAGGGAAGATGATGTGATGAGGGATTAGAGTGACCATCTGATAGAACGTCCCTCCATACAGACTTTATAGTCAAGTTCTTATAGTTAAAGGCTGATATCCCTGCCTGATGGGTTGTTAAAATGTGAAGTGTCTCTCGCGTGCTTTCATGCAGAAGGAAACAATGTTATGTTGAGTCACTGTTTGAACAAAGAGAGCAATATTTAACCCCAACCATTTTATAAAAATCTGAATATATTTAAAATACAAATTAGTTGATATGCTACCACCGTGAATAGAAACTTTCTGCATAGAATTTTTTGTTTGTTTGTATGATCAGCATTTGCTGCCTAATTTTCATCTATTATAAAATGATGACAATATCAGTATGTGTATCATAAAATTATGTCAAGTATTAAATGGAATAATATGTTAGTGCTTTGTAGAGTGTCTGGTTAGCATACTGAAAGTACGGAAAAAAATGTGAGATGCTGTTGTCATTAACGTTATTATCACCAGCATCACCACTATCACCACTACCATACTACCATCACCATCTCTTTATTTTTTAAAATGATGCTTGGGATTGTTTTTTATATATATTTTTTATTGATTATGAGAGGAAGGAAGAGAGAGAGGGAGAGAGAGAGAGAGAGAGAGAGAGAGAGAGAGAGAGAGAGAGAGAAACATCAATGATGAGAGATAATCATTGATTGGTTGTCTCCTGCATGCCCCTCACTGGGGATAATCCTGCAACCTGGGCATGTGCCTTAACTTGGAGTCAAACTGTGACCTCCTGGTTCATTGGTCGATGCTCAACCACTGAGCCATGCTGGCCAGGCTACCATTATTATCACCATCACCATCTCACCATCACCACTACCACCGTCTTCCTCTGTCTTCTCATTATCATCATCACTATCATCATTCTGGAGCTCAGTTGAAGACCCAAGGATTAGTGATGATTTAATGACAGATGCACAATCTTTTGGAAGAATGGCTTCTATTTACCAGTTGGACAAAAAACAACAATTATTGGGAACATGCAGTTTTGATACCGATCTGTTCAAAGCTTACAATCCACATAATTGCATGAATATTGCAACCAGTAATCGGCAGAGTTCAGAAAACAGAGCTTTGCTAGTAAATGGGCCTAAGGATCAGGGACATTCTAATGAAGCAGGCTTTCCACCTGACTTTGAAGGAATGTGTCCTGGAAAGATCTGCATGAGCAAAGACAGGGTTTAGGAAGAACATGGTATTTAGAGCCTAATGAGGGGACTTGACTGATTAAAAGATGTCGGCCTTAAACCCTGGAGAGAATTCTAAAAGCTGTTTGTTCTTGGAGGTGTTAAAGGGAAAATGCTGCCTCTTTCCACTCCCACTGCTCTTACAGAAGGTCTCTCAGCTCAGCCCTTTAGGTCCCCCATTTTCTAAGCATGGTTCTGTCTCCCCACCCAAGCCTGAGCTCATGCTCTTTCTACAGCCCACTCTTTTCCTTCCTGCAATTTGAAATATTACCTCCCTTTCAAGGCCTAGTTTTTTGTTGCTGTTTACATGTTTCTTTTTCTTTTCTTTTTTTTAACTTATTAAGTAAAACCTTTTGAGCCTGCTATTTTACACAATAATTTCTCTCTCTCCTGAACTCATAAACCTATCTTTTACATTATTATTTGACATTGTATCCTGTAAGAAGTGTGGTATACTGGTAAGAAAATAAGACCTGAGTTCTGGGCCAGGCTATCTGGCCATTTATGTGGCCACAGGCAAGGTGCTTAATCTCTGTAGGCCTGAGTTTTCTCAACTACAAAATACAGAGCATGGTTTAGATGATCTCTGCTTAACTAACGTTGATTTTATTCTAGAATTTTACTATTCCCCTTTCCTTGTTATTTTTATTCAGTTTTATGATGAATCTATATTATTTTCCCCGTATATGTGATTTTTAAACCCAATGATGGCAGAAAATTTGATAGCAGTCCATGACCTAATGAAGAGTCTTGTGATTATTATCATTTACTAAATACCTGGTGAGATTCTCTGCTACATATTTCTACCTATCTGCTAGTATGAACCTCATCTCCTTGCCCCTCCTACTGCTCCCCAAATGTGTTTAATCTCTGGTCTCTGTATTATGCAAACAGCAAGTCTTTCCTATTGACTTTTCGTGAGTGTTGATATTGGTATTTCACAAACAATGGGAATTAATTAGCTATGACAAAAGCAGGCAGCAAGAAAAGAGGCTGCCAAGGTGAATCTACTATTTGCCCTCATTCTGCAGGTTTGACACAGCTCTGTGAAACAAGACAAGAAAAGTTAAGTTCCTCAAATCAACACAAGACCCCAAAAGGCTTCCTTCTATCACAGCTGATGTACTAGTATTTATTTCCACAGAAGTTCTGCATTGGGAACTGCCTTACCCTTTGGGCAGGAAGCACTGTCAGAGCTTCAGAGAATTTTGTCTTTAATGCCATGTCCTTTTTATGCCAATTAGAGATAATCTCCCTGGGCTCTTAAATAATTTGTCTGTGTAATCTCAGTCACACTGAAAAGAGTCACAAATCCTTTGTTGATTGGAAGACAAAGTGGAAAGTCCTCAGGCACAGTTAGAAATTAGTCAAAACTTTTAAGTCAAAGTGATGTCTTTTCCCTCCCTTCTTTTATCAAATAAAGAAAACTCCCTATACAGATTAATGCTCAAATTAATTTGAAACAGTTCATGGGGACTTTTTTTTTTTCGAAGTAATAACACACACACACACACACACACACACACACACACACACACACACAGCCCACTACTGAACAGTTTTAATAAACCTAAGAATTAGGATTTTTTCCCAATGAATCAAATACTTTGCTTGAATTTTGAGAGGTTTATACTTTCTCATGATTCTTTACTATCTTGGGTATTTAAAAGGATTAAAGGCAAGAGTTTATTAGGAAATCTGTACAGTATTAGGCTGCAGATTTCTGTAGAAGGAACAGAGCAGAGTGGCTTAAGTAATTCCTGACTGATTATAATAATTCTCTTTTCACCTCATCTTTATTAATTTTTGTAAAGCACCTGAAAATAATCCTATCGTTATTTTAAGTGTTAACCCTCACATAGAGGAATATGATTTTACTAGAGCCCTGATGCATGAAATTCATGCACTGGGGAGGGGGCTCCCCTCAGCCCAGCCTGCACCCTCTCCAATCTGGGACCCCTCGGGGGATGTCTGACTGCCAGGATTGGGCCTAAACTGGTAGTCAGACATCCCTCTCACAATCCAGGACCACTAGCTCCTAACTTCTCACCTGCCTGCCTGCCTGATCATCCCTAACTGGTCCCCTTAGTGGCCTGATCATCCCCAACTGCTCCCCCACACTGGCCTTGTTGTCCCTTACTGCCCCCTTCCCTATTGGCCTGGTCACCCCCAACTGCCCCTTCCCCTCTTACCCCCCGCCAGCATGGTTGCCCCACGCATCCCACTGCTCAGTCATTTGGTTGTCCTTCACTAACCCCCCTGCTGGCCTAGATGCCCCATGCAGCCTGCTTATTTAGTCATTTGGTCATTCCTCACTAACCACCTCTGTCAGCCTGGTCACCCCTTGCAGCCTTTTTGGTCATCTGTTTGGTTGTTTTGGTTGTGACGGTCACTAGGCTTTTATATACATAGATATTAAGAAGTTACCAGGTTTGCAGGCCACAGTGGCATCCACTTATGAATCAGGAGGTCACAGTTGGATTCTCAATCGGGCACATGTCTGGGTTTTGGGCTCAATCCCCAGTAGGGGGCATGCAGTAGGCCAACTATCAATGATTCTCTCTCATCATTTATGTTTTTATCTTTCTCCCTCTCCCTTCCTCTTTGAATTCAATTAAAATATATTTTAAAAAAGAAATTAGTCTTAGTCATCTTTGAAAGTTTAGTTTGATTTATGGCCTAAGGGTGGGCTGTGGCCTAAGTGATGCCCACTGTATGTCCTATTGCTGTTGGAGCCATGTCAAAGAGCTTTACCCTGTTTTCTAGTAACCATTGGTCCCAGAATACACCCCCCGCCACACACACAAATTTGTTTAATTGAACTTCTTAATTGAGAATATGAATTTATCTTGTCTTTGAGCTTTGGATTGATATATATCACCATGTAAAAATCCCAATTCTGTCAACTGCATCAGACATTTTTCATGGATTAATGGCCTAGATTGATCAATTTAGCTTCCTTTTGCCTTTCAGGTGGGGATATTATCCCTTTTATCATTCTTTTGTATAAATATAAAACTAGTGATTTTGTGTGCCTAATATGGGTAATATTTCTATTCAAATTCTGCTTTGCAATTTACATTTATCTCTTTAAAAAACAAACATAGGTTAAGAACTTACTATATAACATACACTCACAATATAAGTAGTCATCTGAAGGCATGTAGAAAGTAAGGTTCAAAACATTATTCAACTTTCCTTTTGTCCATCTACATGTGCACACCCACACATCACACACACACACACACACACACACACATATCCGGAAGCTCTCTAATCATCTGACTTTTTTTTTCTTTGCTTCTGTCTTCTCTTGCACTTTTTGTTTCCATAAAAAAACTCTTATTCTTATATTACAAAAATGTGGACTTGACTAAGGAGTTATTAGTATTAATTAGAGTTGAATAAGGAATTCATAGAAAAAACATAATAACTTTCCAATATACCATCCTAGAAAATAAAAAGATCAGATTCCATTCACAAAAGGAAAAATTATACAAATACTTAGAAAAATGTTTTAGAAAGAAGAGTATGAAAACTTAAAAAAATTTAAGTTTTATTAAGAAAACTACCACTTCACTGAGGAATTTAAATCAAACAAGCATAGTGACCTATTTCTAGGTGCAAAAACTGATTATTTGAAGTATATACAAAATTCTTATTCTTGCCAAGACCGGTTTGGCTCAGTGAATAGAGCGTCGGCCTGCTGACTGAGGGGTCCCGGGTTCGATTCTGGTCGGGGGCATGTACCTTGCTTGCGGGCACATCTCCACTGTGGGGTGTGCAGGAGGCGGCTGATCAATGTCTCTCTCTCATCGATGTTTCTTACTTTCTATCCCTCTCCCTTCCTCTCTGTGAAAAATCAATAAAATATATTAAAAAATTCTTATTCTTCCAAATGTAGTGATAGAATTGTTGTAACTCCTGTTCATTGCCTGAGGTATAGTTAATGGTGCAGGAACTGGACAAAGTGATCTGTCTCTCCACCTCTTTTAGAAAGACTAAAAATTCACCAATATCTTTGAATGATACTCTCTTAATATTCTAAGGCTTAAATTTCCTGAAGTAAACACCTTTGCCAATTACTTGTTGTTTTCTGATTATAAAAGCATTTTTTGGGAAGCAGTTGAATGAAACAATCTATATACCTTTCCAGATTTAATATATATATATTTATTGATTTCAGAGCGAGGAAGGGAGAGGAGAGAGATAGAGCATCAATGATGAGAGAGAATCATTGATCAGCTGCCTCATGCACTCCTCCTATTGGGGATTGAGCTTGCAACCCAGGCATGTGCCCTTGACTGATATTGAACCTGGGACCCTTCAGTCTGCAGTCAAATGCTCTATCCATTGAGCCAAACCAGCTAGGGCCATTTCTAGATTTTAAATTCCTGCAATAGTGGCATGATATCATGAATGTAGATGCATCTTGCTCAGTGTTACAGAGGGGATACGGGGTATATGGCCTTCTGAAGAGTGTGTAGAGTGACTTGAAATCGATGAACACAGAAAACAAATATTTTCAGATAACATATGAAGGGATGCAAATCAGCAAGGGCCAAGGGAAGTCAATAAGGGCAGAGAAGAGACATAAATCATGAAACACTTCTCTCAGAGATGGGCAGAAATTTATAGGGAGGTGGAATTTGTTGCTCTTTTCCCAAACTCATTTGCATTGGTTATTATCCTCTGGACAGTCCTTCTGTAATAGAAGCCAAATAGCAGCAGTGAGAGCACATCATCTTCCACACATGCTGCTATTTCCTGTAGGAGGAGGACTTGTATGCAAAGGAAAGGAGGAGGTATCTAGGGAGTGTGATGAGCAGACCAGGCCATGCAAAAAAAGAGAAAGACATTTGTCTGTCTTTTCTGGAGGAGTTTTAACCATGAGAGAATATTCAGATTGATTATCAGATGTACAACTGTTTGTTCCACATACAGATAGTACTTTGATTCCTTTCGATCTTAAATGTCATTTAAAATAACACACAAAAACCAACTTATAATAAAAATTTCAACAGCAATTAATTAAAGGGAGAAAAATGGTCTGCTCTGAGATGTTCCACTCAAGAGAGCATATCACTAATATTATTTTGAAAGACAAAAGGTGAATCAATTTTTCTTTCCAAACAAATTAAACAAAAACAATTTCACTCATGAGCTGAGATGCTAACGACCAGCTTCCCATGTGAAGGTGAGCTATACCAGCCAATGATGTAACTTCTGAGAACCAAGGCTTAAAATAGCAACACTCTCAGAACTTCAAATGTCTCCATGGCAAGCGACCTCTAACATTTCATGCACAAATTTGCAGGCCATCTAAAAGAATAAGAAATAGTGTTTGTTTCTTTCTCTTCGGGTTCCCAGAAGACCCCTCAATTTGATGTAACACAAGAACACTGCCGTTTGGGATAGGAAGTCTTCATAACTCCAACAGCTACCACTTTGGGATTTGCAGCACTGTTTTAGATTTTGGCTTCCTGCTTTACATTTCTGCTTTGGTTTCCTGATGTTTCACCATGACACCAAATGGCTTTACAGAACAGAATTCTGTTTAAGCACTTTCTATTATTAAATGGTGTGCATTTAGTATGGCTGGATTCTATTACATAAAGCTATGTAAGCAAATTAATTACTAAGCATTAACTTGCCCTGGCAAACTTATATGTGCACACATACAAATGTAATAAATCATTGGTGTGGAGTAAGTGAGTTGCTATAGAGCTTGTATTTCTGCAGTCATAGGAATTGTAATTACTTTGTCATCATGGACCTTTTAGGTCTGCCCGATAAAACCATGGCTGTCTGGACAGCCAAAGAAAGCAGATAATTAAATAGTTGTGTGGATATACACAAAACAAAAGATCAGATTGAATTATTCTCCATCTACCATCTCAAACCTATTAGGTCCCTTATTAACAGAGAAATTATAGAGGGCATTTTTTTGAGAAATATATATCATTTTTTTCCAAGGTAAGAGTTTCCCTGAATTTCTCAAATAGATTCAAGGTTTCTATGCTTATTTTATGATAATTTTTTTCATCATTTCTGGAAACCAATGAGAACCACATGAATTTTGCAAATTACACATTAATAATTTCTTTTTAATATGTTTATAATAACAAAGTGTATACATTTCTAAGTAACACAGATTAAAGTCACTTACCAAAATTAATAAAATATTATTTATTATTTTTTTCCATAAATTTGTTTTTATTTTCTTAGTGAAATATAACATACATGCTATTAAGTGAATGAATCTTAACTCTACATCTAGGTGATAGTTTAAGCATATATAAACAAAGTATATTACAAAATTTAACAATTACCCAGATTAAGATATATAATATTCCATAACCCGAAACCTCCCTCTTGCTCACTTCCTAGTCACTACTTATTCTGCTATTCTGACTTATTTTTAATTTTTTTATTGGGCTTATTGGGGCAACATTGATAACTAAAATTATATAGGTTTCAAGTGTACAATTGTCTAATACATCATCTGTATATTGTATTTTGTGTTCACCACCCGAAGTTAAATCTCCTTCCATTACCATTTATTCCCCCTTTATCTTCTTTTACCTGCTCTCACCACCCCCTTTCCCTCTGGTAATTACCATAGACAGTATTATGCATATCTACTATATCTGATACTTCCATCAGCCTTGCTATCAAAATAATTCTTCAGCTGAAAAAACTAAGATATAGTGAGATTGAGTAAATGACCTAGGCCACATAGGTAGAGAGTGATAGGGCCAGAATTGAGTCTTATACAGTCTTCTGCAGAGAGCACTGCTCTTAGCTACTGAAGTTGGCTCTAACATGTCTCTGGTCCTCCCTGATCATAAGACTCTCCACACTCCCTTCATTATTTATCTGAGTTCCCACCAGATTACAAGCTCTGGAGGCAGTGGCTTGTGCTGTGTACCACTGTAAATCTGGCCCCTGGTGCTGGGCCAGACTGATAGTAAGCTCTTAATAAGTGTATGAAAGATGGAAGTGGTATGTCTCTATTAAAAACTGTCTTGAGGCTGCACATTGCCATAAATCTGTACCCAAGCCCTGCAAAGAGAGATGGATGGAAAAAAGAGAAGGGACCTGAGACTGCTACTTGGAGCCCTTTTGTGTGACCACAGGTGATATCAAGATGGGCAAAGAGGTCAGAGGGCACAGCTAGCCTCTTGAATACTGCACTATGGTACTGGTGATTTGGGCACCAAAAGTTTCAGGACCAAAGTGCCATCACCAGCAGGAAGGGCAGCATAAGGCACCCTCTTGGAAATGTTCCTAGTCTATCAAATTAAGTCCCAGAATTGTTGCTGCCAAGACATCACTGGTGCAAGTGAAATGGCACTGGCAGGACTTTGGCAATCCTTCCCAATATTCCTGGAGTGCGGAGGCACTTCTGTCATACTTCATGGACTTGGTGGCTTTGTTGGTGGTCATTCATGCAGGAAGATGGAGCTGGAGGAGGAGGAAAAATAGATGCCAAATACTGGTAGAATGGGCTGTGTTTGAATCACACAGAATATATTTCCCAAGAACTCGCAGAAAAGTATGGAGGAGTGAAGAGATTGGAAGGTTTTTTTTTTTAACAGGTCAAGGCAGAGTTAGATAAACACTAACCTCATTTTTACACACAGGCTGGTGTTGCCTGAGGATATAAAGATTACACTTGGTTATATTTAGAGACAAATGGCCTGTGGACAACAAGTTAACCTACCAATTTACAAGGTTGTGTGGGATGTGTGAGTAGAGGTGGCCAGGCCACAATATTAAAAAGAAGTCTCACAATGAAGCCCAAAGAGCTTTGGGTCTTGGACACACGTGCTTATGTCATATACCTAACGGGTGCTGTGTTGGAAACAAGGTGGCAGCTTAAAAGGTTACCTAGATTATGCGACTTACACAAATAAGTAGCCTGCGATAAATGAGAATAGTTCTGGGAAATACATCAAATTTATCTTTTTAATAAAAGTTGAGGAATTGCTTTCCTTAATTAAAGTGAGTAGGGAGAAAGTGTATAGGAAATGAAACAACAGTGTTGGATCATAAGGCTAGGGTGTGAATTTTCAAGCCTGCAAGGATTGCACTTTCCCCAGGGTTCCAACATGGGGCTCTTTAAAAAATCGAACTTTGAATACTCCTTCTTTTGGCTAAAGGTTTCCTCAGGTTGAAGTCTGATCAATAATCAAGAACTTCATTTTATGGGGCAATTGTGTTTGTAGAAGGCTGTTTTTGCTACAAACATAAGGTGTAGAAAAAAACCTTAAGGAAAGAAGAGAAAAAAAATCTAAAAATATTGTACCTCATTAGAAAAAAAGAAACATTTACAAGGGTATTCTGAATCTAAAGCAAAGGAGAAGGAGTCAGCCCTTTGGATTCTCTTGTTCCAATCCTGTCTGATGTGACTTTCTACACAATTTCCATGTACCTTCCTGAAGTTGGAGTAGCAGCTGGTGAAAGCCTCCTGCATTAGCCTGTCGTACAAACCCTCATTCTTCTCTCCCGCTACTGCTTTGACTGTCCTCTGTTTTTAATGTCTATTGTTCACTCCTTGCAGGGCTGCCTTTGACCCCGTTCTTATTCCCCATTCCCCACATTTCCTTATACTGGTCCATAAGGATCCAGGAAAGTAACTGGGTGGTAGAACTAGTTTGAGGTGAGGAGGGAGGAAAAAGGCCCCTACATCCTATTCTCTTTTTTGCTATCATGACCACATCCACAGGTTTAGTATCCTCAGCAGGTTTCCTAGTCTTACCTCATCCATTCAACCTTTCTGCTCATATTCTAGCACCCTTATCCCTGCCCATATTAGCACCTGGCCTTGACTTCCATGGTTATATACCGGAAAAAGCTAGGTCCATAAAATGAGGACAACCCTTATTCTTCTCTTTAATATAGCCTACCCAAGACCTCTGTGTATAGGAAAGAACCTTTCTGTTCCAATCTGTTTCCTTTCCAAGCACTACCAGATTTTTTAAAAATATGTTTTTATTGATTTCAGAGAGGAAGGGAGAGGGAGAGAGAGAGAAACATCAATGATGAGATAGAATCATTGATTGGCTGCCTCTTGCAACCCCTCACTGAGGATCAAGCCACAATCCAGGCATGTGCCCTGGCTGGGAATCGAACTGTGACCTCTTGATTTATGGGTCGGTCATTGCTCAACTGCTGAGCCACGCCAGCCAGACAGCACTACCAGATTTTAAAAGCCAAAACTACAGTTAAGCTGGAAATGGGAAGAGAGGCTGGGATAATATATCTTGACCATATATGATGATGGTGATGGAATGTATCACTTGCCATAGAAGGATGGGAGCCCAGGTTGGGAGTAGCAGATGGCAAGAGAGGAAGAGACAGATCACATTCTGGGACTTTCTTAAGAGAAGAAGCACTGAGGAGTTGAGCTTGCACTGAAGCTATTCTGAGGGAGATGTGGGAAATCCTCCACACTTTACTTTGTACCCAGTTTTCTTCCTTGCCTTAGTCTAGGTTTGCAGCTGCCATTGACCTAGGGCTGGAGGGGTTGCATTCCCATCCTTACAGTGAACTTGAGGACATGGGAGGTCTCTAGGTGCCTAAAAGCATGATACCTTTTAGAAACATTCTGGACAGCTCAGAGCGGAGGAATTCTCATACATTGTGATAACAGAAAGTTGTTAACAAAGATTTAATAATCTATATTATTATGGCATACATGTTTAGAATGAACAGACTTTTTGTGAGCTGCCCAGAGAAAATAATTATGTAACAGGTGTGCTGTTCTGAGTCCTGAACAGCTGGCTTTCCAGAGAAGAACCATTCCTGAATCAGAAGCTGCCTGTGATTGGCAACACTATACCTTTGAAAAACAGAATATAAATTATTGCACTTTATTATTTATTTATTTATTTATTTAAAATGTATCTATATTGTTGAGAGTATTACATATATCCCCCATTTCCAGTGGGCTGAATGCAGTCCCCCAATGGGCACATGTGGCATTGACCTCCTCCAATCTGCTCCCATCCCTTTCCTAGGCATTCACTGCAGTATTGTCTGTCCGTGAGTTATACATATATGCATATAAGTTCACTAGTTAATCTATTCCTTTCCATCTTTCTCCTCTAGCCTTCTCTATGAAATACATCAGTCGGTTGCATGCTTTCATGCCTCTGAATGCTTAAGGTTCCCATTCCTCTAAATCTGGATCTGCACTAACTAAAATAAAGAACTAGGGTTTTTATATTAAAGGACTGATGGTGAAGGTGTAACGACCAAAGATAAAATTAAATAATTCTTTAAAATATGTTGGCAGACTGAATACACACACACACACACACACACACACACACACACACACACACAAGTATTTTATGTCCTGTATTGGAGCAGAATATATTCTTCTTCATGATAAGTCACCAGTTAAGATCTACTTTCTAAATGCTTCTCTTCTTCCCAATCCATTCTGGAGTCATTCAGCCTGCAAGCTGGGCTACAACCTTTATAGTGAACAGTTCGTTAGTATATTCTTAAAGTTTTCTTTAAGCCCTGCTATTCGAAGTGTGCTCCATGATTCAGCAGCAATGGCATCTCCTGGGAGCTTGATAGAAATTCAGAATCTCCCAACCCGGCTCTATTGAATCACAATCTGCACTGTAACAAGATTTCCAGGTGTTTCTGATAGACATTAAGCATTATTCAAAATGCCTCCTGCAGTTTTGAGTGATAAAGAGTATTAGAAATGGATTATTTCTTTGAATTTAGATAAATATGGTAATCTTATTATTGGAAAACATCGTAAATGTTATCCCAGAGGTCTGAACCTGTTATGTTTATTATATTAAATTGGAAAGTCTGTGAACTCTAGTTAAATTTCTTTTCCCTAAAAATTCTGGTCTCCTCTCCTTTCTCTCCTGTTTTCAATCTGAAGAAGAAAGTCTCTCAATTTCAGTTTCTGCAAGAATCTTTCTCACAGGTGGATAGCAAACAAATCCAGTGGAAGGAGTGTACTCCCTCTGGCCCTCCTCCCTGTATCTCCAGCTATCACTGACTGCCAATGAGCAGTTTTCATGGCCTCTCTTTGCTTTCCCCTTTGTTCTCTAAGTTGGCATCAGATCTTTTGAAATTGGACACTTTCAGATCACAGAGAAGGTTGCAGTTAGGTAGGATTTGTAGCAAGTTTGACATCTGACTCATTTTGTAATGCCCATCCCTGCTTCCTCTGTATTCCCATACCATATTGCTTATTCCTCTATTAGTAGCACTTTATTTTGTTTTGTCTTTTATTATATTTGTTATACATCTGCCTTTCCAACTTGATTATAAACTCCTTAGGGGCAAAAAGAATCCATCCTCATTTATATCCCTCCAACACATTTACATTTAACACAAGGCCTTACAGTTCCGCAGGCTTAGTAAATTCACATGTCAGAAATTCACTCTCTACATATATGTGTATGCATTGCCAATATCTCTCTTTTTAAAATTAAATTTGTTGTCATGGAGACATCAATGATTATGACTTGTAGTTTAGAGATAGGGATTAAACAGTCAGTCTCGGTTATTGACTAGCAGAATGCAAAAGTTATATTTCCATAGTCCTAGTTATAACAGATGGACTATAGCACTCTAAAATTTGATCTAGTAACATTCATTAAAATCTGTGAATGAGCCAGATGGTAAAGAGTTGTACTGGGGAGAGTGGGCTTCAATGTGGTAGAACAACAACTTTCTGATAACTTTTTTATTCTTTTTACATTTTGTTTGACCTTTCACAGAGTTTCTTCCATCTTCATTTCACTATTTCATATCATCAGATAAATAAGGGGCAGAGTGTACTCCTGGTTTTAATTCCAACTCTATCATTTACTAGCTCTAAAAGTTCTCTGTGTTTCCATTCATTTTTTGTGAAATGGTCATTACAAAAATTTTTCTAAAACAGTGATTGAGTTATAGAACCATGTCTGACACATTATAGATTATACACTGTATATGTCTTTGATTATTATACTTCTTCAAAGAAAAGAATGAAACAACAAGCATTGGCTTGGATGTACAAACACCTGCATATTTATGTCTCAGTAAAACTTGAGGCCCATGTGGACAGATAACACCATGCATTCAGTCAAAACTTTAGCCAGTGGGCTGAATGCAGTTTTTCACCAATCTGCAGTTGCTCTGAGAGGCTATGAGTTCTATTGTGTTCTGTCTTGTTACCATTCTTATTCTTGCAGTCTCCCAATGGACACATGTGGCAGGCAGACTCTAAGTGACTTCCAGTGAGGCCCACCCCCTGATGTCTACACCTTTGTGCAATCTTCCTTTCTTGAGTGTGTTCAGGGCCTGTGACTATTCTAATCAATGGAATATGATGATGGTGATGGATTGTATCACTCTGTGATTACATTGTGCTATGTGACTCCTCAACTGACTGCAGAGAAATTCTCCTGGCTGGCTTAATGGAGTAAACAGCCATGTTGAGGAAACCATGTGGGAAGAAATTATGAGGATCCCTCTGGAACCTGAGGGTGGCCTCCAGCCAATAGCCAGCAAAAATCCAGGGTTTTCAGCCATATACCACAAGAAAATTAACTCTGAAAATTAACTTGGAATGAAGTTGGAAGCAGATTATTACCCTGCTATGCTTCCAGATGAAATACAACCCAGGACATTAACTGTTCTATAACAAAAAAGAAAATAAGGATAGTATCTGTAGTAGATAGAAGGCAAATGCTCCAATCAAAAGTCATCATCTTTTGACCAGTTTACAAAACCAAGCCAGTTTGCAGATCAGAACCCATTGAAAAGAGAGAGATATTGAATCCTTACAAGGAAGGACCCTGTGAAATCATAGCAAGTATGTTCTGTAATGATTACTCCAAGGATTCCTCAAAGGCAACTATAATCACTTACACAAATTATAATATAATATGGATAGGAGACCATTAACATCTAAGTTGGCAAGATAGGGTGGGGAAACATGAGGATCAAATAATAAAGGGAGTTTTGACTCAGTTCTTCTGGGTCCATAACCAGGCAGTCATTTACCTTTGGTCCCTGAATGGCTACTTGGCATGGATATATTTGGTAGTCTAAAGAACTCTCCCCTATCAATTAGTTATTATGTGCTCTGATTGGTTGACCAAGTAACAGAAAGAACTACCAATTTTTTAAGTTGACACAGAGCAGTCAGGACAGACATCTGCAACTGGTCCAGCCTGTGACTAAAACATGATCTGGCCAATCTTTTATATTAGAGGTATGTGTAGTAAGAAAAGACATTTGTAATGCTTGCTTGGTTGGTCTAGAGCCAGAAAAGGAAAGATTAGAGATAGTGATCTAAGGAGGAAGCATTATTCCTTGAGGAACCAACTAGCTACTTGGTAGAAATCTGATTAGATGAAATATCTTCTAGAAATGTCAGATATTTATTTTGATAGAAATAGACTGATATTTTGGGTAGGGTAGGGTTTTGCCTTTCCTGACTAGAGGGCTTCAACCAGCACCACTGAGGACTTAGGAAATAAGTAATATGTGATATGCAATATTGGAAAACATTTGCATCAGAATAAGGAATCTGCTCTACATCATCGAAGATGCGGCCCTATGTACATGATTATAGAATTCACTATTAAAGCATATGACCCCAAACCTGATGTCCTGATAAAGTGATGAAATGAGCCTTTGGCTGTTATTTTGAGGTACCAGATTAGAGATGGTTACCTTCAGGAAAGGGGAGCCCTTCTCCAGGCTGAAATGTATACTCTAAATCTATGACTATTATAAGGTGTTATATCCCAAAAAAGTAGGAATACTTGGTCTGGGGGGGCCAAAAAGTGGAAGTAGGAGTGGCCTTGATATCATTACACTCAGTGATGCCTTGGGGGGATCTGTGGCTCCTACAACTCTAGGCTCTGAAATTCTTGAGCCACAGAGAAGCGTGTCCCACCAAACTTTACACTCTGGCTGCTAATCAATCACTTTTGAGATCCTTGTGCCAAAAGACCAGGAGGCAAGGAATACAGTCACCAACTTGGCTGGGCTAACTGACCCTTATAATCTGATAAAGATGAGACTTCTGTTATACCATGAGGGCAGGTTTGAAATATTTGTCTGGCACTGGTTGATCTACTGGGGCATTGGCCGTCATACTCTCATCCATTTTGATGGTACTTGGACAAGTGCCCAGGCATGAAAAGGGCATGTTAACAGGAGCTCAGTCCCTTCAAGGATGAGAGCCTTAGTTACCCTACCAAAGTTACCAGGACCAAAATCAGTACTAATGAATGATAAGAGGGATCTAGGATGGGTAATAGGGGAGGAAAGGGTACTTGCTACAGTGATGTGAGCTTTAGTTTTTGTTTCATTAACCTTCCTCTGGTATGTTTCTCTAAGAAAGGAGACCAACCCAATCTGGGAACAGCCATTTTCAGATAGAAAGAGCTCTCAAGAATATGCAAATGACTTGCAAAGACTAGAATGTAATATCAGAACTGTGCTGTGCCACCCAGATTCTGCTTCAGGACAGATGGTTTATTCTCCAGCTGGTGGGAATATTAGATATTGATGGCCCATAGCTGAATCTCTCCTCAGGAATTATCTTCTACTTGAGAAAAGTCACTTTGTCCAAGTTACATATACTCCCACCATGAAAACAGCCCACATCCATCAGCTGGTTGATATGAGGATGAGGGAGAGGTCACAAAACCCAGGACTTTTGCCTTAAGTGGAACAATTCCAGTGCCAGAGCTCTTCATAGGACTGGCTGAGGTGTCTCCTGGATTTGGATCACAGTTAAACTTTTCCTTCTGTTGGACCCAGCTTCCCTCACCTCTTGCCAGTGCTATTCCTGAAGGCACTACTCCATAAACCTCCTAATGCAAGCCTCTAAGTCTGCTTTCCAGAGAAAATGGCCCATCATGGCTAGTAAAAGGAACTTTTAAATGTACTTGAAAGAAGCTTTTGGAAGTATACCCATGTCACTTACCTCTATTCTAAGTGAGTGTGAGTGACTAATCCCATTTAATTAAAAGAAAAAAACTAGATGAAGGGAAGAAAAACTGTGACATGAAATGTAATTCTAAATTAAGTTAAAATGATATGTTACTTTTGGGAAAATCTCTTATATGATCACAAAATAAAAAATGTAATTTTAAAGAATGGAAAACCCAAATAGTAAAAAATAGAAGTTGAATAACCATCAAAGAACCCTACTCTCCAGTAGGGAACTCCACAGAAGGGAAACTGGAGGGGTTGTGGTGGTTGCCGTGTGGTCCCAAAGAGCCCAGGGCTTGACCAGCATCTATCCCCACCCCACCCCCAAATTTAGATTTCTCTTTGGGTAATTACTCTCTGCCACTGGGTGTTTGTTTTAGAAAGAAAAAGGATTCCTGGCACTCATGCTCCCAGCACCAGGAGGTAGAGCCTTCTGTAGGAGGTATAGTTCAGGATGGTAGAGTTCAGGATGGAGAGCAACATAATGCATGTCAGAAGGTTATAGTTACCTATGTGGACTTCCAGACTTCACACACTTAAAACATGAACATTACACTTATTTTGCATGTATTACATATGAGGTTCAGAAAAACCCAAGGTCTAGGACTCTGAACACTAGCTCATTGCTGAATAAAATAGAATCTAGATGACTCAGAATGATTGGTGTCCAGTCTTGGTAGAGCCAGGGGCATTCTCTGGACATTGAATTCATTCCCCATGGCAGCTTGTTTACTTGTCACTTGTATCTTTCTCAAAAAAGAATGCAAAAGCTGCAAAAAGGCTTTTGGTTTCTGTTTTTGTAATGGTTTGCAAGCCAGCTCAATGGTAATTTACTGTATTTTATTTATTGTTTAGAGATGCTACAACTTCTTTAAAACATTTTCTCTATTTTTCTTCAATTGTTGTCTCATACTAGAAATAAGGAAAAGCCTGAATTTTCAACACATTCGGGACTATATCCTAAAAGAGTCTGTTTCTTAAAGAAGGAAGCGAGGATGGGAAGTAGGCGGAATGTGCTAAGAAACATGTTCCAGAGTATGTTTCACCCACACAAATGGGAGTGGAATACATGTTCTCTAACTTGGAGGCAGCCAGCATAGTTTAATCCTGATCAACCTCCAGGCTTAAATTCCACAACTGAGGAAATAAGGTGTATGGTCTTTTAATAAGGATCATGTAAAATAAGGTAATTTTAAAATTCAATTATATCTGGCCCTGGGACCTTAGACACCAATATTGTCAAATGACTTTCTTCCTTCTTTGGTTTCTATATTTAGCTTCCATCATAAGTAACCTGGGGATAAATATAGGACAGGCCAATCCAGGTAATTCTGCATATTTCTCTCTGTGTGAGCATGAAAGGAAGCCGTTGTCACCTTTTTGGATATTGTGGAACAATAATTTTACAGGATCTCTGCTAAGATTATTTTTTAAAATTTATTTTAAAATGGTACTTCTGTCTTTCTGAGCTTAGCTTGTGATGATCATTTTAAGTCTATCATGATTAAATTTTGATATTATATGCTTTAATTTGTCTATTTTTCTATTCCTAGCTTAAAGAAATAGTTATATACACCTTTAACTGAAACCATAGAAGAACATGAATTTCTTTCCTATAAAGACTTTCCAAAGCCCTACCCCGCAGATCTTTGCAAAAGAAGACTGGCTCTCCAGTGTAAGATCCCTTCTGGAATCAGAATAAAATAGGCACAATCAGGCATCTATACTGATGAGAGAGAGAGAGAAGGAGAGAGAGAGAGAGAGAGAGAGAGAGAGAGAGGAATTAGATTTTTCTCTAATTCTTCTTTGTGAATTTCATTAACCTAGGTACTAAGTAGGGTAATCTAGGTCATTTATCAGGATACTTCTTTACAAAAGAAATATGACTAGATCCCACTGTGTAAGTAAGGTAGAAGTAGACCTAGAATGATACTCAGCTTCACATTACAGTTCTCCATCTCCTTCCTCTTCTCAGGTTGTTTCTAATAATCTCAGATCCTTGGCCACTACAGAACTATGGATATGTAGAAAAAGTGTTTGGAAAATTTTGTTCTAATTAGGTAATACTATAATATGTTTGTAGTCCTAATAGCTTCATTCTGTGAAAAGTTCAGATAGAGGAAGCCTCCTGGGAAATGTGACCTGAGAGGTGCGAATAATTTTATGCCTCACGGGGTCCTTCTGGGTACCTGCTTTCCCATCACTGTTTGGCACTTTCATCTTGGAATCCCTTCTTTGAATTAAGATATGGTACTATTTTCTGTTAGAAAAAGATAACAAACTTTATGAAAAAAGTATTACCATATTCCATTGGAGTCCATCAATAATGAATGGGGATTTTTCTGTGGTGATTCAGAGCTAGGATAAACTAGTTCCATTAGCACAGCTAAGTGAAGGTGAAAGCCCTATTTAGATTATGACTTTGTGAGGTCAGACATTGGACAGAGGCATGTTAATGTGGAGAGAGGAGTGGGAAACAGCTCAGACAGGACATACTGTCCAACATGGCAGATTCTGTAGCTGTGATCGGTCGTCCTGTGTAACCAGCTGGCAAAAGGAGACATGGGCATTTTTGCTGGTGGAGAAATGGAAGGAAATTGTCATTAAAGAAAGATGGTGGCACATAGACCAGCATTTGACTGTGTTATGCCTTTGGGAGGATTGGCTGGTTGTCATTTGAAAGTGCCACATGGAATTAATAGACACTAGTGAGCTGACTTGTCATTGTGCCTGGATAGTATGGTATTGTGTGTGGAATGTGGGAAAACGTGAATAAGAAGCAGCTCTCCTGAATATGTAGAAGGAGGTTGGATCACATGACAGATAGCTAGTCAAACATTTCAAGCTACAACTTTATTAGATTTGGGGTAAGGAGACTTCTTTTGATTCTTGTTTTAATATTCTATCTTTATTCCTTAAAACACTTATCAAATTTGTTTGCTTGTGTTTGCCTTTATTGATTACAAATGTTCCCAAATGTTAAGACCATGGAAAATGGCAACACACTATCAATTCCTCATGTGAACAAGCACCGCATTTATTCCAAAAGATTGCGAAGACCAAGGGAAAAAAAACTCACTGCACAGATGATTTAAATCATATAGTTAAAAAAGATGGAGGGAAACAGACTTTGGTTAGGGTGCAAGCTGTTTGGATTTGAATTTAATTTAAAGATGGACCGTTTTTCTACAATGTTGGCATTTCGTCTTCCTGCAGCCAGAATAGATTCCATCCAGATGCTTCATGTTTTTGCCCTGCAAGCAAACATTTACATGGGAACGGAGCTGAAGGAGCTGAACAAAGCAACCTTATAAATTCTAAATTTGGGGGATTGCATCATTGAAGTACTAAACATACTAACAGTCAAATGCAGCTTTTATTTTTATTGAGCTTTCGCAACTAATTCCTGCTGATCAAAGACAACTTCGTCTCTCCCACCCTCCCCCCATTTTTCCTTTTGGCAAATAAATAGTGTTCCATAAGGATGACATAGGAATCCTTCTTCTTTCCAACAGATACGATTCCACTGCAGTGAGGGAAAGTAGAAGGCGGAAAGGCAATGCATTGGGGGCGTTCATTAAGCAGCTGAGTTCATTAAATGCTAGAAGGAGATCATTTAGACCTTTCTTGTTAGCACGATAGTTTGCAACAATATAATTATCAGTGTTTGCTTTAGTTTGGGGCAAAATTTCATATTTATACTTAAGTGAAATTTATCTACCCTTTATACTAACAAAAATATGAGCTTCTTAGTCATAGTTACTGGTAAGATGTGGTGGACCTTCAGAATCCCCCGTTTGCTTTTTCTAATTAGGTTTTGCAGTGTGGGCAATGGCAGAGGCGGGTGATGTGCCTCAGGATAAATGGAGACGGTGCCTCTGTAGAGCATGCAACCTAAAGTGGGAGCTTGCACTTGAGGCTGGAGCTCAGAGACTCAGAAGCTCAGAGCTTATTCTTGATGATCTCCGGTCTTTCATTTTCTTAGCTGTCAGATCAGGAAGACACTGTCATTATGGTCAATCCAGGGACAGATCTGTATTTTTGAGGGTCCAGAATATATACTTGTTGGGAGGCCTCTTTATGGAAAATAACATTAATACTCAAGTCTATGTTAGTCATGAGGCATTGGATGAGCCATTGTAGTTAAAGTGCCCTAAAGTTAAAGCCTTATTAGCATCGTGGTAACTTTGTGTTATGGGGGTGGGGGTGGTTGGCGGAGGGAGAGTGAAGGAGGATTGTCATAGTTTCTCTGATAATTTATTTAAAAAGCTGCTATTTGCATGGGCAGGGCTGCCTTTCAGAAGCAAGTGTAATATCTTTGCTAGAAACTGAGATGGTAGAAACGGGAGATTGCTATCTGCAGAGCACTGGAAGTTGTTAACAGAAATTTTAAGTTGTTGTCCAATCATGAGCCTCCATTGATAAAGCAACCTCTGTTTTGTCAACGTGATTAGTCTTGGATGTGGATATCTTAGGTAGACACAATTCTATGTTTGAACTCTTGTGTTTCAGACAATCAAGGGCTGTGTCATGCAGTTTTCCCAGATGCACTAGGAGTATCTTCAGTCTTATTTTATAGATGTTGACTTGTTCACCATCACAGAGCCAATGAGGGAATGTGACAATAAGTTCAGATGTGTGCCTGGCCCTGAAGTCCGCCTAGTATTCGCTGAAGAGTGCTTGAGGGTTGTTGCCTAGGGGAGTTTCTGGAGGTGGTTTGAGCTCTCTGAGTGGTTGTACTAGCAAGCTGTTCATCCAGCCAATGTGACACCCCACCTCTTGGAAGATGAATCAGACTCACTTCCACCCTGAGGGTTGTGCTCTCCCTTCTGGTTTGACAGCTTGTCTTGGGAATAAAATGATTTACTCTGCTTTGGAAAGAGATCAACTTAATGAAAAATAATTTTGTATTACTTGGGGTAGTAAATAATCATAAAGGGCATACATTCACTTTGCTGTAGAGACATATTCTAGAGTATACCTTCTTTCTGATTTTTTTTTTTTTACAAAGCGTCCATTTCATGGATTTCCAAACATGCCCTATTCTCTGAGAAATAATTATGAATTCTGGGCCTTACCACATATGGGTATTGTGTGGAGAAAAGAAGCATTGCTAAGAAGGGTCACAAAACATTCTAACTCATTATAGGACTCTTTTACAAAGAAATCCTCCTTTTCTACAGTCACTGTACCTTCTCTTCTACCCTAACCCTCTTCCTTCATTCCACTGTCACACACACACACACACACACACACACACACACACACACACTTCCCATAGAAGTGTCATAACATTTAATAAAAATGTTAATGAGGATCCAATAGTGTTTGGATGCTTATGTTTCTTAGAAGCCCCTTCAAACCTTTGGGCAAGAAGCGAATTCTCTTTCTCAGAGATTTATCCCTCCCAATTTCATGTTTAGACATGTGCTCTATGGAGACCAGTATGTATCTGTTATGCTCTGGATCCACAGTGGTTAAATACATATTTTATTTTTGAAACCATTGTTACTTTCACTGAAGATGGGACATTTCTAAAGCCAATCAAGTGGAGACTTTTGATGGGAAGGCTTTTAGAAAGGGAGCCGCTCTGGCTCCCTCAAACCTTTGAGCGTGGTAATCAAACCAAACTCACCCCCATTCTTCCGCTGCTCTTAGAAGCTTGGAAACAATAACTGTGCTGATGCAGACTCAGAATACATTGAAATAGGCCTGTCAAGTGTCAGTTATACAGGAGGCGATGGAGTGTGCGCTGACATCATGTAATCAAAAGGAAAAAATTACACCACGTGTCCTGCCTGGGAAAAATCGAGTGCAGCTTAACAAGTTGTATTTCAGTCTCCCAGTACAGAGCTATAATTCTTCTATTTATTCATGGAGCGCCTATTTAACTACATGGTGTCGATTTTCAAATTATCAAAGTGTGGGACTGTTTTTTAAAGTCATCAGCTCTGGTAGAGCAGATAAAATCCAACCCACCTCAGCAGGTACTAACTTGTTTAAGAAAACCAGCTGTCATCTACTCTGAGAACTCACCGAATTAATGATTCCTTGGCAGGCCCTGAGAAATTCACTGCTTTATTTATTTATTTTTAGTGACATTGTTGGGCAAATGCAGAAAGACAGCACCTTCCATCAAGGGGAATCAATTAACTAGGTTTGGTTGGGTTGTTTGTTTTTGTAAATTACCCAAAGAGATCAAGATTCAGAGACAGCAGAAACCTTAAAGTCCTTATTAAAGGAGCCCACAGTGTAGGAAAGAGAAATTCAGGGCAGACATGGAGGGCTGGGGAAAGCTGAGGTATCTCCTTTGGACTGTTGAGCAGTGTCCCCTCCTAACCTGCCTCTCTGAAGACATTCATCTACTGGTGGCTGCCACTGAGTTTTCTCCTTGGAGGTTACCTGGCAGGGTCACAAGCAAAACTATTACAGAAATTCCCTCTCTTCCTTTGCCCTGCCCTGGAACTTCAGCCTCTCCTGGAAGAAATACATTTTCTGACATGCTGTTAACTTCAGGCCTGCAATGGAAATGCCAAATGCATACTCCATAGAAGGGTGCTGATAATGTTTCTAACCAGACTTATCATGTCTTGAAATTCATAAGGCACTTGCTCTGTAAGCACCTGATATTATCAGCTTGGTGTTAGATTGCTTATGAGTCAGCATTCCCTGGAAGGAATTTTGAAAGCATACCTTCCTTGGTCAGGTGTATTGTTATAACACAGATACATTTTAAAAATGGCTTCATCATGAAACATAACATATCTACTAAAAAGTGAGTAACACAATATCATAGATATTTTCTTAGTTAATTCAGGAAGCTTTCTGGCAGGAAGTTGAAAGATAGTCATAATAAATTCACCAACCAAGGGCTACTTTGTATTTTGTTTTAGTCAATGAAGAAGGCAGTTGGTAAAAAGGGGCCAGAAGATGATATAATTTTGACCGTTGATCTGCTTTGTGAAGGAAAATCAGGTCCTTTTGAGCACGATAGTTTTCTAATTGGTAGGATCCTGTTTAGTAAATAAAGCCGGATGGCAGACTTTTCATCAAAGAAGAGAACTAGACCAAAGTCACAATCAAACACAGCAACCAGACAGGACACCTCTCACTACACAGCGTTCATGCAGAAAGCTGACTTTAATAGGAGGTTTTATTAGGTCAAAGGGAATATGCTAGTACAGGAAACAATGATGCACAAGGTAGATAGGCTATGGTTCAAAAGGTTTGTATAAAATGTTAAGTAGGAATGTTTAGTAGGATGGGATAATAGTGTGGTATGTATGGGTATATACTCTAAGGTCAGAATAGTTGATTTAAAATCTAAATTCTATCACTTTCTGGCTGCATGACATTGGTGATTAATTTGTTATCTGAGCATTGGTTTCTTGTCAAATGAAGTAGTGATACACATATCACATAAGGAATGCTACATATATGGGGTCCATGTAAAGTCTTAGCATAATGGCTGGCACATAGTAAGAACACAATGAATGTAAGTTGCTGCTGCTATATCACTATTAGTTGTAGCACTGCTACTACTGTGGGGATTCTCAGATTCTTCAGTATACTCATGAGTGCTCTGAGTTTGCAGCAGGGGCCTGGATAGTTCAGCCTGTCCAAGACTGACGTAACCACTAATTCTTTTTTTCCATAGAACATCTGGCTGGATTCATGTTTTTTGGCATACTGCTTAGAAAATATTGTGACAGACATATCCCCAAGAGATCCTGGCTCATATTCTTTAAAAATTGATTGAGAAATTTCTCTCAAAGGCCTATACTTCCTCAAACTCTATGTATTCTGTTCTACTTAACTCCAGTCCCTTCTCCAAGAGCCAACCCAATGTCCCCAGCCAGGTTTCGGTTACTTTTTCTCAATGCATTTGACCCATGTCACTTGAATTTTTTTGTCTTGGTGTTGTCACTGTTTTGATGGATTTTTTGCCACACTCAACCGTCTTCTTTGATTTTACTGTACATAGTAAGTTTTCAGCTTGGCAACACTTTATTGACTATCTTTAGATCTACTGTGCTCCCTCAAGACTTAATAGAGTTGTATGTTTAGTAATCAGTTGAAGCCTTGAATTGAAACTTGATTTTCCCTGCAGGTGAATGTAAAGCCTCACTCATCACCCTCCCACAACCTTCCAGAGTTAGTGTTGTTAGTTTTTAGTCCACTGTAGTAAGTTATTCTTCCTTCTGATGTCTTTTCTAACCTACAAGACAGTATCTACTATATAACAACATGAGTTTGCTGACAAAACTGTTTCCCTTTTATTGCACTGCTTCTCTATGAAGTCAATATTTCGTTTTGTTTCTTAGTCATGTACTTTTCTTTCTAAACCATTTATTTTCTTTATATTACCTATTGCGGCTTTGGTTTAACCATATTTTATTGACCATTTTACAAATTGTACCTGTTGGTGGAGAGCTGGTTAAGTGACAAGATGTAATATAGTTCACTGAAGAACTTTAGAGCACAGACTCTCGCATTAAGATAACCTGGCTTTAGCCCCATTCTTTTACTAGCTGTGTGACCTGGCGTAAGTTAATTAAACTTTCTCTGTGGCAGTTCCCAGGAATAAAATGCACTACCTCAGTGGCTGGCGTAGCTCAGTGGTTGAACATCGGCCTATGAAACAGAAAGTCACAGTTCGAAGCTAGCTCTGGGCATATGTCTGGATTGTGGGCTCTATCTCCACAGAGGATGTGCAGGAGGCAGCAGATCAATAAATCTCTCACATCACTGATGTTCTATCTCTCCATTCCTCTCTCTCTTAAATCAATAAAAATATTTAAAAAATAAATAACACAATAAAATTATATATTTTATACAGTATTTTGCACCCAGTAAAGCTCATTGACTTTGTCCAGAATGAAGACACATTCTCTGCTTTCCTGAATTTCTCCCTCTAAAACAAGCAGAGGGGGCTTTTGGAAGCAAGATGGATTTGACCAATAATTGCAGATGTATAAAGGAGAGTTGGAATGACTGATTCTCCTAGGAGCAAGGTGAGATGTAGTTGGCATAATAGATTGGATACAAATAATAGAGGGTTTTGAATTTCAAATTATGAAATTTTAGAGGCAATGGGGAGCCATTGAACATATAAAACAAAATAGTAGTACGTTCAGTTCTGTGTTTCAGAAGCAAACTTTGAGAATAGTAAGGAAGAAGAGGAATTTAGCAGAGATAATCGAAGCAGAGAGATCAATTAAGAAGTTAAATTTTGCTGTTAATTTTTTTTGCTTCTATTTCCCCTCATTCAGTTTCTTTTTATATAATAGGAATAAGTTTTACATGCAACTTTCATTGGTAATCCTTGATAAGACTCTCCTTGGCCTTTTACATTTTTTTTCTGTCTCACTGGGTCTATTTGGTTCACCTGACCCTCCCAGAATGTATTCAGAAACAACATAGTTCATACATTTTATGTTTTATTCATAAGTCTCAACACCAATAGCTGCTGACCACTACTGTAATATCACTTCAGAGACTCACTCTCTCTCTTTCCTTCTAGTTTTTGCTATATTTTCTCAGTTTAGTGCTTAATTCCAGGGGTGGGTACTATACAGTAAGATTTCACTTAATGTCTTTAAGCAAAATGTATAACAATACCAATTTTACCACAGGCTCATTGATATAAACAAGAGTTAAGTTCCTTCACCATCTCATCAACATCATAACAGAATTATGTTGAATGAAACGGGTGTTATTTGGAGGACCTACTGTATTTACACTCAGTAGAGAGAGAAAAAACAATAAGAGATATTTAAATAATTATCAACCTCTTGATTACAATAGATGCATAACAGGGCTGGCATTTTGTCCTGGAATTCACTGAAACAATATGCCTATTTATACCTGATGCAATTGCAAGGTGTAAACTTCCAACTCAGTTAGATGCACAGTAGTGTCTGCTAGTGAGTGACCTTTCAGCTACTTGTCAGCACCTTCCTATTAAACTCTCCATCTGCTTAAAATAGAGCACCAATACCTCTGGGCACTTCACTTTTGAAAAACAAAGTAAAGCATCAGATAAGACCATGGGGACTTGGGCTTTATCTAATGCTGCACACTCTTTCTAAAATTGATTCACTTTCCTGCCAACCCAATATGTCCATGAAATAGCCTAGCTGCTGCTACAAGAACAATTATTATTCTGCCTGAGGTGACTCGTATAGTCTGAAGGCCTTGCAAACATCCATTTATACTCAGATGGATTGGAGATAAAACAGATGTGAGTTGGCACTTCATGCAGACAATGATTGTCAGACATGCCACATTGTTACAGCTGGAGAACTGTCCTGTGGCCTGATTGGAGAACATACTTCTGTATTTTCCACAGACAGGTATGTATGAGAACGTGTTACATTTTGTCCATAGACAAATACCATAAAGGTCCAAAGGACTTTAAGTCTGAATTGTTCGAATTTTCAAATTGACAGACCCAAAATTTGTAAGCATGCAGGGAAATCCTTATGGAAACCTTAATTCACTTGTGTTGTAGCTTTCCCTATAATCTAATGTCAAGTTCAATTCAATGTAATTCAAGATGTACATAATTGCAGCTCATCCTGAAGAGATTATTTTTCAAGAGCTTCAAAATGAGGAAATGTGCATATTTCTTACCAGGTTTAATTGAATCCAAGTTGACTTAAATATATCCATAAACATATATTCTGCATATGTACTAATGATGTCTGTAGGAATATACATACTAATATGCTTCTCAAATTAATGTTAATCTCATTAGTGATGTCATTAACTAAAAGTAGAAATAGCCATTTTGTAATTTCTTTATAAAATTCTAGATCATGTTTGGCCTTTTAAGACAAAATAAGTATGATTTTTTAAAAATTTCCGAACTATGTATTTATATTGTATAGTTAAAATTAGTTCCCAATAATTCATGAGGTCAGTTCAGGCAAATGCAAAAGATCCCTTAGGGGCATCATAATACACTTCTTAACAGGGAAATAAGTATTAACATTTGAAAACAGGGAAGTCTATATTTAGAAAAAAATATTGAGAAGAAATTTAAATCCTATTAAAAAATGAATTGGAACAAAATTATACTCTATTATTTTCCAGTTACTGAAATATATCTATGTGAGAAAAACTGGATTAAGAATCCTAAACATTAAAGATGAAGATGGATCATGTTCAATTAAAATGTTTACTTTATTAGTCAAAGTGAACACTTCAGTTAAATAAAAAATAGAATAAATGTTTGGACAGAATTTCAATTCAGTCAGAATTATCAATCTCATAGGCATATATTTTCATGCACAAACTATAAAAATGTCATTATGTTTTGTATGTCAGGATTCAGGTACAAAAAAGTAAGAACAAAATTAGATCAAATTAAGTCTTTGATTTTAGTATCAATAAATCATACAAATCCCCCGCCGACACAAAATTGAGAATTTTGTAAATAAACTGGTTTCATCCCACATCAGTAATTTAGAGAAGCAAATACTCAACCCAAACTGCTTAATTCCCAGATTATTGTGAGTTTTGATATTGATCCTGAAGGTCTTCATGGGTCTTGAGAGAGAAGGCAGACCTCCCATTTCAGTGGAAAATAAACTAAGTTGATTCAGAGTAAGGTTTTCTTGATGAATTCAAAAAAATTTTATGATGCTTAAGGAATTCCCAGTCTATTCTACATTTGAGCATTGAAGTGTCTAAGGGAGTTCTGGGGACTAGGAGAGAGCTATGGAAACCTACAGCTCAATGCTACTGTGAATTACCCCAGAAAAGATACCATTTTTGCTTTTCTCTAACATGGACCTAAGAAACCGGCCCTCTATTTCTAGCATTGAAAGTTGACCAAATTAGAATGTTATTACCATCAAGGAAAAACATTTTTTTTAAAACTGTCTCTTTGGCTTCTGCCAAAAATTTGCTGCTGAAGTGGGATTAAACTCTCCCTGGCCTATAACCTAAGTGTACTTGGTTTCTACCACTTTAAACTGCTCATTACATTGTGCAGTCATTAGTTTAGTAACGCTAATCTGACCATATAATTCTTCTTCAAACCTTCAATATTTCTTGGCTTAGCATTTAATATACTTCATACCATATTTCTTGGCTTGTTATTTAGTGCATTTCTTTCAATATTTCTTGGCTTATTTTAATACACTTTCTAATCTGGCCTAGTCCTGCACCTTTCCCATCTCCTCGCACTTTCCTCAACACACTTGATATCTTAGCCATATCTCATTATTTGCAATTTCTGACCTTGGGATCATAGTATGGCTTTGCTTATGCTGTTTCCTCTGCTTGGCATGCTCTTCTTCCATTGTCCCTCTTGTTATTGATACTCATCTTTCAAGGTCTATCACAAATGTTTAACCACTCCCATTTCTACTTTCTCAATTCCATGTGAGAATTAATAAAAATTCTAGCTTTGTTCTTTAGAGCTTTATACTTCTTATATTGTAGAACTTACCATATCATAGCTAGTGAGGTGGACAAATTTATTGTTTCCTGTGCTAAAGCTTGTGTTCTTTGACATCTGAAAACACATACTCGGGTAGAGTAAATCTAGGATCATGATATTTGGTAATTTTGTCTTGTTCATAAGCTATGAAAAGTAGTGAGGTATAGAGGAAGACTGGATCTTGGGGCTGAAATCTTCTATGAATGAGGAGGAGTGTAACCAGGAGGTTGATAGATGATCATAACAATTAGAGAGCAAGGTGACATATTTGCACAATGTAAGCCTCAAGAGTTCAGGGGTTTTGGCAGAAATGGGAGTAGTCTTGAACTAGAAGAAGCAACGAGAATTATAAAGGATGCTCTGACGCATGAGTGAGGAATGTAAAAGCTTCCTTCATGGGAGCAGTCTTCAAAGAAGTAGTCAGAGGACTACTGAATTTTAGTTAAGACAAGATGTGGGAAGAACAATCTGAGAAAGGGTGGAGACTAGAGAGGAGTCTGAAATTGACCAAGGGACAAGGGAAGGTTTTCAGAGGGAGGGGAAAAAAGAGGGAGTGGGTCAAACTAAGTGCACAGAGCAAGATGCATGTGGTGCTGGATGAGTGGGTGGATTCTGAATGGTAGTTAAAAGAATGATGGTGTCTGGCATAGTGTGTTGGTTTTGATGGTCCCTCATATGTGCCTGGAAAACTGGAATAATTAGCAAAGTCTCAAATGCTTCTCTCTGTGATATAGTGGCTCACAGAACTGAGACACTCTGAGACTGCTTGCAATCTTGAAAGCTCATGCCAACAGGGACTTAATCCTAGCTCTGTCTTGGGTATGTGCAATTGTAGCATTAGAATTCTATTTATTTGCATATAATACAAGGAAATTAAATTCAATAATCCTGGAGATTGTATCTAGCTATTATTCTATGACAGTTTGTGTTTATATTTTCAGCGAGTTTAGGCAATTCATATTTCTTGAGTGTTTTGCCTATTTAAAGAGTGCTAAAAACTAAAAGAGGAATATACTATATTATGACTTTATGCAAGAAGAATTTATTGAGCATCTACTCTAGATCTCAGGTTGGTGGGTTATAAAATAAATGGAAAAATTCTTTGCTGTCGCAGATCCTCCCCCTGGTTGGTAAGATGATATGCTCAGGAATAAGTGGCATCTATTGAAATCATGTGCTATTCTGCAAACTTTAAAAATGAGACCCCCTTCCATACCTCAAGGTCACTCTCTGCTTAGACCAATGTCTGGCATTTACTATTTTTAATTTGGACCCCAATATCTTATAAGCAGTTTATGTGGTTTTGTCTCAAATTCCTGAAGCTTTTATTGTTTTGGCCTCAAGATAATATCAGTTTATTTCCCCATGAGAAAGTTCAGAAGTAAGAAGTGAAAAAAATATTTCTTTGTCTCTGTTCACAGGAAGGAAGAAATATCTATACAGCTTAGAGCTGACTGATCCTAAGAATTGTTGCTTTCGTGAGCAGGCCCCTTCTTACTCTGCAGTTATAGCTGCAAAGACCTAGACAGGTCAGGAGATTTTTGTTTTCAGGTTTGGCTCAGACATTAATTCATTGCATGACCTATAAAAAGTCACTTCTTGTTGCTGGGCCTTCTTGTCCTTGGAAAAATAAGAGGTTTCGATGATTAGAGGGTCTATATTTCTTTGCAACTTGAACATATGTGGTTCCAAAAGTCCACCTTTGAAGTGCTGTGATTAGTAGGAAAGTGCCGATTAGGTCTTTGGACTACGTATTTAGTATTTTGAGGATCACCGATACATTGGATCCTTCTATTAAAATTCAAAATTGCAATATTTTTAACTGCAAAATATTCTTCAAGTATTTTTTGCAATTAATCTGGTTTCTATGCCTAGACATATATGTCTAAAAATGGAAAGAGGTGAGAAAGGGGGCAAGATGCAGAATTTAACACTGCCAATAATTTATGTGTAAGGTTGCTTTGTTTTGTTGAAAGCACATCCTTGAGTTCCTGGAAACCTGAGAAGGAAAGTTTTATATGTGTTTCAGAACCGGCTGCAGATGAATTCAGGACCAGGGGGTTATGAGGAACTATGTGTCAGCATTTGTTATCCAGGAGTGTCTGGTCCTTGGAGTGCTCTCCATCACCTAGTGGTTTGCCATGTCCCACAGGCCACCGATTGGTCATTACTGATTAGGAAAACACTGCCAGTAAAGGAAGTTGTCTATTTGGGTCACAAAGAAAGAGGCTGTGGTACAATCTGGCCTTTTTAATGAATGGTCATTTTTATATATTTATTCTGTAGTTTCAGCTGTTTGTACAGTCATTTGTTTGGACCATTTTTTTTCTTGTGAGACTTCAGGGAAGTTACTTAATTGCTCAGAGCTCCCATTCCTTCATCTGTTAAAGTAAGCACATCAGCTTCACGGGGTTGTTGTGAGCATTTTATGAGATGATGTTTGTGCAAACATTTAAAACTGTTAAACACAATAGCCATGTTAGTTTGCAGCCTCTGCAGAAGCTTTCTGGGTGAAATCTGAAACTGATAATTGTAAACAGGGTCAGGAGAGACAGAAGAAAGAGGCAGACTCCTCCATATTAGAAGGTAGTAGTCTAAGGAGCAAGGATACTTATTCAGGCTTGTCTTGGAGGCCACAGATGAGTAGTTTGCTAGACCCACTCACCAAATCTTAAAAGCTGATATAGAGGCCTCACCTGGAGTTAGTCATGAACCCAGCCCAGATGGTTTCATCACCACATTGCTATCTTAGGGCACCTTTGAACATGGGGAAAGCAAACAGAAGGCACATTTCAAGCACAGGGGAGAAGATTTTTCAGCTCTCAGGTCAAATCTGCAGTCATCTCTTGATGACTTTCCCCGACACATGTGGGTCATTATATCCAGTTGGAAACGTAATGGGCAATAAAGTGATTTTTCTTTCCTAAACCCCCAAAGACAATCATTCTCTGTATGGCAGAATTTTTTTGTCATCATTGTCTTGCACAGTATAATTTTATCCATCTACTTCTAGTAAATTTGCGAATTTGGTAGCTTTGGATCTGATTGGCCATATTTTCTATAAATCTATTCTGAGCAGGTCTCTGTTATTGTTGGCACACCAGCTCATTCATTGATGTTTGCAGCTGCCAAGACTTTACCACAATTGAAGAAATTACCATGGAAATCAGACTTCTACCTGAA
This sequence comes from Lasiurus cinereus, assembly GCA_011751065.1. NCBI lineage: Eukaryota > Metazoa > Chordata > Mammalia > Chiroptera > Vespertilionidae > Lasiurus > Lasiurus cinereus. The sequence continues at coordinate 7,783,434 of JAAGEH010000079.1, read as the reverse complement.
TGCCTTTACATTTATTCATTTAAATCTGATCCTCAAAGTATTTGTTTTACTCATTATGTGCCCAATTTGCCTAAAATAAATCAGGACCCAGTCAGCACTCAATTCCTGGGGTAATTAGAGTTTTTGGTGTCAGCAGTAGCATTCATATGTATTTCATCATGAGAGGCTACAGTGTGTGTGTGTGTGTGTGTGTGTGTGTGTGTGTGTATGTGTGTGTATGTTTGGAGACATTTTACTTCATCTAAAAATAAATGGATATAAATTTCTTCTATCTAATAGAAATAAAAGACTCTGTTTTTATGTATCAGTTTTACCTGAAGAAAACAGGATGGAAAATAAATTGGATGAATATATTCTAATTTATCACCACAGAAATATGTATAATATCTTTTAACCTAAGATTTTCATGCAACAATCTCAGGGGACTAGTAACCATATGGATATTTGTAGTCTCAGACAAATTAATATCTATCCTGACATGAATTAATTAACGATTCATTATAAGAGCAAGTAAATGGACACACATATGACAGAAAACAGATTTAATTGTGTTGACTTGATAGTCAGCAATTGTACCCTGTGTGCTCAAAGTCTGTGAAGTATTTTGTTATAAATAACAGTTGGGAAACAAGAGGTAGGGATTCAGGCAAGTAAAACTTTCAATTATTCGACATGATTGTTAAGGTGAATGTTAGGGAGCTCTCTTCTTCTTTAGGGTTCTGGACAGAGGGGTCGTCATGCCAAGAATGCTAGGCAAGGGGAACCCATTCACTTTGGTCTGTTCTATATATTTTGGGACCTGAGTCTGTACCTAAGGCTTCCCTTTATGCACCCGGTCAGTCACCAGCAGAGATGTTGTGAGGCTGACGAACAATTCTGTACTCTAATTCCTATGTGTGGGTTTTCCTCCTGCACCACCAAGTAGTCCTCAGACACCAGCTGAGTATGGCAGGCCAGTGAGCAGTCAATAAAAGGCCCTGACTAACCTCTACAGGATCCAGGATTATAGGTTGGTTTTCCAGATGCATGAAAGTAACCTCAAAATTCTAACAACTTCTGTAAGTTTTGAGCTAGTAAATCTGGGTAGAAACTGGAAATTTATATTTCATGAAATGGGGGAGCATTTTAAGTTTCCCACACACCTTTATTTGGGAACCATTAATCTAAATAAAAATAAGAATGCCCTCTATCTATGCTGAATGCCATTCAGCCTCTGCTCACACGTGGAACTATTAACTCTTTTAGAGAGTTTATTCAATAAAATATGACTTCATTAATTTATTAAACAAAAAACTGGGTAGCCTTCCTCCTGTGAGTTAGGTACTAGGGATACAAGAACAGATGTTCTGTGCCTTCATTTTTTTATATTTCTGATTGAAATAGTTTCATTTTAGACAGATGAATAAACAACAGTAAGGAAAAAACTTGCTCTTTATCAGGTAGCAATGCTAATATTTTGGCCTATTTAATTTCATTTTCTACCTTGGCCTATTTTTCTATGTTTAAAAAGGAAAGGTTGGGAAACCCTTTCAACTAGTAATGTATTATTAATATTAGTTTTTACAAAGTATTTTCTACTCTGTGATTTTTAAATAACAGCTTAGTATTCCATTCTATGTGTCAAATATGTAAAGGGCATTTAGATTATCTCAAAATATATACCACAAAAATGGCACAGCTAATATTTTATAAACTTTTCCCAGCATTTCTAATTATGTAGGTAAATGTCTATAAGTGAAATATATGAATTAAAATATATAGGCGTTTAAGACTTTTTAAATCCATTGACAAATTGCCTCTCCAGAAAGAATGATTCAATTTCCATTTTCATTTCAATTGTATAAAAATATTCATGTTTTCATACCCTTGGTGATACTGATATTTCATTCTTTTTATTAAAAAGCTATAATTATTAGAAAGTTCTTTCTTGCAATGAGCTCAATTTTGCTTATTCAAATTTTCAACCTATTGATCTGACTTTTGTCTTCTGGGGCTTTGTGGAGTAGGTTCAATCTCCCTTCATTAAAATAGAATTTCAAATATTTGAAAATAATTATAATGCTGTCCCAGTTGTCTTTCTTTTCTCCAACAATTACTCCTATAACCCACTTCCTAGTGTCTCAACAGTTCTGGTTTCACTGTTCTAGATAAGCCTCAGTCAATCAAAGTCTTTCTCTTACTGTGGTGGAAAGAATTAAACTAAAGAGTTTGCCTTCAAGAACAGTGCCTTCTTTGTTTTAGACAGGATACTTCTAACTGGTACACAATAAACCAGCATTAGCTTTTTTGGAAATTATGCCACTCCATTGGCTCATAAATAAATTTCAACCAAAATTCCAAAAGAGTTTTATAAACAATCTCATGGGCACATCTGTCATTTTCTGCACTTCACTGGTGCAGTTGTTTTCTTGAGCCCCAAGTGTAGGACTTGAACAGAAGTCAGCACAATTCTAGCTTATCAAGTTATTTTTTGAAAATGATTTTGTCACCAGATATGTATCTTATATAATCTTGATAAGGATGTCTCTGGGCTCATAGCAATTAAGCAACAGTCTAGATGATGATTGTTGTAGTCCTGCCACACCCTATTCTGTTACTGACCCATTAATCGACACATTTTAGGTACAATGCTTAGTGTAGTTATGCTAACTGCAGTTCGTCCTGTGTGTGTTTGTGTGTGTACCTGTTGTTAAAGATTTAGAGGGAAACTTTGAAAAATAAAACACACATGACATATTTTAAACTTATAGAAATCAACATATATTCTCTGTATGGTATTTTCTTGACCTTCCTGCCTATGATTCCTTTTTCTTTTCTTTTAATGAAAATTAGTTTGGCATGACAAGTTTATGGTGCATGTTGGTTCCTTGGTTTCAACTTTACTCCAGAGTATAATCATGGTCAAGATACAGGCCAACTTGATGGAGCTTCTAGTTTATAACTTTATTTTTCTATTTAAAAATATTGGACTATCTGCCCTTATGTTACCTACGGAAACACATTGCTTTTATGGTAAATTAAGTGTGTTCTTTTTTTAATTGGCCCAGTGGATAACATTTGACTTGATAATTTCAAGTCATTTCAAGCTATATTCTTTTTACTATCTCTTAGCCTCTTTAACTAAATTTCCCTGAAAACTATATTGTTACCTACACTTCTCAATTTGAAAGTCATTTATCTTGACATAAAAGATTATTTTAAATAAGAGCCCAGGACTTTTGCATTATTTGTTAATAATGTTATTTACCTCAATTTTTAGATTTAAGCCTTCCTCATCCTTTTTTATTTTTTAAAATTAAATCTTTATTATTCATATTATTACATTTGTTTCTCTTTTTTCCCCTCCATAACTCCCCTTCACCTGGCTCCCACCCCTCCCTCTATTTTTACCTCCTTCCCCATGGACCTCATCCATAGATGTATGATTTTTGTCCATTCTCTCCCTGCACCCCCCTCAGCCCTTTCTCCCTGAGAATTATCAGTCCACTCCCTTTCTGTGCTCCTGATTCTATTATATTCACCAGTTTATTCTGTTGACCAAATTTTTAATTCACTTAATTTTTGTCTCCATACCTCAGCTTATTGCACCTCCTCTGGGTCTCTGTGAGCTCCTCTCTTTCCTTCTAGTTGTAGAATTTCCACTCAGCCAGCTTTCTTGTGGTTCTAGATGCTGTCTGTTCTGTTTTTTAGTTATAGTTTTGAAATTGTTGTGCAAGACAGCAGTGTAGATGTTTACCTATGGCGCCATCTTGGATTCTCCTTTATCCTTAATATTATAGATATATTTTTAATTACCCAATTTGTTGTTTTTAACATTTTTGCCAAATCTATGTGATAAAACACATGTTTATGTGTTTTAACATAGATTTTACATTCATATATGGAATGAATTGTCCTTATTATAGGTGATCTATACATGCCAAATAATTCTGATGACTTTTCCATTGTAACTTTATTATTTTTCTCTTTCCTTGCTCTATTTATTGGAAGAAATTCACAAAGTTCATCCTGCATTCAACAGGAGGGGAAATTATAATATTTTAAAATATTTTTTAATAAATTTTTTACAGAAAGGAAGAAAGAGGGATAGAAAGTTAAAAACATTGATGAAAGAGAGACATTGACCAGCTGCCTCTTGCTTACCTTCTATTGGGAATGAGCCTGAAACCAAGGTACATGCCCTGGAGTGGAATGGAACCTGGGACCCTTCAGTCTGTAGGCCAATGTTCTATCCAACAAGTCAAACCTTTATCTCTGCTTATCTAGTTTCTTTACTTTGGACTTAAGAGGCTCCACTACTAGATGGACCACACTCATTCTAACAAATTCCTACTTTTTTTCTAAACATTCTTCTCCTTTTCTTATCTTGGGAACAGCTCCCCAAAACTTCCTAATTTTTATATTATTTTATCTTTTCTGTAGGACTTATCTAATTTTAATTGTCTTCATCTGAAACTCAGCATGGCATATGATGGCTACTTTCCCAATTTTGAGTTGAAAGATAAGTTGTGCTGAGTTAGAAAGCTACTCAAGAAAGCAAAAGAAGCTAAATTTAGGTGTAATATGTAGTGCTAAAATAACTTATCACTAGTTAACAACCAATGGAATAGCTACTTAGTTGGATTTCAAGGAGTGTCAGGGAGATGCAGAGGTCTTTGGGGAAGGAGGCCCTCTTATTGATCTTTGTACCATTTATCTCCTAACACATTAAATGATACCAAATACATACCTAATACATTTGTGTTATTTATGGAATCATGTCAATGTATATATACATATACACTGATATATATGTGTGTGTACACACACACACACACACACACACACACACACACACACACAGAAAAAGCAAAGCACTAGGGAAACCAAAGCACTGCTTTTGCATCAAGACGTCCCAGCATATCTCATCATTCAGTTACTATTGATGGTAGCTATCTGTTGAACCTACATTGACACATCATAATTACCCAAAGTCCATAGTTTACTTTAGGGTTCACTTCTGGTGGTGTACATTCTGTGGATATGGAAAAATATTTACTGACATGTAGCCATCATTATAAAGATTAGCTAATGACTAAATATAAAAAATAAGCCCATGGCCAAAAATTTCGTCTTTTTTTTCCCTTGATATTGGAGAACTCTGAACAGAAGTGGCTCCCTGATCTAGATGTCCTGGCTTTGGGCATTCAGAGTAAGGCAGAGGCCCTGCTTCTTGCATTTAGATTATGCAGATGACTTCACTGGATTTTAAATAATTCTTAAAACATCTTTTAAAAACATGTTTTTATTGATTTTAGAGAGAGAGGAGGGACAGGGAGAGAAACATAGGTGTGGGAAACATTGATCTACTGCCTCCTGCACACCCCCTACTGGGTACAAAGCCGGGAACTCTGGCATGTGCCATGAGTAGGAATTGAATCATTGACATTTTAGTGCATGAAACAATGCTTAATTAATTGAGCCACACCAGCCAGAGCAGGGTTTTAATCTTTATGCATTAATTTGGGATTTTTCAAAAGACAGATTAATGAAACCATACATCTTTACCAATTAAACTTCTTCTTCGTTGGTAAATATACTCATGAATTATTTCTAGACATAGTTTTGAGTTTAGCAACCAACAATTCTCCCACAAAGTAATTTAGTTAGTGAATTAAAAATATCATGTGAGACGACAAGTAGCTGGTTCCAAAGAACTGCTGAGTTGTGATGCCATGTATTAGCTTCATTATGCAAATAAGTGTCCCAAGAGAGCCATTCCAAAGACTATTAGCCTCCCTCACCTTTAATAACCTAAGATCTCCAGCTCCTGATATGTGCAGATGAAAATATGTTCTGCCTGTGGGTAAAGGTGTTATTAATGCATAATTCTTTAGCTTCTTTCCCCCTCCACTAGAATTCTATTTTGGCAAACCTCTTGGGTTTGGTTGTCAAAGAGATAAAAGCCTGTAAGTATGGCAGTAGAATCTTGAGTGAATCTTGGTAAATTTAGAGGGCCAGGTTACTATTCCTGGACTGCTATCTTATCTGTGAGGAATACTCCGTCTCCCTTGCCCTGTTTAACAACTGATACTGTAGCAAATGCTCTAACTGGCACTTTTAAAAAATATGCCCCTTTGTTTCTATCTGTAGATGTGTCAGAATTGCCAGTTAGCTTTCAGATTCAGCCTCTGTACAGCAACAGATGATTTATAGGGAATGTTACTCTTAGGCAGATAGTGCCTTTATGTGGAAGAAAGTCAGCCATGGCCCTTGGCAGGCTCAGAGAGAGTATTACCATTTGGTGGCTATAATGGTCACTTCCAAAACTGAAATGCAATTCAATCTTATAGTCTTTTGAAAAGGTATTGTGCTTGATGTGGGTGTCTGTTGACATTGAGAAGGTGTGATAGTTCACAGGTCTGAAATAGTTACCACGGGTATTCCTAGAAGTTAATCATCAGTAGTTTCGACCTTGGAAATATTTAAGCTTGTTACCAGAATAAATGATGGTTAATCCTCATAAGCAGGATTTTCCATCTTTGCTGATATGATAGTTTAATTAATTATTGACTTATAAAGAAAATAAATAAAAAATGTTGTCGGTTTTCCATTCTTTTTGCTCCTGAGTCCTGCTAGATAGTGCCTGTCACAAGGAGGATTTGAGGATAAGAAGGCAGACTGCCTGTCTTAGGAGAGCCCAGTACCAAGAGTTTCAGTGTTAACCTCTAGAGCAGCGGTTCTCAACCTGTGGGTCACAACCCTTTGGGGTTCAAATGACCCTTTCACAGGGGTCACCTAAGACCATTGGAAAATGCAGATATTTACATCACGATGCATAACAGTAGCAAAATTTCATGGTTGGGGGTCACCACCACATGAGGAACTGTATGCAAGGGTCGCGGCCTTCGGAAGGTTGAGAACCACTGCTCTAGAGCATTTGGAACTTCTTGGCAACTTGGTTCATCTCATGTTGTTGGCAATATATGGCTGACCAATGTCTGAAAGTTGTACTACTTTTGTATGTCTTGGATACTTAAAAAAGTGCCAAAAAGCCAACAAATAAGTTTCATTAAAAATTGACCCAGCATTTTGGGGAAAGATGGTTTGTTTCTTTTATTGTCTACTTTAAATAACTTGTACTTCATCCAAAATTTTTTTATTTTATTTTTTAAAATACATGTTACATTATATTTTTGTTCACCTCTTTCCAAAGATCTGTTCTTTGGAAATGTCTGTGTCCATAATTCTTTAGATATTAAAGAATACAGTACCTTCACACTCTTCTCTATGAGTATTTCTCTGTCCCAAAGTCTGAGTTTACTTCAACTGATGCTTTTTGTGACTCGTTGCTTTCTGTTTTTCTTTCACTCATACGTTCTTATTCTTTTGCTAGTGGTTCTGCTTCCAACAGGGCCTGTTTGTTTGTTTGTTTGTTTGTTTTACTTAAGGTTCTCAGCATTTAAGACTCATTTCTTTACTTTTCGAATGTCTTTCATGGCCTGAAACATGCTTGTTCAGCCAAATGTGTTCACAGAACATCTTTAACTCTCTGTGAGGTTTCATGTCCATGTGATCTCTTTAAACTTCATGCCCTTTCTTAGTAAGTGAGGCACTGATTGGTATGACAATTTCCCTACAACTATATAGTGGATTTCTAGAAGAATGAGAATTGTAATTCAGATCTTCTGATTCCCAAGAGAAAATATGAGCCAAGTGAACTCCCTTTATTAATATGTGGCCCCTAGATCAGCAGCAGCAGTGGCCTTATTTGAGAACTGGTTACAAGTACAGGTTCTCATGCTCTGCTCCAGTCCTAAAAAATCAGCATCTGCATTTTATCCAGATTCAAGGTGATGTATATACACATTAAAGTTTGAGCTGCCTTGAACTAGAACTCTCAGTATTGAAGGACGGCTCTCGAACAAACAGTGTAGCATTGGTAAGTTTACTTTGCATCTGTGAGATTTCTCTGAGTCCTGGCAGCCCTGATTGAAGGATGTGAGAGACACAAACCTTGGCCTTGGTTTCTATATCTGTATATGACTGATCTCTATTCTGGAATTTGGTTTCAGATAGGCTGCCCTTGTAGAGAATTTTAAGTAGCTAATGACAAAGCAAGTGGAACATCCTTTTCTAGGCAATTAGTTTTCTCTGTGCTTATTTACTGATTCATTTTAGTAGTATTTGCAAACTTGTTTGTGACTATAGAGGCGTCATAATTTTAACTATATTTAGTTAACATCTGTTTCTTAGAATATATTGTCTGCAATTTTCCTAGCACAGAGTGAAATATACCCAAGTGCTTCGTGAAATATTTCAATATTCAAAGTGATTTTTATTGTTTTCCCAAACTGTAATAAAAGAGGTGTTATCTCCTTGATTCCCCTGACTGGATTTTAAATTTAGAGGAAGTACATGCATTAGACAGCCAGAGGTGTAAAACAAAAGCTATTTGATATCAGAATTGAAATGAATCACTGGCATAGGAAATAGTTATGAATACTTTCTGGAGGAAAGAAAGTGTTGTCAGATTTAACCACTATCATATCAGTTTATGTTTAAGGTGCACAACCAAGCTTAGGATTTCATAGGATAAGAGTAGAGTAATTGTGAAAAATTGGTTATAAAGCAATTGCCAGGTAGAAAAGAATGAAGCAAATGATAATGAACATTGAGGAATCAAAAGACACTAAGAATATATATTTTTTTATTTTTCCCCTTTTTCATATGAAAGACTGTTGAGAAGGGATTGTAATTTGAGGCATGCCAGAATCTTACAAATCGATGCATAGCTCAGTGTATGCATGCATTTGACATTCAATGTGCTTCATGTTCCTGAATGCTTGCACCAATTGAGAGTAGACCTTGGAATGCACATTTTTTTCAAAAGGATATGAGGCAGTCCAGGTTATTGTATAGACGGGAAGGCTCTGCCCAACATAGCTTGAAGCCAGAATCAGTATCACCGTTGCTGAACACCATGGCAAGTTTCAGCAAAGCCATTTCTAGAGGCTCATATTCTGTGATTTTTCTAACTCCAAAGGACAGAAAGTTAGGGTAAGAGATCAATGATAACTTCTCCCACCTAATGTTTACCAAGCCTACTAGTTCAATCTCTAATTTTGTGGAGAGCCTCAATGTGACTCAGGCCTTCAGAGGAAGGTCACAAGAATAAGGCTCTACTGATTAGAAATATGCAGAAAAGTTATCCCTCAAACCTGGCATAAAATATAATTCTTCTTAGTCACACAAGTTTAATTCACTTCACTAACTCATAGCCAATTAGGAAGCAGATGAGCAAAGTAAGCAACCCAGCAACACTATGACTGCAGAATGGGGGCAGGAAATGATGGTTGATGTGACTCTCCACTCTCCCCCAACTCCCAACCTGGACTCATTACTCCATGTCCACAAAAAAGAAGGTAATAATCATCCAAAGATGATTTGAGACTCTGGCCATCAGCTGGTTGGCAGCTGTCCTCACATATCCGCACTGCTGTGGCCTTCTGGAGGGAGAATTCTCCTCCCCCATCCTTTCCTCCCAGCACTGAAGATTTATTGCCTGAGTCTGCTAACATCCTTCCAACTTATCCATGATGATAACCTTACAATTACAGAAAGTTATGCAACTTCTGGAAGGCAAGATAAAGATGTGTCTTATTTCCACTTTGCTATGTTGATGCATTTACCTTACCTTCAGTTTTGAAATTCCTAAGCTGTGAGTGAAAGCATGTTCTTTGACATTTGCAGTGGTGCTATTGTTAGCTCAGTCTTTATTATTTAGGAAGTACAAATTGATGGTATTTGAGAGAAAAATCGAAAACTCCCTGGTGTTCATGCTAAATATATATATAGCTTCACATTAGAAAAAAGAGGATTGTCTTAGTACCTAAAGTGATATTCTGTTTAAAATCTAAGTAAAAAAATTCACAGTGATTCCCAGCAGCATACAAATCATAAGCTTTCTATATATTTCACATTGGAGAGAGCCTAGAATATTTTTATGGTAGTCTAATTTTCTTTCTTCTTAGAATTATCTGCTACTGACTTTTAAAATTGAAGAAATCATGTGTGTTTAATTGTACCTGCATTGCAAAAATAGTTCAGGTATAATTTTAAGGCAACCTACACAAAAAACATTTTAGAAGGCTTCAAGTTTACACTTTGCTTTGTTATGTTCCCTTTTGAAGATTTCCATACACCTTTGAAATCACAGGGTCCTAGGTTCCTATGAGTGAAATATTTCAATGCTCATTTATGTTCCAATATGGTAGAGAGGTTTAAATGCTGAACTAAAGAGTATGCAAATAGAAATTGTCCATGATATGACATAGTGAAGTATCAGTAGCTTATTTCACTCATTCATTCATTCATTTGGTCATTCGTTCTTCAAAAAATATTGAGTGGTGCTTGTATTTTCTTTCTAGGCCCTGAGAATACATCATAGTACAGGAAAAAAAAACAATCCCTGCTCTTATGAGTTTTACTGCCTGGTATGAGAGTCAGACAATAAGCAAATAGATGCAGTGATGAGAGCTATATAGAAACTTTAAAGTAGGATAAAAGAGAGAGGCTGGTGCTTATTTTATTTTATTTTATTTTTTAAAATATATTTTATTGATTTTTTTACAGAGAGGGAGAGAGATAGAAAGTCAGAAACATCGATGGGAGAGAGACATCATTCAGCCGCCTCCTGCACTCCCCACTGTGGAGATGTGCCCACAAGCAAGGTACATGCCCCCAATCGGAATCGAACCCGGGACCTTTTAGTCCACAGGCCGACGCTCTATCCACTGAGCTAACTGGGTTTCAGCGGCTGGTGGTTATTTTAGATAGTGTGGTCAGGAAAAATAAGATTGATTTTTTAAAAATATATTTTTATTGATTTCAGGGAGGAAGGGAAAGGGGGAGAGAGAGAGAAACATTAAAGATGGAGAATAATTGATTGGCTGCCTCCTGCATGCCCCCTGCTGAGGATAAAGTCCACTACCTGGGCATGTTTCCTCACTGGGAATCAACCTGGTTCATAGGTTGATGCTCAACCACTGAGCCACACCAGCAGGGCTGATTTTATCCTGAGCAGACACAGCATAGCAGGGCTGATTTTAACTATATGTTTCATCTTTTAATTATGTAATCAATATTTTACATTCTTTTTATTCAATTGTTTTCAAAATCTGGTACATGTTTTATACTTAAAGCATGTCTCAATTCAGAAATTTTCATAGAAAATAATTGATTTGTGTTCTGACTTTATAAAATTTATAATTGATAAGGAAGATTAATATATTTATGCTATTCAAACATACTTAAGGGTTTTCTGGTAATTAAATTAGAACATATTGCAAAATTTAAATTTAAGTTAATAAAAATGAATTAAAATGAGAAATTTAGTTCCTCAATCTCAGTAACTATAGTTCAAGTGTTCAATAGGCCGATGTAGCCAGTGGCTGTTGTATTGGCTGGTGAGAAGCTAGTGGCTATAAAAAAACAAATTAATTGAAGAGCTGGACAGAGGCCAGAGACAGAGAGCTTAAAATTATGGGAAAATGTTTGAATATCATTCAGTCTGAGATAGAAAGCATATAAATAGGTGAGTGATATGTTCTGATTTATGCTTTAAAGAAATCTCTTCAGCGGGGGAAAGAATGAAGCATGGAGATCTGGTAGTAGATCATTAGGTAGTAAGGAAAGAGATGAAAGAGATGCACTCTAGGATACCCATGGTAAAGGAATGAGAAATTGTTGGTTTCAGCATGTATTCTAATGGTAGAGTCAACAGTACTTGCTACTGGATTATTTGCAGGATAGGCACAAAAAGGAGTCCAAAGTGACTCCTAGATTTTGGCCTGAGCAACTGTATGAATGGCAGTGCTACTGATGAGATGGGAATGATCAGGTAGAAAGGATTTTGAGGGGGCATGATTTGGAAAAATTAAGTTTGATTTGACTATTAGCCTTTTAAGTGAATTGCTGAGTTTGGAACTCTGTTGGAAAGGTTGGAGCTGGAGACGTGAATTTGGTGGGCCCCACATAGTATTTAAAGGCATATAAATGAGATCATCCAGACACTGAAGGTACCCAGGGAAAAGAACAAATCTGAGAGGTGAATCCCAGGGAATTCTAGAATTTAAATATTGGGAAGATGAGGAGAATCCAGCAAAAGATATTAAGATGGATGAATGATGATGTAGAAGGAATACTGGGAGAATGTGACATCTTAAAACCAAGTTTAGATGTCTGTTTTGGCAAGAAAAAGGTGATGCACTGTGTAGAGTATTTAAAGAGAGCTTAATAAAGGTATTTTATAATGACAGTGTGATCACAACATAGAGATTGCCTAAGGAAATAGTTGTGATACACCTGGGGTGAAAATGGGGTTAAGACAGCTGGACCTGAAGAGACAAGAAGAGAAAGAGAGAACAAGAGTGACAGAGAGGGGTGGGGAAACCTCTGAAGAGCTGAAGAGTTATCTAACCAAAATTGTGACACTGGGTTGAAGGATACCAGTCCAAAACAGCAATGAGGGGAGTAATGAAGACATTGGTGATCCAACTTCTAATTTCTCTAATTTCTTCCATCTTTCAATCTTCTGCCATTGGCCAGATTGATCCAGAAGCTAATCAGAAGGAGCCTTGTGGGGTGAGCAGTGGTAAAGAGAAAAGAATCACTGAGGTCCTGTGTATTTCAATAGGATGAATGTATCCAAAACCACTGGCATTTCAGGGGACATAAATATATTAAGGGAAACTAATTTTGAATGCCTATTATATGCTCACATCTTCCTCTCACTGCTTACTAGACATCTCTAGTTGGATGCCTCAAAGGCACTTTAACCTTAACCTGTTCAAAAGTATATGATCACCTTCCTTTATCCCCAAACCTTTCTCTCTCCTGTATTTGCTATCTTCAGCTACAATATTGCTTTCAATTTATCTTCCTGTTTGACTTGCAAACTTATCTTCTGTTTTCCTCATCTCTTACTAACACTGTCTTAGGTCAAGCTCTCAGCATTTCTCACCTGGAAATAGACTTCTGCATCTGATTTATTCCACCTCAAATTTTTCAGTGATGCTTTCAGGAGAGTTATGATCGAAAATACAGATTTGCTCTGCTTACCCCTTTCTATTCTCTCTCCCATGAGACTTCCCATGGTGCACATAGCCTCTATGACAGGACACCTGCCTAACCTCTTCATGCCTCCTAGCTCTTCCTGTTTCCTCAGCTTCCTCCTACTACTTAATTTTGAGCAATAACAAATCATGCCTGAGTCCTCCAGCACACCCCATTTCTGCAAGCTTGTGTAATTTGCTTGAACTGTCTTTCATCTACACTTCTTTCTACACTCATTCGCTTTCCCTTCCAAGCTTTGTTAGTTTACCTTCTAAAGGAAATCTTCCTCAAGACGAAAGCAACATTACTCTTTTGTGCTCTCTCTGTTCTTTCGGCAAACTTTGATTTTTTTGCCCTTATATATGACATGGTTATTATTACTGACTTATATGTCTGTCATCACTTTCTAGGAAGTTCATTGCTTGAGTGGTGAAGCTGTAGATTCTTCATCTTTACATTTTAGCAAACTGGCAACTTGCTAAATTTTGAGCTGTGGAATTATTTCAAGATTCTGGGCAAACTAGTTCTAGATGAGGACTGAAGTAAGGATGAAGTAGGGACTAAGAGGAAAAAGAATGCCCAGGTAATCTGATTTTGGTATGAAGTGTTCCAAGCTCAGCAGAAGGCCAAAGTCTGGGTAGAAATAACACAAACAGAGGCTAATGCATTCAGGAAACATCCTATGTAGAGGATGGTCTTTAAAGTCTCTTATACTTTGTGTAACTTCCATCCTATTGTGTAATGTCATAGTTTGTGTTCTTTACTTGAGCCAGACAAGCCTGCCAACTGTCTTCTCCATGTGGTTGATTGTGTACTTACATTCTTCTAAATACCATTTTCCAAAGGCTATACTAAACACTTGAGTTATATCACCTCATTTAATCCTCCTAATGTCCAAGCCATTACCTGCAGAGGCAGCAAACATCTCTGGTTGGATCTGTGGTCTCTAACCAGGTTGCCAGAGCCTGCAGCAGGTTATTTAACCTCAATGGATCTCAGGGTTTGCATCTTTAAAATGGGGTTATTGGTAGCACTTAACTTATATGATTCTTATGTGCATCAATAAATTGATATTTATAATGTGCCTAAGACTGCCTTGAACATACCAAGAACTATGCAAATGATTGTTAAAAAATTTTACAATTTCTCTTTAACTTCTTCATTTTCCTTTCATACCTTCTTTTCACCAAATCAAGTCTTTTTTCATAGCTTCTCTCATGAGTAATTTTTTCCCAAATCACTCGTAATGGGGTTGATAATAATTTACTATTTTTGGAGACTTCTGGGAAAGTCTAATGAAATTATATTTACACACATAAATACATATAATTTAAAAGCTATAAAAAGGTATAGCCATGTTAAGTGAACAATAGTGATTGCAGTAATAGCAAATGAAAAGTAGCTTCTATACCTGGCCCAGTCTCCTATCCACTCCAGTAACCTCCATAGGAGGGCCATGTCTACCACCACTGTCTGATTCATTTGGGCTAGGGTGTCCCTAGAGCCATATATGACATTTTCTCCTTTACCAAATATGAAGAAATATAGACAATGAACGTCTGGAACCCATTTAAGGTCTGGAATTCTTCAATCATCTCCTTGTCATGATTAAACACATTCAAGTATTACATGACACACAAACTAGTAAGACCACATGTTAAATCACAGCTTTTGTCTGAATACATATTAACTCCCGGGAATATGTTAATTCCTACATTGCTTCCTTTTCTCCCTTCTGTCCCACCCATACCTACCCATCCCTCCTCTTTGCTCAACTAGCATCTCAGGACTCTAAATGATTCCACATTTTATATCCTAGGAATTCTCCTTTACCTTTTGCTAATCCTATATCTTCCACAAAGAAATTAGGAAAACAACTGGGTCATTTTTAAACTTACCCAATTCATGCCTAATGCTTATTTTTTTATTAATTTTTTTATACATATCTCCCCATTGCCCCCCTCCCTCCCAGGCATACCCCAACCCCCCAGTGTCTATGTTCATTGGTTATGATTATATGCATAGATACAAATCCTTTGATTGTAATGCTTATTTTTAAATGTACTTCTACTTATGATTTTAACAGTTGGTTGATAGTTCCATAATCTGACTAATCTGAAATTTAAAAACTGTTATTTTGACATTCTTAAAAATTCTTTAAAAATAGGAGATGGGATTTAAGTTTATTTGTCAAGTTAGATTTTCCTTTGACTTGAAAGATCACTCTGAGTCCTTTTTGCAGGACTATGCAATTTGTGCTGAATCTTTTCATTTAAATGATATTGCAGTAGGAAGAAAAAGGTCAGAGACCAGAAGGAGAACAACAGGCAAATATCACTTGAGATAATGTTCAGACAGATCTTCTTGAAGTTAACAGGTTTTAATTCTGAATCTATTCAACAAAGAGTTGTTTTTTAAAAGTCTGTCACCCATTTTGATGATTATGACATACTTACAAATAAATCACAGTTGAATTCATAGACCACAGTTATTTATTGTATAGAAATGAACATGTCAATATGCTTTCTATGCCTTTCCAATTAGAGTTCAGATCAATTTATCTTTGTGAAGATATTGCCTAGTGGAATTTTAAAAGATATATTATGACATGTTATTTGAGCCAACTAGCTGGAGCACAAGGTTCCTGAGACTCAACATTCATTATTTATCCATTTATACTAATAAACCTTTATATCCCACATGTCCCCTGCTCATATTTGAATGGAGCTTCAGAAGCACAACCTGTTTTAAATTTATGACACAACAACAATTGCTTATGACAAAGAAGAATGCCATAGAAGTGCATCCATTTCCCTCCCACAGGAAGATAAATAATAAGATTTTTTTTAAAGAGAGGGCATTTCTCTTCCTTAGAAGAAAAATTAGTCTTAAGAAAAAGAAATGCAAAGATCATAAACCATAAAAAAGAAAGAAAAATTGTTTGGGGGCTGCAAGATGAGATTGAGTTATAATATAGAAGTTGCTGGTCTTTTCCTACCGAAAGGTAGAACCAATTGATTTATGAGTTACAACTCAAAGCTTGCTCCCCTCCTCCTTCTCCTTCTTATCCCCTCCCTTTGCTACTTGGGAAGGGAATGTAGATACTAGATGGCCTGTCTTTTTAGATTTGCCACACTGTGTCTTAATTATCAGTGCTGGAAGATCAGGCAGTGGTATTTTCTAACTTCAAAGCCTTCAACAGCTCGAGCAGCATGAGGAGGATTAGATGTGCCAGGATGCAGAGTGACAACAATATGGTGTCTTCATATTTTAGGACTGTCAGCTCATTTTTTATTTGTGGCACATCAAAGTGAAAATGAGGACACAAGGAGGGTTTTGCTCTTTGTTATTCTCTTCTTAAGTGACAGCAATACCTTCCAATTCAGTACCCAGGACCGAGTTCTTAAACTATTCTTTTGATTTTTAATATGTCTCTTAGTTACAGAACTTGGAAAAAGCAACTAGTGACAATAAATTGGAAGAGGAAGGCACTAAGCTTATGTAGGAACATGATTAGGGTTTTCAAGATGTTTGGAGTGATATAAATACTATAACTATTGCTAGAGACTAATGAGTAATAGCAAAGTAACAGTGATGATAATGATAATAGGAGTAGTAGTGACAATAGGAGCAGCTAATATTTATTGAGTGTTTACAAGTTGCCAGGCATTGTGTTAATCACTTTTTAAAAAGATATACTGATTTTTTACAAAGAGAAAAGGAGAGGGATATAGAGCCAGAAACATTGATGAGAGAGAGACATCAATAAGCTGCCTCCTACACGCCCCCTACAGGGGATGTGCCCGCAACCAAGATACATGCCCTTGTCTGGAATCAAACCTGGGACCTTTCAGTCCCCAGGCCAATGCTCTATCCACTGAGCCAAACCGGTTTCAGCTGTGTTAATCACTTTTATACATAATGGACCTGAGTCTCAAAGAGGTGGAACAACTTGCCTGCTAGTATACAATGTGGCCTGGAATTATGATTCTAACCCAGGCCATTGGACTCAGAGCACATTCTTGTGATTATAAATAGTTCAGTGAAGACTTATCTTAAATAGAAATTAAGTTATGACTGTAGCACATGGGGAAAAACAGTATAAGTAGTCAAAATCACTCCCAAGTGCTATTAAATTGGTCATGAAATAGAACATACTTTTAAATTTCTAAGTGTGTCCATATAACTTCCTAACAATATTTATGTAGATATTATTTAATTAAAAGAACACAATAGCAAGATGCAATTTTAGATTAATTTTTAAGGTTTGCCAGAAAATGACAAACATACTTAGGTACATTTGCATATATAATACTGATATGTATCATGATTTCAATATAATATGAAAATGATGAAAATGGCTGTGGGTTTCTCTATTTGAAAGGAGGCTACATTATAAATGGGTTATCATCCTTGTATTTGAGTGGATTTATACGCTCTTTTACCAAGGGAACACACTTTCTCCACTAGTCCAATGAATGATGTAACCTGTGGCTCAGAAGTGAGGGCTTTGGCAGGTAAAAAATACCGTAGTCTGATTGATTTTTACCTCCTCAGTGCTTTGGTTTACTCTCACAACCATTATTTGTGCTTAGAAATATTTTAGATCTGTTTAGAGTAAATAGACATTTAAAAATGGTTAAATAGCTTGTTCAAAGTCACACAGGCACTAAGTTGTAGGGATTTGCTAGGACATCCTTGAAAAATCTTGTTCCTTGTTGGCCTTTCCTCAGGTGCCAATCATTCCTTCATTTGTGAAAGAGATGAGCTTGATAAATTGCTACCAGGAGAGTGACTGCCACCAGGATTGGTCTCTGAGTCTCTAGGGATTCCCCATAGGTGTCAGGAAGGGGAGGGTATAATGGCAGGACATGATCAGCAAAACATTTCTATCTTGTCCTATGTCATGATAAATTATGCATGCTGGCTGTATTGAATATTTCCATTTAAGAAGAGAGGACACCTACCTCTGAGCATCCAAATTGAGAAGGGAATAGTTGTTCTTGGATGTCATCACTGCCAATCACCCCTGGAATAAAAGAGGGAGTACATTTCCATGAACCCCTAGGGAAGTGGAGAATAGGCTGGTCCAGACTTGACAGATTTCTTTTTCTGCTCCTTCTAATTGAGGGCAAGGGAAAGCTTCCCTGTCTAGGTTTTTGAAAGGAAAAGAAAGAAACCTCACAAGCAGAGGGCTGAGAAACCTAAGTAGATAATATCTGATTATTTCTTTTTTAACACACTCTTGGAAAATTAAAAAGACTTTGTAGCCCTAACTGGTTTGGCTCAGTGGATAGAGCGTTGGCCTGCGGACTGAACGGTCCCAGGTTTTATTCCAGTCAAAGGCATGTACATCCCAAGTAGGAGGTGTGCAGGAGGCAGCTGATCGATGTTTCTCTCTCATCAATGTTTCTAACTCTCTATCCCTCTTTCTTCCTCTCTGTAAAAAAAATCAATAAAATAGGTTTAAAAAAAAAGTCTTTGTAGAAAAATCCTTATGACTGATGGCTGCCCCTTGGAATTTTGTACATGTCACGGACAACCTGATAAGAAGAACCACTTAATTATTTCCAACAAAAAGGAGGATGTTACCAAAAGTCTGTGCTGTCTTTCTCCTGGTCCATTGATCTTTAATTGTACCGCTCTGTCTCCCCCAAACCCTTAGAGCTGTCTCCAAGGGAGGCATACCTTTGTGGAGGGGGCTCATTAGGATTCATAGTAACCATGATAGGTTTGTTTACAGATAACTCTCAGAACCTATGCATTAGAATCACATTTTTCTGAGGGCATGGATGGATATTAGTGTTTGTAATAAACACACACACAATTTATATTTTAAATCAATTTATTATTAGCCCTTTTTTCATTAACATAGGTTTCCCAGAGTTAAATCAATTGTATCATCCTCAGTTTGAGACACATTATCATTGGTCTAAATAAGACTCTTTTCCTGTTTGCTTATTTATTCTTTTTTTTTATTATTGTGTTACATGTATACATATCTCCCCTTCCCGCCCCCCGCCCGCTAGGCATCCCCCAACCCCCAGTGTCTATGTTCATTGGTTATGCTTATATGCATGCATACAAGTCCTTTGGTTGATATCTTATCTACTCCACCTTTCCTTAACCTTCCTGCTGTAATTTGACAGTCTGTTTGATGCTTTATTGCCTCTGAATCTATTCTTTTGTTTATCAGTTTATAATGTTCTTTATTATCCACAAATGAGTGAGATCATGTGGTATTTCTCCTTCATTGACTGGCTTATTTCACTTAGCATAAGGCTCTCCAGTTCCATCCAGGTTGCTGTAAATGGTAAGAGTTCCTTCTTTTAATGGCAGCATAGAATTCTATTGTGTATATGTACCATAGTTTTCTGATCCACTCATCTGCTGATGGGCACCTAGGCTGTTTCCAAATAGTACGTATTGTAAATTGTGCTGCTATGAACATAGGGGTGCATAAATCCTTTGTGATTTGTGTTTGTAATTTCTTAGGATATATTCCTAAGAGTGGGATTGCTGGGTAAAATGGTAGATCCATTTTTAGTTTTTGAGGAAACTCCATACTGTTTTCCACAGTGGCTGCACCAGTCTGCATTCCCACCAACAGTACACAAGGGTTTCTTTTTCTCTGCATCCTCACCAATACTTGTCCTTTGTTGATTTGTTGATTGCCATTCTGACAGGTATGAGATGGTATCGCATTGTCGTTTGATTTGCATCTCTCAGATAATTAGTGACTTTGAACATGTTTTGATGTGTCTCTTGACCTTCCTTCTGTCATCTTTCAAAAAGGTTCTATTTAGGTCTGTTGCCCATTTTTTTTATTGGTTCGTTTATCTTCCTTTTATTAAGTTGTATAAATTGGCTGTATAAATTAGAATCACATTTTTCTAATGTGATTAGATGTTAGAGGTTAAACCTTTATCAGTGATAACATTTGCAAATATGTTCTCCCATACAGTGGGCTTTCTTGATGGTTTCTTTCGCTGTGCAAAAGCTTTTTATTTTGATGTAGTCCCATTTGTTTATTTTTTCTTTAGCTTCTAATTGCTCTTGGAGCAGTATCAATGAAGAAGTTCTTTCAGCATATGTCTGAGATTGTGCTGCCTGTGGATTCCTCTAGTATTTTTATGGTTTCCCTTCTAATGTTTAAGTCCTGTATCCATTTTGAGTTTATTTTTGTATTTGGTGTAAGTTGGTGGTCCACTTTCATTTTTTTGCATGTATCTGTCCAATTTTCCCAACACCATTTATTGAATAGGCTGTCTTGGCTCCATTGTATGTTCATGCCTCCTATGTCAAATATTGGTTGAGCATAGTGGTTTGGCTGGATATCTGGATTCTCTATTCTATTCCATTGGTCTATATGTCTGTTCTTGTGCCACTACCAGGCTGTTTTGAGAACAGTTGCCTTGTAATATAGCTTGAAATCTGGTATTGAGATTCCACAAACTTTATTCTTTTCTCTCAGAATTGCTGTGGCTATTCGCAGTCTTTTTTGTTCCAGATGAATCTTTGAAGAATTCTTTCTAGGTTTGTGAAATGCATCGTTGGTATTTTAATGGGTAGTGCATTGAATCTATAGATTGCTTTGGGTAGTATGGACATTTTAATGATGCTGATTCTCCCAATCCATGAGCACAGTATGCTCTTCTATCTGTTTACATCTTCCTCTATCTCTTTTTTCAGTGTCCTGTAGTTTTCTACACATTGGTCTTTTACCTCCTTAGTTAGGTTTATTCCTAGGTATCTTAATTTTTTTGGTGCGATGGTAAATGGGATTGCTTTTTTAGTCTCTCTTTCTGTAATTTCACTATTAGTGTATAGAAATGCCACAGATTTCTTGGCATTAATTTTGTATCCTGTTACATTGCCAAATTCATTTATTAAGTCAATTAGTTTTAGGATGGAGTCCTTTGGGTTTTTTTATGTACAGTATCATGTCATCTGCAAATAAGGAGAGCTTTACTTCTTCTTTTCCAGTTTGGATGCCTTTCATTTCTTCTTCTTGTCTAATTGCAATGGCTAATACTTCCAGTACTATGTCAAACAGGACAGGTGAGAGTGGACATCCCTGTCTTTTTCCTGTTCTTAGGGGAAATAGTTTTAGTTTTTTCCCATTGAGTGTGATGTTAGCTGTGGGTTTATCATATATGGCTTTTATGATGTTGAGAAATGATCCTTCTATTCCCACTTTGCTGAGCGTTTTTATGAAGAAAGGGTGTTGGATTTTGTCAAATGCTTTTTCTGCATCAATTAATATGACTATGTGATTTTTATCTCTCAATTTGTTTATGTGATGTATCAAGTTTATTGATTTGCAGATATTGTACCATTCTTGCATTTCTGGGATGAATCCTACTTGGTCATGGTGTATGATCTTTCTGATGTACTGCTGGATCCGATTTGCTAGAATTTTGTTGAGGATTTTGGCATCTATGTTCATGAGAGATATTGGCCTATAATTCTCTTTCCTTGTGTTGCCTTTATCTGGTTTTGGTATTAGGGTGATGCTGGTTTCATAGAAGGTGTTTGGAAGTGTTCCTTCTTCTTGAATATTTTTGAATAATCTGAGGAGGATAAGTTTTAATTCTTCCTTGAATGTTTGGTTAAACTCTCTTGTGGTCCTGGGCTTTTGTTTGCTGGAAGATTTTTGGTGACTGCTTCAATTTCTTCCATAGTTATTGGACTATTGAGATGTTTAAATTCTTCTTGATTGAGTTTTGGGAGGTTATATTTTTCTAGGAATATGTCTATTTCTGGCAGGTTGTCCAAATACAAAGGATTGTTAAAAAATACTATGAACAACTCTATTCCAACAAATTGGACAACCTGCTTATTTTTCGTTATCTCGATTCCATTTTCTATTTTCCTCATCGTGGCCACTCATTCTAACATGTAAACATTAAATATGCATTATATTTAGGTTGCATGTATTTTTTGTTTTTACAAGTGGCCTTGGAGATCTCATTCTGTTTTTTACTTATTTTCTACTTTATATTATGCTGGTTACTTCTGTTTCCTCGTCCACCATGGTGTCCATGCACCACATTTCACATACAAATTGCTTCCATTTTCCACCACCATTAATAGCTGTCATAACCGTGTTCATACCTGTTAATTTGTAGACCTGCTTGATAATTTCTTGGAAATGTCCACTTAGGAGCAGATTTTCTGAGTCAGAGTGTAAATCTCTACTTACTGTAACCAAGTGCCATCACGTTTCCATCTAGAATAGCTACACAAGTCTATACTCCCATGACAATATAATTTATCTTAGTTAAAATGTATAATTCTCTCTGATTATTTATGATATTGAGGATTTCTTATTTATTCTTTGTTAATCCCCTGTTGAGGATTTTTTTTCTATGTTCTTAAGAGAGAATAGAATGGAAGGAGGGAAAGAGAGAGAGAAATTGATGTGAGAGAGGTGCATCTATTGGTTGCCTCCCATACACACCCTGATATTACTGGGACTAGGGATCTAACCTCAAATCCAGATACATGACCTTGAGCAGTGCACAGGCTGATGCTCTAACCACTTAGTACCACAGCTAGGGAAATATTGAGGGTTTCTTGCATGTGCTTTTGTGCCCTCTGTGGATATTCTCTGCTGTATTTGGACATTTGTATTCACCCATTTTTCTATCTTGACTCCTAATTTTTGCTTTTTGTTTGTTTACATTTGTGAAAGTTCTTTGTTAATTTGAAAAATCATATCTGTATCATTTCTATTTTTCATCTATCTTTTGAGTTTGCCCATGAGATTTTCCCTTGCATCCACAGAACAGCAAGAAATGCTAAATGCATGTTCTCCCTGTTCCCTTACAACCAAGTACATAAGGGGACCCAGTTCTAGACTCAATGAAATATAGCAAACACATTTGTTTACCTGATAAAAGTGGTGAAGGTCATTGCTGGATCTTGCTTGCCTTCTTGTTCCTTGCATCCTTGTGCTGGATTGTCCATTGTTAACTCAATTCCATTTTCTCTCTTCCATACCTTTCTTGTACTGTAGGCTCTGGTGGCCTGGGAGTTGCCTTTCTCAGAATTCCTGCCACTAGGGTTTCAGTTTAGAGTCAGTAGTCACATGAAATTTGGAAAGTAGATGAGAAACAGAAGCTATTTTATTGATCCTTTGACCACAGTGAACAAATATATGAATTTTAGCAGAGAAGAGAATTTTACAATGGTTTCAGATCAGTTTTTTTTTAATTTCCTGCACTGAAGTTGAGCAGTGCATCGTGGTCAGTGTTTTCTGTGGTTCCTAGAGCTTTCTAACCCCAAAGCTAGCTGCAAACTAGAATCAAGATGAACATATGCAGACCTCTATTCCCCCAGACATCCTCCCAACAATTCCATAAGCACTACATTCTCTGTAGTAAAAATATCTTCTCTGTTTAAAACACCCATGAAAGTTTGTTTTCCCAAACAGCCTTTTCTTATACAAACAAAAAATATGATGCCAGACCCTGTAAACACCATTCAGTCAACAACCCTGAAGCAATATTCCAACAAGCCAAGGATGCTGAGATAGAAAGATAACAGGTTCTTGATGACGTTATTGAACCATTGCGGCAGTTCTAGACTATATTACATTTTCATTGCTTTTTATATGAAGAAAAATAAAATATATTTATGTCAGCCATAGTAGTCTAGCTTTCTCTAATGTTTAGCCAAAACATCCCTAGTGCTTACACTCAATTTCTCATCTGTAAAATAGGTCTAGAGTGTGGGTTAAAATGTACTTGGCATGTAGTGGCCACTTAAATGTTTATGATTAATTTTGAATTATTTTCCTAGTCTTCAAGTTAAAAGTGAGCTATAATCCTTTCTCTAAAATAAAAATCCCAAGGAGAATTCATATAAATAGAATATGCTTTTCTACATTCACGTCTGGCTATTTAGTGAAGTTAGTGAATGCCAAGAGATACAATGTTTGGATGACTACTCTCTATTGCATTTACAAATAAAATTAGTGAGCATTACCTAGTAGTCCATCTGGGAAGTATGCACCATAATCTGGGAAGATGGAAGAGATTGGGCTTGAGAGATATCTCTGTAATATAAAGAAAACAAATGTTAATGTTATGGGTATAAATTTCTTTCCTAATGGAATGTTCTATAAATATTTCTCATTTTATAATAACTTTAAAAAATAGGGTGACCATTTATAAATGCTCTACTGGAGGGAAAGAGAAAAAAGAGAAAATATTGATTAAATCTTATCAACAGAGGATAATTGGGAAGTCATTATATTCCTCAGTGTTTTATGAATCCAACACTCTAATCAACATTTCTTTTGGAGGGTTGTCTATTTTCTTCACTCAGTGGTTTTACATACTTAATGTCTTTAATATGGAAAGGTATTTGGCTTGTCTAGCTTTTCTCATTGTGTTCATAAATCAAGATCATCAGTATCAGCAGAACAAACAAAAGGTAAATATTATGATAAAACATAAGTGAGATATGAAAGAACATTTTCAAAGGTACAATACTAATGAAAAACATAAAACCATTGTGTTTTTTTTTTCCAGAATGATTTCTATGCTCACACAAAATTTTTCCAAATTAGTTTTGCTCTTATGATACTTCAGCATACAAAGAGGTATGAATATTTTGTTTCTGGAATCTTGAAGTTAGATTTTCAAATCAAGCTTTACCTTGTTTAAGGTATATAAAAATAAGGTTTTTTTTGTTAAGTGTCAGTGCTGAGATGTCATAATTAACTCTGCATTGCTGTTATAATCTGCAACTTCTTCATAATTGTTGGCTTTTAACACATGATTTAAATATCTCCTAATAGCAATATAAAAAGCATTGATAAGTAGATCTCTCTTTTTTTTTATTTTTACCATCATGAACAACATTCTGGTCTCAGTGAACTGACACCATATTGACAAACTGCTGCAAAATTTACATCCACTGAACCTGGGAGATAAAATGGCTGAGTGGCAGGTGGGACTTTAATCAGTTCGTAGGTAAAAATCAAAATTGGATTTTGATGAGGGGATTTCTTGGTCACTGGTAGATTCAATCTCCCTTTCAATATACTGAAAATCCATTTTTTGGCCATGTTTGATTTTCATTATTCCCTATCCCTGTCAATGTTTTCTACAAGGGGAAGTCTCTTCACTGGTTTTCCGTAACTCTACACCTAACTGAATGATCTGAGGGGAAATTAAGAGTTAAAAATGTGTGTGTGTGTGAGGGGAGGTGTGGGGGGAATTAAATGCCTAGGCCCATGTGAAATTTTATTTTGAAGACCTACTGTTAGTTTTACCAGTGGTTCTTTGCAAAAAGAAAGAGAAAAAGAAATAAAGAAAGAAAATGGTTGTACCCAGACAGTTCCAATCAATTCAGATATGTCTCCTTTTCAGTGCAGTGCTTGCCTGATCACCAGGAGAGCTGATCATTTTAACATTCAGTTTAACTTTCTTATATTGTTGTAATTCCTGCAGCAATAACATTTCCTTTATTTTCTAAATCAGTTCTCAACAAAAGGATGTTTCCAAGCCACTGGGGGAGGATTTCCTGATAATACAACACATTCTTTCTTTGTTTCTTTAAGGAGTTCTGATGGGTTAAGGGTTTTTTGTAGAAAAGAAATCCATACAAAATCATGATGCCCCACTTTCTCCTCTTCATGTTTCTTTAATAGGAACCTGAAAGGCATTCAATGGGTTGCTGTGTGTAATGGGGCAAAAATTCAAATGCTGAAGTTCTAACCCCTCAATATATCAGATTGTGGCTGTATTTGGGGATAGAGCCTTTAAAGAGATAATTGTGGTAAAATGTGGGCCTGTATAACTGAACCATAATTTAATACTACTGGTATTTTCAAGAATAGGACACAAACACAAAGGGAAGACCATGTGAAGACATAGGAAGAATATGGTCATCTATAAGCTAAGGTGGGAGGCCTCAGGAGAAAGCACCCCTAATAAAATTTTTATCTTGGACTATAGAGAAAATAATTTATGTTCTTTAAGCCTCACTGTGGCTTAAAGAACATAAATTATTTTGTTATGGCAGCCCCAACAAACCGACACACCCTGGGCAGCTATACTGAAAGTTTAGGTTCAGAAAGCTTCAAGGGTGATGGAAACACTACAGTGATGGGCAAATCAGACAAGATACATATTATGTTGCCTCTACAGAGGGTGTGGGGCTCTGCACCTCAGAGCATTTAGGGCAATGGGAGAAATTGAAGAGCATCTTGACATTGGTGACACAGGTCCAGAAGTTTATGCTGCCAATAATTAATCTACCTTTATTCATGAGGTTAATTTACTTTTAAAAAGCAACTAACAGTTTTTAATTAGCTGATACTAGAATGCTTGTGAGAAAAATAGCCATCCATTACCCAGTTCTAGTTCTCTCCCCTGCCCCATAGCAATCACCTTCAACTTTAGCTGGGTTCTCTTACTAATAACTTCATATTTTAAATAACATGTTTATATTCTTATTTTATTCATTCAATAAATATTTAATGAGGTGTAGTTCTAGTTAGAGGTACCCAGCAGTGAACAAGATATTAAAATTTCACTGCCCCTATAGAACTGATATTTTGTTGGAAAAAAAAAATCAATGAACAAAATATATATTACATTGTAGGAGATGTGATAATACTTAGGTGAAAAATAAAGCAGGTCAGAGGGATAGGAAGCATTGAAATGAGAGCTGTAATTTTTAATAGCAAGAATGATCAAAATAAGAATGTGCTACTTGAATTTGAAAATACACAAAATATTGGTCTTAGACAAGGGCGTGACTCATAAAGATATCTGAGGGTGGAGATTGCAGGTCGAGAAAACACATAGTACAAAGAGCTATGACGTGTTATTGAAACAAGCATGGAGAGGAAACAGAGTGTCATGTGACTGGAAAAGACAGGGGTGTGTATGAGGACAAATGGTGTAGGGCTATGTGTGAACACAGCTCCTTGATCCTGCTCAACTATGTCAACTGTTGGAGCACAAGTCTCCTGCCAAGAACTGGACTTTCATGGACACTGAGCATTAGGCGAAGAAGATATGAGATGTCGTAGGTACATACAGGAGATACCTTATTCTAGAACTGGTAGCCATTGCTACTACAGGAGCCATCAGACAAAGTAGTTCTTCAAAGTAGCCTCACAGAAGCAGCTGCACAAAGTGCCCCAGCCCAATTGGCTGGTCAGTGGCAACTTATACTCATGCTCAAACAAAAGAGGCCTTGTGCCATTTTGTGATGCTTGTGCTAACATAAACAGGTTACATCCTCATCTTACCGCATGTGCATGGAAAATTGGCCTTGGTCTTCCAGCAAACTCTGATTAGGATTCCCACAGACGATCTGCCCATCAAGGCATCAGTTCTCACTCTGAGAGATGGGAACCTTTGGAAGTTAATGAACAACGGAATAACAAGATGCGAGATCAGGCTTAGATTTCTGAGAAGCCACTGGCTGCTAGAATAAGAACAAATGAAAAAAGGCCAGGCTGGTAGAAAGTGGTAAGATGCTACTGTAGAAATATGGCCTCCAGGGTATGAAATGATGAAACTGGAGGCATATTTTGAAGGTAGAGTTGGATTAGCTGACAGATTAGATGTAGGGTGCTTTAGAGAGAGGGGAGTCAGAGATGACATTTGTGCTTTAGCTAACTGTAACAATGGGATTTCCACTAATAAAATGGGCTGAGATTTTAGGAAAAGTACATTTAAGAGAGAAGAGCCAAAGTTCAGTTTACACATGTTGGTTGCCTTGGACAGTCATTGTTTAGTCTGTCATCATGACATACTTATCAACAGCTTCCTTTCACTTCAAAGGCACTCCTGTTTGGTGATACATGGTCACTTTGCAGTTGGATATTTGAGAGGGAATCTCAAGGAGGCAGGAGAGTATGGGGTTTAGGGGCAGTCTTCAACATCTATCATGTGCCCATCAAAATAGCTTTAGAATACATACCTATTTAAACACATCACTTCTATCAATGAACAAAATACATATTAAGTTGTAGAAGATGTGCTAATACTTAGGTGAAAAATAAAGCAGGAATGTTATTTATTAATGTACTTAACAAATACAGGCTCTGTTCTAGGGAGGTTATAAATGTTAACTCACTTTATCATCCTAACAGTTTTATAGAGGAGAAAACTGGCTGTAGAAATTTACGTTGAAAAAAATGTACATTTATGTGAATTTCAAATTTATTTTCCCACTTCCTTTCAGATCCCAGATTCCAGTGTTGCTGCTCAGAAGTCATTTTCATCATTACTATTTGGTATGTAACCTGTTTTTTTTTTCTTCTTTAATGTCTTGTTCCTTGTTTTTCTAAAATTTCATGAGATGGTCCTTGGTGCCAGGCATTTTAGTCATTGTACTGTGTCTCCACAATTTGAAGACTCATGTCATTCAGTTCTGGAAAGTATTGAATTATTTCTTTGATAATTTCTTCCTCAGAATTTGTTCTTTTTTGCTTTCTTTCTTTGGAACATCCTTTATTGAATTTCTTGAGTTGATATAATTTTATCTTTTATATTTTATGATCTATCTTTTGCTCTAATTTTTGGAATAATTCTTAACTTCTAACTTTTCTATCAAACATTTTCCTCTGGCTATCTTTAACTTTTAAGAACTGTTACTTCTTCTGTGATTCACCTCTTTTCTTCACAGTTTGTTTATATTTATTCCTCCGGGGATATTCATTTATTTTGGCAGTTTTCCTCAGCTCCCCTAACCATTTTGGCTTCTTTGAGAAATGCCCTGTGCTTTGTTGCATATATAGGTCTATTGGATGTAGTCTCTGTATGTCAGGTTGGAGCAGTGGTTCTCAACCTTCCTAATGCTGCGACCTTTGAAGACAGCTCCTCATGTGGTGGTGACCCCCAACCATAAAATTATTTCCATTGCTACTTCATAACTATAATTTTGTTACTGTTATTAACTGTAATATAAATATCTCATATGCAGGATGTATTTTCATTGTTACAAATTGAACATAATTAAAGCATAGGGATTAATCACAAAAACAATATGTAATTATATATTGTGAAATATTTATTTCTAATTACAAATAAATGAAATTTTGTCTTGAATCGTGGTATAGCATGGGTAACAGTCTTAATATAACAACAGTAAACTAGATTGCTACATTTTGCTACACCGAGGAGCGGTGTGTTGGTTCCTAAGACCATGGGAAATAGGTATTTTTCCAATAGTCTTAGGCAACCCCTGTGAAAGGGTCATTGGACCCCAAAGGGGTCGCGACCCACAGGTTGAGAACCACTGGGTTGGAGGCTTGTCACAATGTCTGATGATCCCTGGTTTTCTGTTCATTTTGAAGTCTGTAGTTAAACGGGTATTGAGAACTCTCTGTACCTGCATGGAGCTTGTCCACCTCTGCAGAGTCATCAGGCATGACGGCACAACCCCTATTCTACATTTGCCAGTTCTTAGAGATGTTTGTCTAAGGATACTTCCATTTCTCCAGAGAAAAATGCTGCCCCAGCAACATCCTCCACTCCATTTCACCTCCCTGTACTTGGTGCACCTGAATTCTCAGGTTCTCAGGTTTTTTTCTGCAATAATTAGATTGCTCAGTTCTGATGGGGACCTGGCTTTGTGGAACAAAGGAATATTCCTGATGTTCAAACTCAACTGTAGATTTTCATCTGTTCTTTGTGTCATGAGCTCCTGGCTGAAACCCCACCTCTTGAGCAGGCTGAATGGGTCTGCTTTTCTTCAGTATTCTGTTTCCCAAGCAATAGTTACCTCTGCTTTTGTTCTTCCAAACTTTTACTGCAGTCTTTCATACACTGTTGTCATCTGTCCTATTCTCTTTGTCTTTTTGGATTTGATTGCTATTGTTTTTTTCAAGTTGATTTCTGTCAGATTTTTTTGAAGTTTGGGAAGGACCAGGAATAGATGCATGTTTGCTCTGAAGCTACTTGATCTTTGATCTAAAACCTCTCTATCTTAAAAAGGAAGAGAGGAGAAATCCTATTTTGTCTACATCTCTAAGTCAGACAACTGCATTTTGAGTTAGAATCAAATTTATGCCTCTGCATCTTACAGTTTCAATCCTTCCCTTGAGAAGAAAACACATATATAAGCCAAGTCAATAGCTTTAGAGTTGGTTTTGAAATGCATTGAATGGAAAAATAAATTACTAATTTAATTTTTTGTCTTGAAAGCATTCAATAATTTATGAACCTTGGTCAGTTATTTTAGAAGCTAGTTTCCCTGAATGTTAGGAGGTTGGTCTTTCTCTGCCTTGTCGGCAGTGCTTTGCTCTGATTCTAAGTTCCTAGGTGACAGTGGAATAGGATGAGAACAGTTTACTGTGATCAGATCCAGATCTCCCACTGGAAGTAGAGTTAAGTTCCATGATGCACCTTTGCACTCAGAGGATGGGGCAGTGCCTCTCCCAAGAGAGTTAGCAAGGTCAGATCAGAATACAAGAGGCCATACAGTCACAGTGGTAAAACACAGTGGGTAAATACAGTCTGCCTGAGTCTCAACTCTGGCTCCTCCTCTTCCAATCTTTCCACACTTGGGCAGAAAATGTAACCCCTGGGCATTGATGACTTCTTCTACAAAATGGATATAATCATCATGCCTATCTTATGGGATTGTGTGATGATAAAATTGATTAAAACATGCAAAATATTTAGAACCGTGCTTGGCTTGTAACAAGGACTCAGTTCATGTTAGCTGATATTTATACTTTATGCCATTTCATTATTTGTTTCTTGTTATAATTTTATTGATCATTAATTATATGGATTTTTTGGATAATCAGCTCTAATTCTTCCCTCTGGTACAGTAACTCTGATGAATTCTTTATGTATCCTTTAGCTCATAAAATATTATATATAGTATATAAAATACTACATATAACACATATGTATATATAAATCTATGCTTATATATATATTTATATATATCTGGATATATATATATATCCATTTATATATATGGATATATATATATATGCAAAACAAAACTTAACATTTAACTAGTTGACTTATTTCTAAATTACTAGTAAAAAAATAGATTTCCTAAGTTATTTATTCATTTTTCCCCTTAGAATAGCCCTAAATATTTCTTCTTTTAAATATATTTTAAGGATTTTTCACAGAGAGGAAGGGAGAGGTATAGAAACTTAGAAACATCAATGAGAGAGACATCGATCAGCCGCCTCCTGCACGCCCCCTACTGAGGATGTGCC
The DNA here is from genome assembly GCA_011751065.1 of Lasiurus cinereus. Taxonomy (NCBI): domain Eukaryota; kingdom Metazoa; phylum Chordata; class Mammalia; order Chiroptera; family Vespertilionidae; genus Lasiurus; species Lasiurus cinereus. Next base: position 7,752,122 of record JAAGEH010000079.1, on the reverse strand, counting down.
AGCAACCAGGATACATGCCCTTGACCAGAATTGAACCTGGGGCCTTTCAGTCCACAGGCTGACGCTCTATCCACTGAGCCAAACCGGTTTTGGCCTAAATGTTTCTTGAAGGAATTCAACCTTATAGGCACAAAAACACTTTTTCATGATTTGCACATGCATATTTGCATACTTGGAAAACAAAATGGTTTTCATGTGTGTATGTGTATGATGTTTTTACATAAATGGTATGTATGTTGCTCTGGAAGTTGTATTTTTACTCAACAATTTGTTTTTGAAATTTTCCCATGTTGATTCCTGTTAACTTAATTTATTGCTTTTAACTTCTGAACACAATTCCAGTCAATAGAAAAGCCACATTTTATGTACTGGCAAGTATTCTAGGTCCTGCAGTTGTCTCTCAACTTGAGAAGCCTGCAGAAGGATGTCTGAGTCACACACTGAGAATGGCCACTCCCTGAAACCCAGGTTTTCTGCCGGGGTTCTTGTCCCAACCTTACAAAGGGTTCAGCATTCTGGAGAAAGGGGTTGCATGTAGATCATTAAAGAGGCTGGAGATGAAAGATAATTTTGAAAGGCATTGAGGGTCAGAGGATCTTCAGCTGAAGGAGCTAAAGACTCTTCTTGTCTTAGGATCCTGTGCTATTTATTTAACACAATTTGTCCTAAGGCAAGGTAGAGATATACACTTCAAAGGATAGGACTTCAAAGGTTTGTCAGTTTGGAAAATAGCCTACAGTTGTTCAGGAGTTTGGCCAACAGGAGGCAATAAAATGCCCTGAGCTGTCTGGCAGCAAACGACTATTCTATTCAGGTTTGGAGGAAGTGCTATTTAGCCGTTTCCAAGAGGTAAACTACATATGTAGCTGACCCTTGTTGAACTGCCTAACCTTCACCAACCTTTTGGTGAAACTCTTACAATTATTACATGTTGGAATTGGTTCTTGGCAGTTTCCAACATTTTAGCAATTCAATTCAGTTTCCTGTTCTCTGCTGTGTCTCCTCCATTGCCAGAAAAGAGGCACCTAGACAGGTGCCCTTGACTGCTATGTCATGCATGTTCATTGATGGAATAAGCAGGCAGTCCAAGCCTAAGTCTTGTGCATCCTGTTGCAGTTCCCATTAGTAAAACTGTTTCATGATCATGCAGTCCTAGGAGGAAGTGGGATACCTTGCTACATTTGGGCCCTCCAGTTGCTCACTTTCTCCATCCCCGTTGTTGAACTAGTGTGAAATCAGACACCAAGAAATTGTTCAGGGCATGTTTTGAGCAAGTTAACACAATCGTAAAATACAAATAACCGTCATGTGAATTGCTGGAATGGTTGTGAGCAATAGCTAATTAAATAGATTGCGAAGCAATTTTATTTGCAAAGTGCTCTATGGAAGAGATGAAGCTCTGAGATTAGCATCAGGTCTCCTTCTCAGGAAAACAGACTTCATCTTGCAATTCATGATGCTATAAAATTTCTAATTTGAGGATTTGTGAAAAGATGCACAATCTGTTGCTTCATCAGTCTAGAACTAGGTACAATTGGGCCCATCTGCCATCTGCTTATTGGGAAATGACTTGAGTATGCCTTCTCTTTAGTATTTTTAATTTTAGGTATAGGTGTTTAGAAAAGGCCATTACTAAAAACAAATCTTATTAAAACATGATACTTAACAAGCTAAGCTGTATGCTCGGGCAATGATGAACAATAAACCCATCCAGAGATCTCTGCAGAAAGTTCTGAGGGCACAGATATTTAAGACAGAGCCCCAGGGACTGCCTTCCATAGGAGCAAAGGAGGGAGGAGAGTTCTTGGCTCTATGGGCTGTTGGATAAAGTTCTCCTTTGGGTTTCTCTGCCCCATTGCTGACTTTGGCTTTGTACAGTCTTATCCACCATGAAAAAACTTTGTGCAAAGCAGTTTGAATCCTCCCGGGAAACATCCAGTGACTATGAAAGGAGGAAAAAAAGATAAAAAAGGTTAACTCTCTGGGGCAATATATTTCTTTCTGGTAGCTTGGGAATATGTCAAGCAGCTGAATTTCATCTTTCTGGTTTTGTTGTTATTGTATGAAAAATGTGAGAGAAACCTATAAGGTAATGAAACCTATAAGGCAATTTTACCTGAAGCTTATCATTGTATTTTTATTTATTTCTATGTATTAAACCACCCTGATATTAAGAAGGGAAGACACATTTAAAAACGCATTTTTTTTAAAAATTAGCACTGAATTTGGCAGAGAATTTTAACAGTGGTGGTGAGCCTGTAGGGGTTGAAATGGAGTTTTATGTGTTTAATTAACAAATGTTTTTTGTTTGCCTCCTTTACATCAGGTTCTCTGTATCGAATACAGGATTAGAGAAAACAAACATGGGCTTTGCCTTTCTGGAACATTCATTCTCATGGGAGGCTGAAAAATAAATAATCATGCTAATGCATGTGATTTTATACCCTGGAAGTGCTATTGGTTGCTATGTGATAGACCACACTAAGGAGTGACCCAGCCTGTGGATTTAGAGCACAGCCCCCTTAGGACATGCCTTTTGTTTTGAAATGTGAAGAGTGAATAGCATTGTAGATGTGAAGAGCTTTATTTAAAAGGACAGCACTTTTCATGGCCTCATGGAGTAAGCCTCCTCCCTTGGGTCATTGACAGCCCCTGTCACCTGAGGACAGAGAGAAAGGGCAGTTGAGAAGAGGGAGGCTAGGAGTGTAAGGGGAGCAGAACAGGTAGGGCCTGGAGGCTGCACTAAAGTTATGCGTAAGGCAAAAGGAAAACAGTGAAATATTTAAACAAGATCATTCTGGCTGCAGAACAAGCAAAGAGTTGAGAGCGCCTGGGAGACTAGTTAGAAGCCTGTTGCATTAGTCTAAGTGAGAATTCTTTAGTAGGACACCATGTACAGAAGAAGAAGGGGAGGATGAAAATAATAGAGGTGCAAAGAGAAAAATACTGTTTGGGTATGTGTGCATGTGTGTGTGCCTGTGTGAGTGTGAAAGAGAGAGAAAAAAAGCTCGATGAGATTGGGTTTAAAGTGAGAGCTAATTATATAATTTTGAGATGATAATAAGTTTTCAAATGTGACCTTCCTTCTTAATACTGGGTTGGTTAATTTAACAAAATACCAAGAGAAATGTCATCAGCTTCACGTAAAATTATTTATGAACTTTTCTACCATGTTTCATCAAGAACAACACAACCAAAAAATGAAATTTACCTGGTTCAAATCTTGGCTCTGCCACTTCCTAACTATGCAAATTAGAGCAGTTTCTTAAAGTTCTAAGCTTCAGTTTCTTCATTTCTGTTAACTGCTGCTAATGTCATTCTGAGAGTTGAACTACGTGAGGTAATGTATATAATGCATGAGTGTGTATGTGTGTAAGAATCTGTGCCCCAGCTTCCCTTTCCTTTATGATGTCATAAACTAAGCATTCTTCAAATATCACTTAATGTAGACTCTCCTATGAGCTTTTCCTTAGTGACTACTTCTGTACTTACAACCTTTCTTGTGCCTTTATGATTCATGACCTTGGAGTGAACTCCAAATAGACTTAGTTTGGAATGAACTCTGACCTGGAATTTCAAGTGTCTCTGAGCACTTTTCTTTAATGTGTAACAAATGCTTTTAACTCAAAGTAGGTTTATATTGGGATTCTGTAGAAAACCCACTGAGGTTGCTGAAGAAAACCTGAATAACTTTGGGAAATGACCGATCTATTTAGGGCCTCTTCCTCTACAGCTATAAGGCAATAGGAATCTTGGCCTAGAGTCACTGGTCAAACACTTTCTGGTTTATAAATAAAGTTTTATTAAACTACAGACTTATCCATTTGTCCACAGAGACTAATGGACTGTACATTATAAAATATTTACTGTCTGGTTCTTTACTGAAAAACTTTGCCAGCCGTTGGATTAGAACATTGGTTTCAAGATTTCATGTTCCTTTTCCCTCTTTTCTCCATCCCATGAGAGATAGAAACATTAATGATAAGAGAGAATCATTGATCACCTGTCTCTGGCATGGCCAGTCCTGGGGATCAAGCCTGCAACCCGGGTATATGCCGTAACTGGGAACTGAACTGTAATCTCTTGGTTCATAGGTCAATGCTCAACCACTGAGACACACCAGCTGGGCCATGAGTCCTTTCTTCACACAGTTTATCTATATGTAAATATAAAAGCCTAAGTGACAGAATGACTGGATGACTGAATGACCAGTCACTATGATGTGCACTGACCACCAGAGGACAGACGCTCAATACAGGAACTACCCCACGGTGGTCAGTGTGTTCCCACAGCATGAGCACCCTCAGCTAACTGCCAACGTGGCAGCAGCCACTTATTCCTTCAGTTGCCCTGTATGTCTAATCTCCATAGAACAATGGGTCAGGCACTGAAGGACTGGCATTGCCAGCATGATCCAGACAGTGCCACCAGCCTCCTGGAAGGGGGCCTCAGGCACCATAGCCACTTCTCCTTTTAAACGCTCTGTAAGGAAGAAACGATATAAAAGTGACTGTGAGGTGTCTCCCCACAACTGGTGTGAATGTCAGCACAATGTATCTGGATCCTGGGCCTGCAAGGGCATCCCACAGACCACCCGGATGGCCAATCATGTCTCAGCACTCCACCCCGAAACCCAGCCGCTTTGGGATGGGTGCCAGATACAGGGCTCATGGCTGGTTTGTGCCGCTGACGTGGTGCAAGCCTCTCCCGATGGGAACTGACTGGACAGGAGCCCTCAGCAGGTGCAGTGTGACTGGGATGAATGGAGGCACAGGCAGGAACAGCAGGCAGCTTTGGACTGCCAGTTTCATCCTGATTCCCACAAACTACCCTGAGGAATCCCACCCGTGCACAGATTTGTGCAGCAGGCCCCTAGTTTGTTACATAAAAGGCCAGTACAGAATATAGACAAAAGCAGGCTTCCTCTGTTTCAAAAGTTTGAATATGGGATGGTTTTCAGTTACTTCAAATTGAATGTATTTCAGATTAAAAACAATAATGCTATATGTAAAAGTCGAATCTTGACAGCTACTTACCTTCTTTAGCAAAAGAGTCAAGTGGTAAATGTATCTCAATACTCCCTACTACCAAGTTCCTATGCTCCCCCAACCCCCAAATTCCTTTCTTTATTTGTTCTTATCTTCTATTCCCCATGGGTACCCCACCGCCTCTGCAGGCCAGTATGAGGTTCCTATATCCCTGAGATTGCTGCTCAGCTGCCCTAAGTGGGGCATGCACTTGGCCATGCCCCTGGCAGCAGTGTCTACAGATCCAGACCTTCTGGATCTCCTTCCTGAAGAAGAAACTTTAACTCCATGTTCTCCCCTTAGAATCTAGTTTTTCCTGAATGACAGCTGGCTAATCAGATAAATTCAGGCTGTTAATTTTATAAAGCCTGTTAATTTTCACTAATGGTTTAATGAGTTTATTCCTCCCAGGTAATGCTTTTGTATTTTAATCAGGGCTTTCTGGAGATGGCGCATTTGTTAACCCAAAGGGAGGACTTTAGACGTGGGAATGCACCATTCTACTAGTTTAGGGTGGGTATTTGGAGTAAGTGAAGCCTTTGCGTACTGCTTAGATCACAGTACAAAGGAGACTGTCCTATGATTTTCATTTGACTCAGTCTATTATTTCATAACCATTTTGCTCATGCAAGTGAGCGGTCTCACATGTTGTGTCATGTCTCTCTTGCTTCTGAGCTGTGTCACTATGGGCAGGTGACATAATGTGTATCTACCTGCAGCAGGGTTATTGGAGGTTCAATGCATAAGAAGTCCTCCACATATTAGGATCTTGGTAAATGGTCCTTAGTTTCCCATCAGTGTGCAAACCAGATCTCATGTGTTTAAGAGTAAGGAATTCTCATATTAATCTTGTGCAGAATTTATTCATTGATTTAGAGAGAAGACTTCTATTTTGTACTTTTAATCTCATTCTCAATAAATCAGTTCAAAGAGACAATAATTGGAATCAGAGAAGTCAATAAGTATAAAGGGCTTTAGAAAATATTGAATTTGGTTCTTTTATTTCCCAGAGGTTAAATGATTTATTGAAGGTCGCCAGAGGGCTGGGTAATGGCAGATTTAGAGTTAGACCAGGCCTCCAAACTTCCAGTTTTCCCAACTCACAAAACAAACAGAACATTTTTTCCCCTGAAACCTCTATCTAACCTGGATCAAAATGCTGGATCAAAAGCTTGCATTTGGAACAAAGCATGTAGAGATTTGCTCAGAATACCTCCAAATCTGGTGAGGTTGCATATTTCATCCTCTTTGGGCCATGGAAATGGTCAAGCTTGCAAATCCACTTAATGAAGCAAGAAAAAAGGTTCTTTTACCTTGACCATTATTTAGTGTCTGCTTTTCAAGTCTGTTTCTATAACCAGCAATGAAACCTGCCTTCATCACATTTATTATGGGATGAAAACCGAGCTTCTCTGTGTTGATGGCATAGCTCCGGGGAGTCATCCTGCCCACTTGAACTTTAAACAGGCCTCTTAATGCTTTTGCTCTATTCATTCCTCCATGCAAAGCATTCTCTCCTCATTGCTGGAAAGCCTAACAAGAAAGTAGCCAGGCACAGCTGCTTCATTCATTCTGCCATAGTATTGGGGGTAATGACAACCTGGCAGGCTGTAGGTCACCCCTCCCACCTCTCTTTCCAATCCCCATGCAACTGTTTGAGTCCCCCCTTATACCAGCTGCCCCACCTTCCGTTTCAAAAATTACTTTCAGTAATTACTACAGCTCAAGGATGCTGTCCAATCTAAAGTAGCTAATGAGAACCAGTCCTTCAATCTACACTGTAATCAGCTTATAACAAGCTCCCTTTTCCTGTGCTTCATTACTGTGACACAATCTATTTCTCATACCTCAAAATGATAAGGCAGAGTTTGGGGGAAAAGAATCCGTCTCTATCACCAGGCTGGCAGGAGAGAGAGATGGACTTAACCGTGCAGAATTGATTTATTTGCATTCTTCTATTGCTTTGGTGGCTGCGTCTTTGCAATAAGTTAATATCATATTTTTGATTTGGCCCTAAGAACAGCAGGTGATCTTCTTACTACCAGGAGGAAAAACAAAACAAAAAAGGTAGCCTAGCAGAGCTCAAGTGCATCATGATTTATTTGGACACATGAAGACTTGGAGCAGAAAATGTTTTAAATTCTGTTGGAGAACCTACCAATGCTCTCTTGATCTGAATGTTTGTTTGCCCTGAAATGTGTACGATCTTACCTATAACCCTGTTAGCTACTTACCTGCCTTGCTTTGTATGTGCCCGTGTAAACTCTTCATTGTTTATTTTCAAAGAAAGGACACAGAGGATACCAACCACAGGGGTGCTCACTAGGAGTTTAGAAAATCTGTTGGCTAATACTGTACAATCTGTTGATAAACACCCAGGCTATTTTAATCTCCTTTCCAAGTTTATCCTCCTGAGTTAAATTCCAGACTGGCATGTTTTGCCTGGTGTGATTAGAGTTCGGCCCATTGAAGCATCCACATTCTCCTGGCGTGCTTTCCTAGGCATCAAGGCTGTGGCAGAGCACGCCTATTAATCCCACCCCAATGATAAAAGCGGCAACATCTGATGGGTTAATACCTACGGTAGCCATGTCCTTGGGTTTAATCCAACTCAGTCATCACTTCAATGACAGTTTGATGAGCTTCGGCAAGGCTGGGACTGCTGTCATTGTCCATTTTAGACTCCAAATACTTGGAAAAGATAAAAGCCAGTCTCAAACAGCTAGGTAGCTCCTGGGAATATAGATGTCAATAACATAAAGACATAAAATGCAGATTAGGGGAATCTTTGTTAAATAATTGTTATGGCCAGAAAAACTCACAAATAACCCCCTGTGTTATTTTCCTCACCTCCCTGCCCCAAACAGAAAAATAAAATTAGATTCCATTAGCCAGTTTTTAAGAATAATTTTAAAAAATTTATTCATTTTTAAGAGGGAGAGAGAGAGGAAGAGAGAAAGAGAGAGAGAGACTTGTTACACTTTGTTATGCACTCATTGGTTGATACTTATATGTGCCCTGACCAAAGATTGAACCTGAAACCTTGGCATATCAGGATGACGATTTAATGAACTTTGCTACCTGGCCGGGCCCTCTATTAGCCAGTTTTTAAAAGTTGTTTTTCAACCAATATCACCTCCAATAAATTCAATTAAAAGTAAAGTTGTTTTCCCTGCTTTGTCTAAAAATGTGTTTAAAAAATGGCCCTGGCCTGCATGAATCAGTGGTTAGAGCATTGGCCCTTGCACTGAATGGTTGTAGGTTTGATTCCCAGTCAAAGGCACATACCTGGGTTGAGGGTTTGATACTTGGCCAGATGGGGAGCATCTGGGGAAGGCAACCAATCAATATCACACACACTCTCTCCTCTGTCTCTTTTCCCCTCCCTCCCTCCCTCCTTTCTACCATCTCTGAAAAAAACAACAAAAAAATATCCTCAGGTGAGGATTAACAAAACAAAACAAAACAAAAAGATGTGTAAAAAAATGAAGCTAAATTAGAAAATCTTTTACCACATTTCTTCATTTGTAGAAAATAAATGCACACATGTCATTTACAGTGGGAAAGTGGAAGATTTGCAAATTTACTCATTAGACGCAATGAGCAGTAAGCTGGTATCTCCTCTCAAGTGGAGTGTTGATCAGTCAGGGAAGGTGGCTCTCGGTTGCCTCTCCATCTTCAAGAGTACTGGGATCCAACTTACTTTTAAAATTGCAAGGCTGTCAGAGGGCTCAGATTGAACACCTGAACTTCAGGTGAGTCCATAAATTAACTTCTAATACTTGTGGCATTCGGCAGGAATGAAGCTCGCATTGGAATGTATGGTTTGTATGCTACAGGAATGTTATGTAACCATGCCTGCTATAAAGGAAGAATTTTCTACCTCCAAGTTAGCAGGAAGGAGTTTTTCTTGCCAAAGCAAGACATTCTATTATCATCCCCCCTCCTCTCCTGCTCTCTCACCCCTCCTTCTCTCTCTCTCAGTGAAGGTGACCATCTGAAATGCCTTTGCAACTGGTGCCAGGGGACGAACTTCACAGCCCATCCTGGAATGTTCTTGTTTGAGTATTAAGGGTTAGGGGAACTTGGGTCAGCTGGCAGAATACCTGGATTTAACATTACTGTATTGTTGTCTTAAGAGACATTGATTTCCAATATACATAATATTCATCTGCCCATGAGCATAACAATTTTGAATTGTGCTGGAAGCAGAAATACCGGTTTATTATTATGTATATAGATTTGCTAAAGATTAAATTGAAAGCACCAAGTTGTTTCAGAAATAATATAAATTTTCAAACCTATATAGTTACCTTGATCTTAGCCAACATATATGTAATATAATGTGCCATCACCTTTACTTTTTCATCATCCGGGATGTATTTATTGAACACTGTTTCACTTACTATAGTGTGGGGCATTTAGTGTAAGATGTTGTCCCTATATCAGGGAATTTTAATTTTTAGCTTTTTAATTTTTTTTTACTTTTATTGAATTTATTGGGGTGATATTGGTTAATAAAATTATATAGGGTTTGGGTATACAATTCTATAATACCACTTATATATTATACTGTGGACTCGCCACCCCACGTCTCCTTCTTCACCATTTCACCCAACTCCCCCCACATCCCTCCTCTCTGATAGCTGTTCATCTATTCTCTGTATCTATGAGTCTCTTTCTACTTTGTTAGTTTATTTTGTTTGGATTCCACATATAAGTGAAATCATATGATACTTGTCTTTCTCTGACTGGCTTATTTCACTTAGCATAATACTTGTCAGGTCCATCCATGCTGCTGTAAAAGGTAATTTAAGCCTTTACTTTTAAATAAGAACATTTATTAAACCCTCTTTGTGCTGAAAAAGTATGTGAGACATTGAAAATATCAAACGTGGTCATGCTCAATGTGAAAGCTCATGAACTCATTTCAAATCTAAATAAATTTTCTTAACAATGTTAACAGGAAGAGGGAAATAAATAATAACAAAAATATATACTCTTAAAGGGAAATGATCAAAATAAATTTCAGATTATTTTGGGGGAGTTATATTTATATCAGTCATATTAACTTCAGTTTATTTATAACAGTACTTAAAGATGTTTGTGTTGTTTGATAACAAACTCAGGATTACCACCTAAGGCTTCTCAAAAAATGCCAGGACTACATAAATGATTTTAAACATCTACTAGTTATAATATATTTAATTAGTTAGGGGTGGAAAGATACATGAAATGTCTTTATTATCATCAGAGTCTAGAAGAATATATCATTGAAACCAAAGCTTAAATATATTCCATATACTGTATTTATAAGTGCAGCTTAAGAAATTATACTAATGCATTTTCAAAGGATTTAAATTTAAAAAGTTTCAAAGTTACTTGAAAAATTATGTTAATTTCAGCAAACCAGTTATAAATTGTGCCAAAAAATGAATTATGCGGTTGCATTATGATGAGAACCACATAAATAGCTGGTCATCTGAACACTTGGATTTTTAAAGCTAATGATCCTTTGTGTTTATTTCATTTTTAAAATTTTCCATTTATTTTCCTCCTCCGCCCTACCAATTTAAGTGTATCATCTCACAATTTGTGCTGTTTTTCTCTTTAAAACTTTGTATCATGGAAGGATATTATTCAAACAAATACCTTTTGTTGTAGGAAGCAATCTGATTTCTTAAAAAAGTGTTTCATTAAATCTAATTTATTGTTATTCTCACAATGATGTAATCTTAGTTTTATTTAAATGAAAGAAACTGAATCTCTCCTTATATTTTTATTCAGAATTTTTAATATGAGATGATCATGAGTTAATATGTCAGAAAGTGTCTTACTGGAATTTTAGCTATAAAATATATATTTGATAAATTCTATAATTATAAATGTTTCTAGTTAGCAAATGCCATCATCTGCATGAGAGTTAAAGACAGTTCTCTGCAGGGTTATTAACTTGACATCCAAGACTGAGTTATCGATTTTCTCCTCAGGGTTTATTCGATCAATTTGTGAAGATGAGTTTTTAGGCTTGGTTGGGGTTGAAAATAGTGACACTGAAAATGTGGAGAGGAATGCCATTAGAGAAGTTTTGTTGCTAAATCTCTACTCTGGGCAATAAATTCACATGGAGATCAAAGATGGTAATGAGCCATTGGTGTAGACCTGGGCAGTGACACCACAACATCTCATATTTGCCTTCCCATTTGGCAAATATGGGAAGGCAGATGTGGGTGACAGGAGATAGTGCAATGGGGACATACAAGGAAAGAAACTGTGAAGGCCCCATGTACTTAAGCTAACCTTTTAGAATTCTGGTTCAGGGCAATCAAACCAGGGATATATGTTGGTAATAAACAATATTAATAATGCTCAGATCTGATGAAGGAAGTGTCTGGGAGGTTTTCATGGAACTGATAGCAAGTGAGCTGAGAAATGAATAATAGCAACATTTGAATATTGGGAAATAAAGTAAGGACAGTTAATCTAGAGTTAACAGTGCATAAAGAAGAAATACTTCTGAGTAGTATTCAAATTACAAATTGTGGATAACATCTAAATCAACTTTATGTGTCTACCATTAATCAATGTGACAAAAATGTTTTTTTGTTTTAATTTAGGAAAAAATTAGTACAACAGAGCATATTTGGGTACCTATAATCTTTATTCCTATTTCCACTGTGAGGCTCAACCTGTAAAAGCAGTATCATCACTGAATATCATAGCATCAAGAAGCATGATTGGTAATTATACTAGAATCTATGGACTAGAGGTTGTCAGTATAAACAACAAAATCATGAAGTGTTGTTGGGCTCACTATAACCAATGTTCCACTGGTAAAAAGTACACACACACACACATACACACACACACAACAACAACAACAACAACAACAACAACAAAACAAAACAAAGAAACCACAAAATACATAGAATCAGTGATTGCTAATTAAACAAAAAGTAAATCTTTCTAAATTATCCAGGAACATGACAGCATCACAGATTTTCTTTTTTTTTTTAGCCCAAAGTAATTCTGTCTTTAAGAGGATATTCTCACAGTCGTACTGATAACACATATTGAATAGAGAAGATGGTACCACAACAGATTTGACCCCCTGGGGCTGATCAGAATCCTGAAGGAAAAAAAGAAATCCTGTTTTTAAATGTTTAACTCCATTTTTGAATTAAAATAAACCTGGAATGCTTGGCAAACTATCTTTTACACTAAAAACATGTTTTTCTCATAATGCAATGACTTTTAACCCCCCTTCCATTCATTAAATTTGAAATGTTTTTAAGCATATTTTTGGTTTGGAGTAATTTTTGCCTTCCTCAGTTGTTCCTGGTGAGAAGTGTAATCATCTGGTGATTAACACATTTATTGAACATTCAAAGCGATGTGCTAAATGTTATGAGGATTACAGCAATTTACTTTTATTTCAAAATACTATAGCATTCCAGGGTTGTGAGGAGATCTGTGCATTGGAAGGGTGATGAGTTAGTATGTAAATTATGCAGAAGGGAAGCTTATGTAGTAAGTGTGATGAGAGTAGGAGGTCAGGATTCATTAGTTCTGGCTCCTTGATCTGAGAAGGCTTCTAGGAAGAGGCCTATTTACTTGTTGAGATTATTATGCTTTAAGTGGCTCATTTGCATCTTCACCTTAGCCTTGGCTTTGACGCTATGGAAAGCTAGAGTTTTGGACTCTGTAGTTTCCATCTCCTGGGTAGATAGGCATGGTCTATTCTTTCATCAGTACATACTCAGAATATCTGGGTTTTGATGCAATTACTTGTCAACCAGGCCTGTATTTTGCAACTAGGCCAAAGGAGAATATAGCACTCTAGATTTACTCTTAAGCTAGCAGATGATTAGAGCCAATAAATAATAAATTTTGAACACACTTTAAAATTGATATTTCAAAGAATCCTGATTTGTTTTCTGCAATCTTCCTTAGAGCCTTGAGGTCCCTAAAATATAGATCTTAGGCTGCACAAAAACAGGCAATGACTAGAGTTTGTACTCCCTTCTCGGAAGGCAGACATTTCTGATTGTAAGTTTCCCTGAAACTGGCTTGCCACTAGACCAGTGTGTTTATGGTGGGTTACAAACACTAGAATCACTGGAGGCATAGTGACAATGAATAAACCTTAGAAGTCATTATATTTAACCAGTACTTCAAATCAATCATCCTATCTAATAACTGAGTAATCTGCAGATTGGCCATCACTCCAACACTCAAGATGACTGACTGTCCCCATGTGGTCACAAGATCCTGCCCCCGTGTGGACACAAGATGGCCACCACAAGATGGCCAGCAGGGGAGGGCACTTGGCAGGGACCAGGCCTGCAAGGGATGGCAGGTGGGGGCAATCAAGCCTGCAGGGGAGGGCAGTTAAGGGTGACCAGGCCAGCAGAGGAGGGAAGTTGGGGGTGACCAGTCCTGCAGGGAAGGGCAGTTCGGCACAAACAGGCCAGCAGGGGAGTGATTAGGGGCAATCAGGAAGGCAGGCAGGCGAGTAGTTGGGAGCCAGCAGTCCTGGATTGTGAGAGGGATGTCCGACTGCCCGTTTAGGCCTGATCTGGTAGGGGTCCCAGATTGGAGAGGGAGCAGACTGGGCTGAAGGACACCTCACCCCCACCCCACCCCCTGTGCACAAATTTTGTGCACTGGGCCTCTAATATGTATAATAAATTTTTAAAACTATTTGTTTGAAATTTAATGTTTTTTCTCTCTAATTTTCCTCCTATCTGGAGAAAGTTGAGGAGCAGACATCATCTTGAATTCAAGAGCTGAGACAAACTGTACACCTATACAGTTTAAATATATATCTACATATTCATGTTTGAATACTATCCTTTTAGAAGTCCAAATGCATGTATATATTAATATATGTACAGAACATTCCTTTTTATATCTATGAACATGTATAAATATGGACTCATCAGTGCAAACCAATGCACCAGTGCATGAAAAAGTATTGTTTAGCAGTGTTGAAAATCCAAACGATTATTTGAAAAATATTATTACTTCCATACCATGTGCATGTTTTGACATAGAATTAAGTAGAAATTATGATATGACACTCATCTCTGCTGAAATTGAAGATTGGGAAACAAATGCTATTTCTTCCAGACTTTAAGCTCATTAATATGTGTTGATGAAATCCTTCATTACATCAAAGAAGTATCATCTTTTAGAGATGGTTTCTTTGAATAAAAGGCTTAAAGTATGGGTACAAAGTAAAACTCCTTAAACTATCTAAATTAAGAAAGAAGTTCAAGTATTATAATAAAAATATTACTCATTAATTGACTTTATCATGAGCTGCTTAATTTGAAAGTTTCAGATGAAATACAAATCCATCTGATATTCTTTTATGACCATTCTTTTATTTTAGCATACATTTTTAGTTCTTTAAATTGTATAAATTAGTTTTAAACTTGACTTTCCTTTTTTTCATTTAGAGACATGTTCCCAAACACAAGAATAATGCCTGCTGGTATGTTACTTATTAGGAACATTTCCAATATGAGAGGTGAATGGTGCTGTAAATATCTCTTTATTTCCAGAATGGCAAACACTCTGTCAAGACAACAGCTTAGCCCATTGTTTAATTGTGTATCAGGTTTAGGTGACAGGATTTGGATATGACATGACAAAAGGACTTAGCAAAAGTTAAACATCTTCCTTCCCTTTAGAACAGCAGAGTCTTCAAAAAAGACACCTGTTAAGTCTTTATTTCCTGAGGCATATAGAACCAGCCTTCTTACCTTTCAATTAGTAATGGAAGAACTTAAAAAAGGTAAGGTTTCATTTTTATTTTTGCTATTGCTGGCAGGTTTCAGATACTTGGAGAGTTTTATGGATTCCATCTCACCCCTCTGTTTGTTTTTGTTCACAGCCTTAGGGTAGCTCCTATTAGTTAGAACTTCATTGGTTTCCTTTCTTATTTGCATTCATTTAATTATTTTTGAGATATTTGGTGGGAGAGAAAATATTTTTTGCAGAGATGATTCTCTTCCTACTCCTTCTTCTTCTTCTCCACTACTACCTCTTCCTCCTCTTCCTCTTCTTTCTCTTCCTCCTCCTCTTTTATTTTTAAAGAATAGCCATGTTTTACAGCTGTGTCCAGAAATTTCATATATGTATTATTAATCCTTCTGCCTTTTCAAAAAGTTAATGTTTTTTTTTAATTTCACATGTAACTTGTGTGTGCATGCCCATGCACATGTGTTTTGAGTAGAGGTGGTGGAAGGGGATTTTCATGAGGACCATACAGTTTTTGAGCCCTAACTTGAAGATAATATGGAATAAAATATTGGAAAAAGCATGACTTTTTCTAAAACATTTGCAAACAGATTTCTATTTCTCTTCCTACCCTGTCAGCCTTTTTCATGTGGACTATCTGTAGAAAAGATGTCTGACCACTTTCATTCTTAGACAATTAGGTAAAAATATTTCCACATCAAATCTTGCATTATGTCTCATCAAATTCTATTGTTTTGACCTTGGAAGAGTTAGCAAGTGACACATTTAGGATGTTGGTAGGAATTGTACCACATAAATGGGTTATGAGTTAAGGCCACACAATGAGTTTATGATAGAACTTGATTTCAAATCCAAGTTTAGTCATTTCTACCTCAATGTTCTTTCTGTAATTTAAGTCTACTGTGTCCACAGTAGATTTTTTTAAATTCTTAAGAAAAGGAAAACCTTAGCTTAACTTAGCATTTTTGATTCTAGAAAGGCATCACATAAAAAGTCCAAGAAATGTGAATTTTCCATAATTTTATCTTTTCCATTTTATCTTATTTCTCAAATTACATTTTAGTCCTGTTAAAATGAAATCTTGCTGACATTTCTTCTTGTAAGCCCAGGGCTCGCCAGGGAAGTGACCACTCATTGTCTGCTGACTCTTAACCGTTTAGTGCTTTGCACTCCCTGCTGAGGCAGAAAGCCTGGACCAGATAAGGAAGGAACACATGTGAGCAGTTGTCCTTTGTTCTCTTGGCTCTTTGCGCTGGCCATGTGTTTTAGGCAGGACTTCTAATTAGGACGCCTGAAAGGAAAGAGCAGATTGGAGATGCCATGTCCTCCTCCGCCGCCAGCAGGACTGGGGGTGGAATAATATGCTGCTCAAAACTCCTCAGGAAAGGCTTGCTTCCAAGGCAAGAAAATGTGGCAGTTGAGCACTGCAGGTTAAGAATCGGAGAAACAGAAAGTGTGGCAAATCTGGGGCAGGGTTCAGCCTGGGTCAATCAATGTATCCATTCTTATAATAAGACTAATATGTCCAAAGCTGAGTATAGTCTTTGCTTCTAATTGGTGCACATGTTTAAGTGCTATATTTCTAAGTGAGCTGCAAGGATGTTAAGCCTTATTTGACCTTTGGTATACTCACTCTAGATATGATATCTTTTATACATGTAGTTGTTGGCCAGAATATAAGTACCATAAGCACAGGGATTTAGATTTTTTTCATATATCCCAATGTCACAATAGAATTTAGCAAATGATAAGTCCTAGGGTGATACGTAAAATGTTTAACTACCAGTTGGACATGGGTAGCAAGGCTTTAAATTACTAGTATGCTGGTGTGGTTCTCAATTCTGATAAGCACTCAATGAATATTGGTTGAATGACTTAAGGAGGGGGTACTCTTTCCCCATAAAGGATGAATATATAGTTTTGAATAGGTTTTGAGAACTTACCTGCTTACATAGTTCTTGGGCAATTCACATACATACTAAAATGTGTATATGAAAATAACTATATATATATGTATATGAAAAATAATCAGAGATACAAAGTAAAACAACACATAGCTTTTTGTTATTGTTTCTTTGAACTTCCAAATTAAGACTAATTATATTCCTTGCACTGTCATGAACACTCTGAATATGTATATCCAAAGCCCAGTTAGTCCACTGGTCACTGTCTCTAGCTTAGAAAAGTTTCATTCACATTGACCTGTAAGGAGCTATACTGATTATTACTGGGTTGTAATTATGTAACATTTGGTAACATGGTCCCCAAATATTTTAATATATGTTTCAAAGCATTTGGTTGAGTAATTATTACTCCTTTAAAATTCTATTGTAATAATTTCATAAATGCACAAGTTGTGTACACAGTGATGTGTATCACAGAATTGTTAATAATAGTAAAAAATTGGGAGCTGCTTAAATGTTCAACAACAGGAATTGATAAAGTACATAATATTGTATCCAAACTAGATTATCCTATGAAGCACAGATCCATATTGAGATGGTAATGACAGCGGGGAATTTGCACCTTATGATAACACACAAAGTGGTATGAATTGATATTATTACCTAATTGCTTTTAAAGAAGTGTTGTCTTGCTACCAAAAGAATATACTCTGCTCAGAATTTATTATGCAGAAAAAAACCCACAAACAGCATTCACGCTATCTTTCCTTTTTTGTTTAAAAATACATACTTAGATAGAATTAAAAGGGATCAGATGACACTAAACCTAAAGCTAGACAACCTAGCTTTACAGTAGAGATACTACAGCAGTATCTATGTACCTCTATAAGGATACAGAAGTAAGAACAATCTGAAGGGTTATATCCAAATATTTTAATGGTGGTAATTTATTGGGAATTTGGGAATTTTTTTCTTTCCCTTTGTCTTTGTTAATCTGTATCTTCTAACTTTTCTTCAATTACCATATATTTCTTGTGAAGTTAACAAATAATAATATACAAAAAGTAGCCCCCTAAGGTGTGTGTGAGAGAGGGAACACTACCTCAGGGAACCCGTTAGGTTTTGGAATTGCAGAAACTCCAGTTTCATTTCTTAGTCCTGCTGTGGGACTCTCACTAAATCACTTCACTGGCTGGTGTAACACCTGACATGCAGGACTAATGTAAGAACTAGTTATAATGTGTGTAAAGGTCCTCACATGCTACCAGCACATGATAGACCCTTGGTACATTGTTATGCATTGGTCCTGTTATTGGGAGACTGTCCCTTTTAAATCTGAAAGCAGACTTTTTGTCATACCCTTTAAGATCCATGTGCCCAGATTGGAAACCTGAGGATTAAGAAACCAATGTTATCTTGAATGCTACACATGCATGACACCTTGAGAAAGGAGCACTGATGAAACGTAGCCAAACTCTGAAACAGTGAAGAAGCTAGTTTATGATTTTGAATTTTTATTCCAAGCTTTGGAGTATAATCTATGCATTTATGGAGATATTTTGAGAGTAATATCCCCTCTTTGACATCCTCATACACACACACACACACATGTTAGATAGCAAAGATCAATGGATTTGTAAACCAAGTAGTACTTTGAGCATGGGGTTCTTCCATTAAAATTACAATGATTAACAAAGGTATAAACCTAGGCCTGAAAACATACACATATGCACATTCATGCACACATGTAAATATTTCTACCAAACTCTATTTCTTGCCTTCACTACTAAGTCAACTGAATGATAAAGGAGGTTTTGCCCTCATCTCTTCATTCCCTTGTTTTCCTTGATTTCTGGGAATCAAGAGGATTTTACAAGAATATTTTCTAGTGACTAAGTGCATAATCCAGTAAGAACAGGCCTCTGGGAGTTGCCCTGTGGATGAAAATTTGAAGTTGTTCTAGCAAAGGTGTTTGGTGGGTGGAGGACCCTTAGCCATCCTCACTTTACCATCTGTTCCTGTGTGGCCAATTACACCCAGTTGGAGGAGTCTGCTTATAAGTCTGTTGTTATAGAATAGAGTTGGTGTCAGTACAAAATCATTGGCAGTTAACTTTCATGTACAGCTAGTTAAAGTAAACAATTTAATTAAAATATAAACCAACAAACATCTCTTTAGATTTTTTTAAAGTGCTATGATGTAGGCAAGAATATTATATAAATTGCAGGCTGCAGCTATTCATGATTGACTTCTTAAAGATGTGTCTAAAAAGAAGTGTTAATACCCAAGGGGGAGGGGTCCTGCCAATTTTCTAGGCACAGTAAATTTCATTTGGTACTGAAACTTAATACCCCCAACAAACACCTGCCTTAAATCTACTTTTTATGGCATTGCTATTAAAAGGTAAGTGTCATTTGAG
Organism: Lasiurus cinereus; assembly: GCA_011751065.1. Taxonomy (NCBI): domain Eukaryota; kingdom Metazoa; phylum Chordata; class Mammalia; order Chiroptera; family Vespertilionidae; genus Lasiurus; species Lasiurus cinereus. The sequence continues at coordinate 7,733,004 of JAAGEH010000079.1, read as the reverse complement.
GAAATGACTCTATCACCGTTTAACTCTTCCCATAAAAAGGTTGTCCTTGTTTATAACTTATATTTTGGGCTTCTGCAAAGGTAGGAATACTTCAGGACAAGTGATGGTGAAATTTTGGGAACTACTCATTATATAATTTGGGGGAGAGAGTGGATTTTATTATTGATTTAGGCTTTATTTGGGATAATATGGTTGAATTCCATAAAACAAAAGCAAATACCTTTTTTTCCCCTCTTGTATATGCAGGCGTGGGTCACGACAATATTGGATGTAGTTAAAGATTATACTTTATGACTCTTTTCTTTATCCCTGGTATCTATGCCTCCATCACATGTTCCCAACATGCGTTTTGCTTTTTATTGGTCTAGTCCTTAGGTATTAGAATAATTTTCTATGACAAAGTATTATTTATTCCCATAGAACTTTCTTTAGGAGAAACATGGAATAAGGCATCAGAAGGCTTAGATTCAAGGTTCTGCCACTTGCCAGCTATGTAACCACTAGTAAATAAACTATATTTTCTGAGCCTGAATTTCTCAACTTAATAGAGATGTAGTATAATACTTTTATCAGAGAGCTGTAGTGAAGAGTAATTTAGATAACATATCAAAATTATATAGCATTAGGTAATGTTAGGTCTGATTATAATTTGGCAAAGATTGGCCAATTGCACAGTTTACATAGTTCACTTGATCAATTATATAACTAATTGAATCTGTGTAAATAGGAAGTCATATAGTCAGGTCTTCAAATCCAGAGGTGAGTAATTAGGAGTCTACATCTTTCCCTTGTAGATCTCAATTTCCTCATTTGAGAGAAGAAATGATCACCTTAGAAGATTTTAGAACTTTCCCAACACTGAGTTCTATGATGATATACTATTTTTTTTTACAAAAGTTATTGTTTAAATCATATTAAAGTGAGACTTTTTTTTCACAGCTTTAATTCCTGCCATTTGATCTTTTTTGCAATAGAACAAAAATATGCCATGGAGATCTGTTGTGTTGGCATCACAGTATCCAAAGATATTCAATAACAGATGAATAGAAAACAAAAACAGAAAGGTCAAAGTTTCTCTTGGGAAGCTGGAAATCAGCATGGTGCCAATCAGTTTTTAGTTACAGGCCAATCTGGAGGTTCTAGTGCTTTAGTTTTATCTAACTCCTTGGGAGAGGGTACCTACCACATTACACGTTTCCTAAAACAAAACAATACAGCCCTTTGGTGTCATCCAGAGTTTCATGCTTAACTCTGAAGTGGTAACTCAGCTTTGCTCTATAAATGGAGTTCCAATCCCAAAGGCTTGCGCTTTACAAAATGGCCCCACAGGGTGACTGTGGAATTTTCATGTTGCTGCTACCTGTTGAAGCAGGGCAACTGGGAATCAGATCAGGGAGATATGGATGCGCTCCCAGACTTAAGTGGATTCATTGCAAATTGTCCTCAAGGAGTCTCTTGAAAATGCATGATTAGGATAGATGATTAAACCATTCTATAAAGTGAAGAGTTATATATGTATGTGTGTGTGTGTGTATATATATATGTAAAATTCATTGAGCACTTGCTGTGCATCAGCCACTGCCCTGTATTTCACATGCATTGTTTCATTTGATTCTCTCAACATCTATTTAAGGAAGAGCCCCATCCTCCTCAACATAGGAGGGAACCCATGAGGAGGGTAAATAGCTTGCCCAAAACTACACACACATAGGAATGTTTCTCCACAGTGAACAAAGAGGCAGAATAGCAGCTAATTGCAGACATGAATCAAAGCTCAAGTTTAACTTGGGCCCTGTGTTACAGGGTTCTGACTTATACACAGTGTTTTCACTACTATCTGCATACCTGTGTGAATTGTAGCACCTTTAGTATCATTAAATCCCTGCACAGATGACACCTTATTTCTCCATAGCAAGAGTTCAATGTCATAAACTTCAGTTGACACCCATAAGCTATTTTTTTCTTTTCCATAGGAAAGAACAAGAATGATCATTTTAAGTTAATTTCATCCTGAAAGAATATGATAAAGGATGATTGGTTATTTTAGTTTTATACTTTTTGGTACCATATCAACATTTAATACATGCTGAATGAAAATTGATTATAACACACTTTGATAGTTTGACCCATTTTCAGAGAGAGAGAGAGAGAAAGAGAGAGAGAGAGATGAGAGAAAAAGAGAGAGAGAGAGAGAGAGAGAGAGAGAGAGAGAGAGAGATTGTAACAAGTGCCTAAGAGGTTATTTAAGGGAAAAGTCTGCTTGAAAGAAAAGGATGCATAGACTGCATAGAATAAATAGATTTCCAAGACTGTCTCAGAAGTTTTGCAATTATATTCAGATTGCTATTCATTGCAGAAAAGTGGGGCATTCTTGCAATATGCTCAGCACTTTTATGAAGAGCAGAGATGACTGCCATCAGAACTTAATCATAGCATTTATTTTGTGTCATGACAAAGAATGTCAATAGAGCTTGAAGCAGGTATGTTTGCATAGGATTTAATCCATAGTTGAGGCATTATCCAAGTGAAAAACTAAACAAGTTCAATATGGGACATAATTTAGGTCTCTAAAGTATTATTTCCAGTTATATTTAAAATAAGAGATTGATGAGAAATTACTGTATTTGCATATAATATGTTTTCACCTTTGTAGGAATTAGAATCTAAGTTTAGAACAGGAAACAATCTTAACTGAAGCTGGTTAGCACTAACACTGTTGGAGGTGGACCTGTGGGAAACAAGTGGGCATCACCCCAAGAGGCAGATTCCTTCTGCTGTCCTGGTGGCTGTCATTGCACAGCTCCAGACCACACCACTCCTATAGAACACACCTCTTTTCACTGCACTGTGTGGCAGCTTTGACAGGGTGGGGAGTGAGAATATTGAGATAAGCAGAAGACAGTAGTCTTGGATTATTTGGATGGACCCTAAATGCCAATACACAAGTCCTTATGCAAAAAGGTAGAGGGAGAGTCAACCCACACACAACTCTGGATGTGATTGCAGTAATGTGGCCATAAGCGAAGAAATGCCGGCAACCACTAGGAATTGAACAAGTCACAGAATACATAATTCTCCCATAGAACCTCCAGAAAAGTGTGGCTCTGTCCACACCTTGACATCAGTCTCTTGGCCTTCAGACTTTGAGAGAATATATTTATATTGTTTTAAGCCTCTAAGTTTATAGTACATTGTTAAGGCAGCCTTATGAAACTAATATAACTTCCAAACTTATTTCTCTAATCCTGACTTCTCTTCTAAATTGAGACTCAAATGTTTACTGGTGGATGTCTCAATTTCAACCTCTAAATCCCCATCTCTCTGCTCCTTGTGCTTCCTAGCTCAGGTAATCATTCATCAATTCCTAATCATGCTGTTTTTTACCTCTTTTCTCTCATTCCAAAATTTGATTATTTGATCATTTATCACATCATGGTGATACTATTTGAAAACAAGTTTCCTGGATCATCATCTACTCCTCATTCATAGCACTACTAGTCTAGGCCAGATACTTACTAGTAATCACCAAGTCTCATTTTAATTTCTGCAATCTTAACACTTCGAGTTTTTTAAGTTTCTCTCTTTCTACCAACACAAGCATCCTTCTAAAATGGTAACTTATATATATTGCTGTACTGGAAAATACCTATAGAATTAAGTTTAATATCAGAGCATCACTAAAGCAGTCACAGAATGCACACTCTGGGGACATGACTGCCTGAATTTCATTTAGGGCTCTGTTCCATTCTACACATGCAAATTTAGGTAGATTACTTCACTCAGCGTCATTTCTGCCTATGTGGATTGAGGACAATAATAGTTCCTTCCTCATAAAGGGGGTTGTCAGAAATAAATGAGTCGGTACCTGGCAAGCACTCAGAAGAGTGTATGGCCACCCAAGAAGTAAGCATCAACATTATAGCATGTCAACAATAACAATTATAATATTGAAAAGAAATATGAACTGTTTTTAACATGTGTAGAACAACCTACAGATCCTTTACATTCTAGTTATGTTTAATATTACAACCTCTTCGTATGCTGCCCTTTCTGTATTAGTCAGGGTTCTCTAGAGAACAGAACCAATAGAATGTCTATTTGTGTGCATATATAAAATTTATTATGAGGAATTGGCTCATGTGATTATGGAGGCTGACAAGTCCCAAGATCTGCAGTTGGCAAGCCCTGGAGTCCCAGGAGAGCTGATGGTGTAGTTCCAGTCTGAACGCTGGCGGGCTCAAGACCTAGACAGAGCAGATGTTTCAGTTTAAGTCCAAAGGCAGGGGAAAAAAAACCAAAGTCCCAGCTCAAAGGCAGTAATACAGGAGGTGATCTTAGTCAGGGGCAAGTCAACCTTATTGTTCTATTTAGGCCTTCAACCGATTGGATGAGGCCCACCCACATTAGGGAGGAGAATCTGCATTACTCAAGTCTTCCCATTTAAATGTTAATCTCATCCAAAACACCCTCTCAGCAACAGCCAGAATAAATTTTGCCAAAATATCTGGGCTGCCCATGGCCCAGTTAAATTGAAACATAAAATGATCCATCAGATTTTCCTAACCGTCCTCTTGGTGGTTTCCTGAACAAGTTCAGTTGTCTCTTATCTTCCTGCCTTGGCTAATATTGCATTTGAATTTTTTCTTCTTCTTAGATTTACATTCATTCTTTGTTCACTTTGGCCTGGACAAGCCCTAACTATTCTTCACAACTGAGTTCAAATATCACATCATTCTCTACTTGGCAAATCAGTTCTTTTTCTCCTTACAGTAAGATTGGACTCTTCTTGCCTCTGTGCTATGCAATGGAACTAAATTTCATAGAACTGATCACTTTGTGTTACAACTAGATATGTAGCCATGTATTTATAGTCAGACCTTACAGAGACAGAAACATACCTTTACATCTTTTTTTCTTCTTATTCTAAGTGTCTGGCCCAATGCCTGGGCCATCATAGATACTCAATAAATGCTTGGCCCATTGAAAAAACAGAAATGATGAACCTATCTCATGAACAAGGAAAAGTCAGCAAATTGGAATTCTAGTTATTAGTAGTTTTCCCACTCCCTAAGTGAACTTTTCCCAGAAGGCATTGTACTGTTCCCCACAGAGGGAATTTGGGGACTGCCAGCAGGAGTGCCCTGGATGAGCTGAATTACTGTGATGGTGCCCAGGGAGAGAGGCAATCTTTGAAGCACCCAGGCGGTAACCTTTATTTAATTGGCAAGATAGAAATCAATAACACATATGGCATTAACAATTTTAGATTCTGGATTAGTTTGCAGTATTATTGGCTGATCAAAATAAAATAGATTCAAATAATCTTCAAATCACTTTTGCTACAGGAAAATCCCTAGTGCATTTGTTGTATTTCTTAATAGGAATTCAGATATTTAAACTTAGAGGCAGAAAAAAACCCACAGCAATTGCATAAACAGTTATCTAAAAAGATATATACATTAAATAAAGTGGATAGACTATTGAAGTAGGAGAGACTGTTCCCCGTCTTTGTTGTTGTTGTTGTTGCCTGACCAAGAGATATATCTATTTATTACCTATTATTAGCTTTATTTTAAACCTTGAAAAATCTTAAAGGTAGTCCAACATTAATGTTCACAAATCAAGAAGCTGTAAAAAAAAATCTCCAAACTAAAATAGGGCAATTATTTGGTTATACAATAAATTATATCTTTCAGAATCTAGTAGTGGAAACAGAAGACGCTTTAGATATTATAAGCAGAAAGGGATTTAGTTTCAGAAATTAAGAACTTAGAAGATTGTTGGAAAAGGAGGTAGAGTAGACCTCAAGGACTACCAATGGACCTACAGAGGAGGCAGCCCACTAAACATGACACTATGGCGATGTTGCTGCAGCTGCATCACTGAATCTTGATATCAGAAGCTGGTGACCCAACACTGGAATGTGTCCCTTGTCACTCACATCAACATGATCTCACTTAACCGAGGAAAGAGCAGTAGTAGTTAGAGCCTTAGCTATAGTCAGCATAATATACCCATCAAAAATACAACCTAACAAAGTTGTCTTTCAGTAAGTGAATGGATAGCAAACTGTGGTATATCCAGATGGTAGAATATTATTCAGCACCAAAGCACTTTTAATGCATGAAGAGACATGGAGGAAACTTAAATGTACATTACTATGTAAAAGAAGCCAATCTGAAAATGCTACACACTATATGATTCCAACTATATGACATTCTGGAGAAGAAAATTTATGGAGTTAGTAAAAAGATTGGCAGTTGGCAGGAGTTAGAGAAGAAAGGGTGAGATGAATAGGAGAAGCTCAGAGGATTTTAGGGCAGTGAAACCACTTTATATGTTAGTATAATGGGGAATACATGTCATTAGACAGTTGTCTAAACCCATAGAATTTACAAAACCAGCAGTAAGCATTAGTGTAAACTCTGTGCTCTGGTTGATAATAATGTGTCCATGTAGGTTGATCAATTATAACAAATATATCACTTTGATGTATGATTTTGGCAATGTAGGAGTCTATGCATATGCTGGGATCAGAGAAATATAGGAAATCCTGCCTAATTTTGCTGTGAACCTAAAAGTTCTTTAAACTTTTAAAAAATGTATGTTTTTTTTATTGTGTTACATGTATACATATCGCCCCATTGCCCCCCGCTCCCAGGCATACCCCAACCCCCCAGTGTCTGTGTACATTGGTTATGCTTATATGCATGCATACAAGTCCTTTGGTTGATCTCTTATCAAACTCACCTCTCCTTAACCTTCCTGCTGTAATTTGACAGTCTGTTTGATGCTTTACTGCCTCTGTATCTATCCTTTTGTTCATTAGTTTATAATGTTCTTTATTATCCACAAATGAATGAGATCATGTGGTGTTTCTCCTTCATTGACTGGCTAATTTCACTAAGCATAAGGCTCTCCAGTTCCATCCAGGTTGCTGCAAATGGTAAGAATTCCTTCTTTTTAATGGCAGCATAGAATTCCATTGTGTTAGATGTACCATAGTTTTCTGATCCACTCATCTGCTGATGGGCACCTAGGCTGTTTCCAAATTGTAGCTAAGAAATTATAAACACCAATCAGAAAGGATTTATCCACCCCTATGTTCAGAGCAGCACAATTTAAAAAATGTATGTATTAATACAATATATTTATGTTTCATAATCGTCTACAGAAAAAAAGAGTGGATCTAACTTTCCAAATTTTTATTAAGGGAATTTTGAGAAATATACCTCTCTAGGGAAAAGTGCAGCATGTTTTTATCTTGTAGGGATAATGTGTGGATTAACTAGTACTTTGAATATAACAAAGTAAAATATAAATGTATCTTTTAATTATGCTTCTGAAAGTAATAGCTATTGTCCCTATTTATTGGGAATAACATCAGGTAACAGAAGTAAAATGTGATGAAAGAGACTAAAAATTAATCATGTTGGGACCAAATAGATTTAAGCAAAGTAGGCCGAGGTTCTTTCTTCTCTTATAGAAAACCAAATCCAAATATGAATCCAACATGCTAAAAAATAGATCACATTCACTTTCTTTACAAGCTTCTTTATATATTGCAACAACAATAAAATGACCTTTAAACTACCTTGAGAGATAACAGCTGACTAGAAAATTACAGTTATTAGTAGTATAACCAGAGATTAGAGTATTTAGAGTAAAAAAAAAATCTAAAAGACAGATGTTAACAATTTGCAACCTCAAAAGACAGCTACAATAAAACCCTACATTGCAGTGTTTCTAAAGGATGATTGGGGAATTCTTGATACTATACAATACCTAGAAATCTGAATGTGGATAAGTAAAATTACCTTTTTTTTTTAAAAAAGATATTTATCATAAAAGTTTTATTTGTAAATCCATGGAAAAAATCACTATTTATATTTATCAAGTATTCACATTTGCCCTGAAGATGTTTAAATGTAATGTTTTCTTTATTATAAATAACTAAAAATACCCACTATATTTTTTGAAAGACATTCCTGAAAATTAGATAATGATTATGGTTTGTTAACTGTTAACCCTTTGGTAGAAGGTAATGTGAACCTAAATAGGGTATTAGGAATCATGAGTTACAGACATCACTATTAATTTCCATTTGATCCTAGGCCAATCATTTAATAATCATTTTTCTCTTCTTCTCAGAGGAAAGCTCTAGCAAAGTTTTCTCTGGAAAAGTATAAAGAAAACAGGTACCAAGTGGGCTTAAGTCCCTACTATTCTATGCCACTAAAGCCTGCAGGGCTGTGTAAGGCGACGTTAAACTCATGGACTCTAACACTGGCCTGCTTGGATTCAAGTCCTGGATATGACTCTTGCTTGCTGTGTGAACTTGCTCAAATTCCTTAACTTTCTATGCCAGTATTCCCATACCTGGAATAGAGAATGATAACAATACCTGCCAGTGGAGCTATGAGAAGTAAAAATTTCATTATTTGTAAAGGATTTGCTGTTACCAGCTATTCAAAAGCTCTTAGTTAACCAAATGTGGTTACCTATTTAGTGAAATGGAGTTAGAACAATGTAGTTTTTAAAATACCTAAGTTCTTTACCATAATAATCACCCACTGAATGATAGCTGCTTTCCAATTCATGAAAATTGATTGCTGGACATGGTTATCTTCGATTATGGCAAATTCAAATTTTAGTTATGTTTCTATGCCATTTTATGTCAATTTTGGTCACTATATAGCTTTAATGTTTATTATCAGTTTAATAGCTTATTGTGTATGTGTGTGTGAACGCATGCATGTGTGTGTATGTGTGTGTGTGTGTGTGTGTGTGTGAGAGAGAGAGAGAAAGAGAGAGAGAGAGAGAGAGAGGAGAGAGAGACTCTATCAGATATTTACCTGGAAGGCCAGTGTAAGGAGAAAAAAACATTCACAGTGGTACCTCGAGATACGAGTGCCCTTACTTACGAGATTTTTGAGATACGAGCCTTCAAGCGAGCGATATTTTGCTTTGAAATACGAGCAACATTTGAGATATGAGTAATCGCATTGATCGGCCGGCTGCACACGACCCACCAGTTTACCGCGACTCGAGCATATCATAGTTTCCCACGCCTCAGTCAGTGTGCTTGTTTACCTCGTTGTTGAAGCATCTTTTGTGCATTTACATACTTTATCACATTTCTTTTTATAACCATGGGTCCGAAGAAAGTGAGTAAAAAGGTCAGTGCTCAGAAGAGGATGATGTCTATTGAATTAAAGCGTGAAATCATAGAAAAATATGAGCAAGGTGTGCAAGTGGCTGACTTGGTGAGGCAGTATGGGCATAGTGCTTCAACGATATGCACTGTGCTTACACAGAAGGAGTGGATAAAGGGTTTAATGCCAGCTAAGGGCGTTACAATAATTTCTAAGCTCCGTAGCTCTCTCCATGAAAAGATGGAGAATCTACTGATGGTGTGGGTGACGGAGAAGCAGCTTAAAGGAGATACATTAACACAGGGCATCATGTGCGAGAAGGCGCGAGCGATTTAAGGTGATTTGCTGGAGCAGACCCCGCGCACTTCCAGGGATGAAGCATCGAAAGACATTTAAAGCCAGTAGAGGCTGGTTTGATAACTTCAGGAAAAGGTCCGGCATTCACTCCATCGTCAGGCATGGTGAGGCAGCAAGTTCGGATGTGAAGGCAGCTGAGGATTACCTCAAAACTTTTTCCAAACTGATAGAAGCCAAAGGATATATCCCCCAGCAAGTCTTCAACTGTGACCAGACAGGGCTTTTCTGGAAGAAGATGCCAAATAGGACTTATATAACGGCAGAGGAGAAGGCGATGCCAGGCCACAAACCCATGAAGGATAGGCTAACTCTCGCACTGTGTGCCAATGAGAGTGGCGACTGCAAGATCAAGCCTCTGCTCGTATACCATTTGGAAAACCACTCAGTCTTTAAGTCACATAAGATTTTAAAAGATAAACTGCAAGCTATGTGGAGGGCAAACCCGAAGGCATGGGTCACCAGGCAGTTCTTTGTGGAGTGGGTAAACCTGGTTTTCGGCCCTTCTGTTAAGAAATATCTACAGGAAAACAACCTAACCATGCAAGCCCTCCTCGTCCTCGACAATGCTCCTGCTCACCCACCGAACCTTGAAGATGAGCTCCTCAAAGAGTTCAAGTTTATAAAGGTTGTCTACCTACCTCCCAACACCACTCCTATCCTGCAGCCCATGGATCAGGAGGTGATTTCTAATTGTAAAAAGCTGGACATCAAGCACCTGCTTCAGCGCTGCTTTGAGGTGATGGAGAACACAAACCTCACCCTTCGAGAGTTCTGGAAGAACCACTGTAACATCGTGATATGCCTTAGAATTATTGATCAGGCCTGGCTGGGTGTTACAACGAGGACTTTGACCTCTGCATGGAAGAAGCTGTGGCCTGAGGCCGTAGCCGAAATGGCCTTCGAAGGATTCGAACCCGAGGTGCCAGTGGAGGAGGAGATAGTGTCTCTGGGAAAATCCATGGGCCTGGAGGTGGATGAGAGAGACATGAATGAGCTCATCGAGGAGCACTCTCTGGAACTCACCATGGAGGAGTTACAAGAGTTGCAGTCTCAGCAACATGCGGAGGTTCTCCAAGAAATTGGTTTCGAGGAGGAGCCAGAGGTGGAGGAGATCTCTACAAGTGAGATAAAGAAGATCTTAGGAATGTGGGAGAGGGTGTCACACTTCGTGGAAAAGAAACACCCCGACAAAGTTGCTACTGGTCGTGCATCGGAGCTGTTCAATGAAACTTGCCTCACCCATTTCAGAAACATTCTGAAAGGGAGGAAGAGGCAAACCTCGTTGGACATGTTTTTTTTTGAATTCGGCCAAAAATGCAAAGACCAGTAGAAATTAGGTTTAGTGAAGATTAGTTAAGTTACATTCAGTTTAGGGATAAAGTGTAGCATTAAGAGTGTAACGAGTAGGTAAATACACTTTATAAAACTAGTTTATTCCTTTATATTCTCTTTTATTATGTTTTTATACAATATTTGTCATTTATAAATACATTTTTCTTATTAAAAACATGTAACAAGAACAACTGGGGTGGCATTTTAGGGGCTGGAATGGATTAACGGCATTTCAATCGATTTCAATGGGGAAATTTGCTTTGAGATAGGAGCAACTTGATATACGAGCAAGGTTACGGAAGGAATTAAACTCGTATCTCGAGGTACCACTGTACTTTATATTTCTAGTGGGGATCATGTTTTGCTCTCATCCAAACTGTTAAATTCTCAAATGTTCCTGGCTTTAGTCAATGGGCACCATCATCCCCTTGGTGCTTGAAAATCCCTCATTCCTGGTCCTTGCCCTCTATGTGCAATCAATAGCCAAGCCTTGTCAAATCTCTGTGTAAAGCCTTCACCCCGCTGCACTGTCTCAAAGGCTTGGGCTATATCATTCTTTCTTTATACTCTTCATGTACTAGTAACCTCTAACAAAGAGCTTCCTTTCTTATGCACTTCTTTGGTGTGTCCAGATTGAGGGCAAGGTACTCTCCAGATTCCTCAGAATGAGATTGGTTTCCTACCTACCATTCCAAAAGTTTCTTACTATTTTTCTTTATGCATCACACAACTCCCTTGAAATCCACTTTCTTGGTCTCATTCCTGCCTTTATTCACATTGTTTCCTTACTTGGGGGAATGTACATACCCACACAACCAAATACTACCCATCCTCAGTGGACAATTTAAAAACCTCTCCTGTTCTATGAAGTCTTTCTTGGTTTTGACCCTTTCTCCCTCTCTGCCCATTCCTTCCCTCTCTGTTGATCTCCATCTTCTCTGAAATCTCATAACATTTCATCTTTACCTTATATTTATTTTATGCCTGTTTTTTATTCCCTACATTTTAAATTCTTAGTGAATAAAATGTAGTCTGTTATCTTACTATCTTCATAATGAATAAAAGCAAAAATGAAAACTCAAAAATATTTATTTAATGACTAAAAACATAGATGGAAAATATAAAAGAATTATGGCAGTTATGCTCCAGGAGATCAGCAGCTACAGGAATCTATCTATCATCTATCTATCTATCTATCTATCTATCTATCTATCATCTATCTATCAATCTTCTATACACACACAAGCAAACTATGATGCAGGTTTGGTTTCTGGGAAGGCAAAAAATGCACATTTTGTTAAGCTAGTGTAACAAAGGAATATTTTAGTCTTACTGGGGAATTTAAGGGTAGTGTGATATCTTAGCAGGGGTAGTATTTCAATTGAACTTTGAAGACAAGAGAGCATACATAAGCAGATTGAAATCAAAGACACTTTAGACTGAGCCAACAATTTGAGTCAAGACCTAGAGGAAAGTGACATAGCTCCATGTTCAGGAAACAGTATGTAGACTGGTCTCATTGGATGTGCTTATCTAAATCTTATGATTAGAGGACTCATAGGTATATTCTCCTGGAATGGGTTGTTCTCCATACAGTGTAAGCTGACTTATTTTTTTCATATTATGTGGGATCAATTGTATTATTGAATAACTAGAGGCCCAGTGCATGAAAATTCATGTACTCAAGGGGGGCCCTCAGCCCAGCCTGCCCAGGACTGCTCCAGGGATGTCCATCTGCCAGCTTAGGCCTGTGCCCTGGGGGATCAGGCCTAAGTGGGCAGTCAGACATCCCTCCGGCAGGCTGGAGCCCTTGGGGTTATCTACCTGCCAGCTTGTGCCCACTCCCTGCCACCACCGCTGTGCCCGCAGCTCACAACCATCAGCCCAGCTTGTGGCTGAGTGGAGCTCCCCCTGTAGGAGTGCACTGACCATAAGTGGTCAGCTCCTGCATTGAGCATCTGCACCCTGGTGGTCAGTGTGTGTCATAGTGATTGATGGTTCCTGGTCGTTCTACCTTTAGGGTCAATTTGCTTATTACCCTTTTATTATATAGGATACGTATTTTTGTGAACTATAGGCCTCTTCTTTTACTGAATGTAATTGATAGTTACTAAAATTGTAGGAAGATATGTGCTCATTCAACATTTTTATTTCCATTTTGTTTCATGATAGTGTGAACTGCAAATCAAACTTAATATGTATCAGTATTTTTTTAGTGGTACAGCAAATTTAATGCTGAAATATTTAATTCATTTTAGTTTTATGATAGATCATGAAGACTGACAAGCATGAAATCTGAGTGTTGAAATGCCCTGCACATAATTTAGCTAATAAATATTGGCTAAATAGGTATAGTGACCACCCATGAGATTGTCTATGCAGTATTTCCCCTCTTATCCATCCACCTAGCTACAATAAGAGACTCCATGTTTCAAGGTCACACACCCACATGTTCCCACCCCTCACACACACTCCTGACCTTGCATTCCATGAAACACTCCATTATTTTTTTTAATTCCTCCCTGTTTTGTTCTTTTTTCCCTATTGTGTTTTCCTATTTTTCTACCCAGAATTAGAAGATAATTTATCACAGATTTCTTCTTTATATGACTATCCTGAGATTTAAAACATTTTAAATAACATTTTAAAAATCCATATTGAAGTTTTTCCTATAGTGGTAATTTCCAACTTGTAGCAGACTTCAAAGACTGTATATATCCTAGCTGTAGGGAAATAATTTTTATTTTATAAAACAAGTATTAGAAGGGGGAAGGCTTTTCCCTTAGAATAGAAGAAATTCTTCAAATGGTTATGCCATTCCAAGCTTGGCTGATTGCATCAGGCACTCCTGATTTTTTTTCTAGGAATAAGATATTAGTCCTTAATATCCTGTCTCTATTGTGGGGCAAAAATAGATATCCACAATAAATATATATTTTCCAACATTTCTCTTTTCTGGGTTCTCTCTCCTTATCTAAGCAAAACTCATGACTAGTGTGGACTATGGTTACACCAATGAATCATTTCACAAGGATTTTTGAACTTGTGTCCATGGGGTTGAAAGCAATCCTATTTAGTGGTAGAAGCCATAATATATTAAACTCATATACTGTGTGCTGCTGTATTCCCTATAAAATGAAGAAAAATTGTGAGAGAGAATAAATTTGACACCCAGAGCAATCAGAAACAAGAGATGGAAAGAGGTGGCCTTGAAATACCAGGTCACATTTGATTTTGGGTCCAGCTACATTCTTATCTTGCCACTGAATCCTATCCAACTATGGATTCTCCCAGTCAATATATTCTCCCCTTCTGCCTGAACATGTTGAAGGACTGTTTATTTCATTTGTGTCTAAAATTCTATAAAATCTCTGACTCATCCTAGGAGTCAGAAAGCTGGGGCTATCCATATGATTGGGAAGGACTGGCCTAGTGCTTTGGATATGGAGCAAATGACAACTGGTGGCTATACTTACATATTCTTAAAAGAGGCAGAGCAAGAGAAAATTAAGTAACCGGAAGTGAAAGGTCTAGAATGGACTAGAATGGATGGCCATCATGTTTGCCTAACTAGAAGCCAGACACTAGGAAAAAGTCCCCTGTGTAGAAATGAAGGGTCTATTCTCAATTGCCTATGGCTTCATCCAGGGGTGGGAAGAAAAATGTAAGAATCTTGAGCCAGTTCTAATGCTTAAAGACTGATTCCAAAGTGGGACCTTTCTTATAGCAGTGAATAAAAGGACAGGAATGGGAAATTAAATGTAGATTATGGTTTGGGGAATAATAGAATAGAGCAACAGGTCCTTTTTTCCATCATACCTGGGGAATGAATCAACTTCATTCACTGTCAATAGATCCATATGGCCCTGAACGTTAACAAATATGTAACTGTAAGAGAGCCAAGTAAAGTTCTGTGCCATTTTAGTGATGCAATTGGCATTCCCTTAGAGAGTTGATATTTCAGAATATGTTTACATGAAAGAGAGAATTTGGACAAGAGCATCCCAGACCAGAATATTGAAATCATATACTCTGAAGTAGATACTTGGCCTGAGTTCTTCTCTGAGAAGTTCAAATACAAGTTATTGTAGGGTTCTAGGGTCCAGCTGGACACTGAGTTTTTGTAGCTGGCGGCAAAGTGATAAATGTATCACAGGGCAGAGTTAGATGCTTTATGCGTTTGAGGAAAATAAAAGCTGCTCAGTTGTACAAATCTACTGTCACAGAATTATGAAACACCTTATGATTTAGTTCAGTGCAAAGTGCCAGAAACCTCTCTCTTAAAATTCCCATTTTACCTTGAGAGATGAGGCAACACAAAGCTTTTTCAGATGACATTCCTTAACTTTCCAAATTAGTTTATTGCAAGTCTATAAATCAAGACTATTTTTCACTCTTCACTCTGGTGGGCACCCCTCTGTCTGTCTGCCTCCTGGGGGGCAGACCTTCATTCTTCTCCAAATGTGTGCAGAATGCCATGATTCTCTCACTCTTCTCCACTACTAATTGCCTTGTCTCTTATAGCAGGCAGTTGCAAGTTGAGTGCATGGGAGGATGTAATGATGAGGCTTTAGTAAGTCAGGACCATTCAGGTTAGATGCTGTGGCATAACTTATGTCTACATTTCTGATCCAGAACTTTATATTTTTGGATTGCTGACCCTGAACTTGCTTTATGGTCCATTGCATTACTTATGATTGTATAAAACACACACACACACACACACACACACACACACACACACAAACTTTTAAGTAGTTTACCGAAACAGGTGTTTGGAAACTTTATTAGGTTTCCATTGTTTGCTTTGTGTTTAAATGGGGAAGCATTTAATTTGGCCACTCTCTGTGGTCATCCCATTCTTCACTTATCATAAGAACATCTCTTTCCCATAATCCTTAGAGTCTTTCTTCCCATATTATACTAAGGCTAAGAACATACTAATTTAAAACAAGTAGTAATTTAAATTACTTAGCATTTGTATATGATTAGCACACAAAGCCCTACACAGACATTACTCATTCAGCCACCCTGTGTGGTAAGAATTAGCATATGAGATGAATAGCCCTGCTTTATCAAGGTGGCCTCAGACAGGAATTATAGGACTTCTATCCATCTTAAATTCTTTTCTGTAGGGGACAATGTGATAGGGCTTAAAATTATATATAAATAAATATGAAACAAGTTTGAAACCCATAAGCCTTTAACTACATAGGGAGCTCTATACTAGGCAGGCAAAGGGATTGTATTTCTGCTTTTATTAATCACAAAGGAGGCACATGCTTAGCCAGCCGAAACTGCCTTTATTAGTGAATATACATTCCCTGTGCCTAGGTTTATAGTCTGCATTCTACCAATGTTTTATATTCTTTCTTCTACTTATGGCTGTTCAGAGTGATTGAGATAAAAACCGATCCTTGTGAATTCGCCAAATAACCCAATTAGCTGAAGAAGAGATAATGTCAGTCTTTCTGAATGAGTTCATAGGATATCACACGTTTCTATGTAAAAGCAAAATCCAAATAGCAAATATTTCTGAAGAATAGATCACCTTATACCACTGAGCAGGATGAGGTTGCTTTAATTTTTCACTCCTCTGCTATAGGTTTCCTGGGTTTATCCCAGACAAAACACCAGAACAGTAGTTCTGACCATCAGAGGCTTTACTTGACCTTACACAAATTCCACTGAAGGGACACATGGTGACTGATGAGACCTGCTTCCCTGTAATAAATCTCAAAAAATCGAGGAAGGAGAAACCAGATGGACACATCACCTTTAAGGATGGGGCTACAGACTCCCAACTGATTTATCTGCCCATTTCTCCTCATTTTGAAAGATGGAAATGGTTTAACTCAAACATTTTACAGAGACATTTGGTCAGGGTAAATGTATTTCGGGAGGGGGGTGGGAGAAAGAAACTCCTGTCTTTGTCTTGTTTATTGTTCTCCAAAGACTTTGCTCTAACCTAGATAGAGCCACCAGGCCTCCATCAAAAGATCTTTTTTTCCTTCTTTGAAATAAAAAGTAAAACCTTAGCCCATGCTTAGCCATTTCCTTTCTTTTTTAAAAATTTGCCTTTATTATTGAAAATATTACAGTTGTCTCGCTCCCCCTCCCTCCCCATCCCGTACCCAGCTTTGTTTTCTTGAAGACTAACTTGCATATTGAAAACTTCATCTTTACTGATATCAAGTGATGATTAAAATGAGTAACGGTGAGGAATAAGGCAGATGTGGTCTAAAGTTGTACCAGCCACCTTCCAGCTGCGTGCCTCTATACACATCATTCAACTTCTGAAACTCAGTTCCTCATCCGCTAAATGGTATTAATAATGACTTCTATCTCCACAGCATGAACACCAATACGACACTAAAAGAAGGCTATCTGATTTTTTTTTTTTTTGCCTTGGTGTCTCTTTTCCCCTAGATTCTGATATTTCAGTACCAAGGCTGCTGGAAATAACTTGACTTGGGTTTATATAGATTTAGTCTTGCATTAAATGTTGTAATCATTTTCATTTACCTGCAGAATGAAGTCCAGTATCCTTAGCCTCACAAACACACATATATAGCATTGTTCTCCTCAATCTGGCTTCCTGTGAACCTTTTCATTAGTCTGTACATTTCCCCTAACATTAGCTATATTTTATTGAAATTATGTGTATATAAATCTATCATTCCCACTGGACTGGAAGGCTCTTCAAGGGCAGGTATTATCATACCACCACTTGTCATAATCTCAGCAAGGAGGCACATGCTTCAAACATGACTTTTAAGAGTATTTTAAGCTTAGTGTTGGAATTGGAGGAGCTATACAAATCATTTACTTTATGAACAGTGCAACAAAAGCAAATGACTAATATAGTTACAGATGGTTCTATATATTAAAATTTACAGATTACTATATACACACATATTCCTTTGCTCTGTCAACCAAAAAAAGCATAAGGAAAGAACAGACTATTATCAATGAGCATACCTAATACCCAGATGTTGGTTTCTAATATTATTCTTGAACTGAACAAACAAGGTCTCCTTGTAGAAGTGATTCATTCTAGGAATGGGCCAGGAAATAAACAAGATAAACTTGAAGCAACTTAGAGAATCTGTAAATAAAAAGCATGTTGTAGAAATAACATTTGTGTGCACACACACATAATGCGGGGAATGTTTCAGAGCCATAAAGAGCCAACTGAAAGAGCTCTCAATAGCCAAAACTGGAATAATTTGAGCAAAAAATCACTAAGGTAGTATTCTATCTAATAAAGACGGACTATGCTAATTGATCATAACACCCTCACAAAGATGGCAGAGCCCACATCCAATAAGGAGGGGATATGCTAATTGACTGCCACACCCTCAGAGATGGCTGCCCCCACAGCCACAAGATGGTGGTGCCCAGTCCCCTCAGCCCTCCAGCCACCCAGGGCTGGCCGAGGTGTAGGCAAGCCTCAGATGGCAGCTGCCCAACTGATGCCCAAGGTGCAGGCAAGCCTCAGATGATGGCTGCTCAGCAGATGCCTGAGGCACAGGCAAGTCTCAAATGCAGGTACTCAGCCACCCAGGTCTGGCCAGAGGGACAACTGAATGACTGAACAAGCTGGCTGTATGGGGTGACCAGTCTGGCAGGGGGTTAGTGAGGGATGACCAAATGATTAAACAAGCAGGCTGCATGGAGCAACCAGACCAGCAGGAGGGTTAGTGAGGGATGACCACACGACTGAACAGCAGGCTGCGTGGGGTGACCAGGCAGGTGGGGGCGGGAGATATGAAGGCTGACCTGGCTGGCAGAGGGGACAGTTGGTGGTGATTAGGTTGGCAGTGGGGCCAGTGAGGGGTGACTAGGCAATTGGAGGTGACCAGGTTAGCAGGGTGGGGGGCAGTTAGGAGCAACCAGGCCTGCAGGGAGGGGCCAATCAAGGGTGTCCAGGCTGGTGGGGGGGCAGTTAAGGGTGACAAGGCAGGCAGATGAGCGATTAGGAGCCAGTAGTCCAGGAATGTCTAGACCAGCAGTTGGAGATCCCCTGAGGGGTCTTGGATTGGAGAGGGTGCAGGCTGGGCTGAGGGCCACTCCCTCCCATGCATGAATTTTATGCATGGGCCTCTAGTTAGATCATAACTTACATTTTAAAATAAATATCCATGATTCTATGCTGATACAAAGAATAACTAAATAAATAATTTGGGAGAAGAAAATCTCCTAGGAATTTATGCAGAAGCTCCACCCTAAAAGTTTAGGGTGGCATAATCACATTTTTAGTGTGGGTTGTGTGTGTGGAAAAGGAGAGAAAAATAGAATAACTTCACAGTGGAGAAACATAACGAGTACTACTTTAGTCAGGTTCAAGATCAGCAGTGATAAGTCGATTACTTGATATGATAATGTGCCCTTTTGATATGTTATGATGAAAATGGAGCTATTCCAAAACTCAGAATCCAGGTCTAATCGTGAGAAATACGTTAGACAAATTTCACTTGAGGAATATCCTACAATATGTCTGACCAGTACTTTTCAAAGCAGTCAAGATCAAGACAAACAAGGAAGAGTCTGAGAAATTTCCATAGCCCAGAGAAACTTAAGACTAGATGAAGGTTAAATGTAATGCCATACTCTAGATGAGATCTTGGAATAGAAAAAGGACATTCAGTAGAAAATAAGGGAACCTGAATGAAGCATTAGCTTTAGTTAATAATAATGAATCAATACTGGTTCATTAAATATAAAAATGCACTATACAAATGTAAGATGTTAATAACAGGGGTATATGGGAACTCTCTGAACTACCTTCTCAATTTTTGGAATGCAACCTGATCTAAAAATAGTCTATTAAGATGACTAAATAAAAAATAAAAAAAAGCAATTAAGAGGAATAAAATTAGGATTAGCTGAATATAATAGAAGATAAACTATTTCTTAACACAGACACTCTTTCTCTACTATAGCTAGATTATTCAGGATAATGGGTGTATGTAACAGATTAACTCATCAATTGCCTCTATTTTCTGTTTAATTATATGTATGAGAACAGGAGTGGAATGAAAATACTTGACATGGCATTTTGCCTACAATAATAGATTTCAACAGTCAAATTTTCATTTAAAATCAATAACTTCATGACTTAGAAACATAGTCACTCTTAATTCTTGTTTAGTACAGACTAATGTCCTATTCATGAGAGATGGATATTCTAATTTTCTGTAAGAAGTGGTTCAGCACTTATCAAATCTTGGTTAGAAGTGTTGAAAGAACTGGAATGCCTCTTTAGAATTTTGGGAAACAGTAAGTAGGTGAGAGAAGGCTGAGCACCAACCAACTTTCAGTGAGTTTAGACAGAGAGAGGTGTTTTGTTGGATTCATGTCAACAAGAAATGAATGTAGATGCATAGCATTCCATACAAGAAGCTCTATTTTGCTCTGTTGCTATACCCACAACCAGTGGCTTATTTCTTGAACAATAAATGTTATTGATTAAGCAGAAATTGCTGAAGTTTGTGCACTTAACCAGTTTGATGAAAAACTGAAAAGTTAGCTTGCTAGTCTCAAATAATCCTACTCCTAAACTCATGCTTAATTTTATATACATGTTTCAGCCCTTTTGAGAGAGAGCTACAACTAAGTCCTTTTGATAAACAGTGGTGTGGGAGAAAGGCAGAGGAATTCTGCATGACAGGGTGGCCCAGGTCAGGAAATTAATGCTCCTCCTTAGAGCCAGAGTTGATCAGGAGAAGGATTGACTCTGACCTTGAGAGTGTTACCCTGGAGGACTACAGAGGTGGTCCAACATTGAGGGGGAAAAAGAGGAAACCATGGCAATTTTGATAGTTATTGGATGCATTTACTTCCCTGTTAAAGCTCTAAGACTCTTTTCTAGTCACATAAACAAAGCATCTAGACAATTGACTGAAGCCTTTAATTTTCAAGCATTTGTAGGAATGTCAGGTAAATACATCCTGATGGGCAAGAACTATTGGTTAAGATTCTATTTATAAATAAACCAGATATGGGAATGATAATGTGGCATAATTCCCTTATATGTAGAATATAAAAAAATAATCAAATTCACAGAAGCCAGGAGTAGAATGATGGTGGGTGGGAAAAGGAGAAGATATTGGGCAAAGAGAATAAACTTTTTGTTATAAATCATGGAGATTTAATGTGCAGCATAGTGTTTCTAATTAACAATACTGTATAATATATTTGAACCTCTAAAAGGTAGCTCTTCAGTCAAAACCGGCTTGGCTCACTGGATAGAGCGACAGCCTCTGGACTGAAGGGTCCTAGGTTTGATTCCAGTCAAGGGCACGTACTCAATAGGGGTTGTGCAGGAGGCAGCTGATTAATATTTTACTCTCATTGATGTTTCTGATTCTCTGTCCCTTTCCCTTCTTCTCTGTAAAAAAATCAATAAAATATCTTTTTAAAAAAAATAAAAAGTAGCTCTTCAGTGTTCTCACTGTATACACAAAAGGAGACAGTACATGTTATGTGATAAGTATGTTAATAACCTGATTGTGATCATTATTGAATAATATACACACATATTAAAGTATTAAGTTGTGCATCTTAAGTATATATAATTTTTAATTGTCAAAAATATTTTATATCTCAATAAAACTGAAAAAAGGATTTCATTCATAATTCCTTCCACTTATAGTGACTTTAAGCTTTCCAAATTGCTTTTGTAAAACTGCCATTACTTTCTTTCTGTCTCTAGTCAGTATGTTTTTGCATTTTCCTTCAGGAAAAAAAATTCAACAATAGATTAAATGATTTTTAAATCACTTTGGAATATCAAATCTCCATAACTTATAAACCCCTGGAAGCAGGTCATAATGGTAGGACACTGAGGTAGAGTAAACAGCACAGAATCTGAGCAGCATCAGGTACATAAATTCCTAAGATTCATACAAAATAAAATTAGGGAGGGTCATTGCCAAAACTTATATAAAAAATTGATATGGTGACAGTAGGATATTAAACCAGACATGCCTTGTGTGACCGCACAGGTCACACACCCATGAAGCAATCCCTGGTCTGGAATAACATAAAAATGAGCTCTCATCCTGTCTCAGTCTTTCAACAATTGTGTAACTTTGGGCAAGTTTCTCATAGTCTTTGCCTCAAGGTTATTTGCCTATAAAATGATAGTGAGATGTGCCTAGCTTTTGGAGTGTTAAATAAGACAAGAAGACAATGAATGGGAAGAACAAAATACATTACATTGTGAAGTTGACATTCAAAAAAATGAATCGCTATAATAATGACAGTAATAATAATACCTCAAGCAAGAAGAGGGAGAGGAATCGGCAGTTATGTTGGAATAGTTCCCTCCAGTGCAAGCAGACAGGAGAGCTGCTGCCTGCCTCAGCTGTACACACCCCATCTCAGATGGCTGCCAGTTGCCCACTCCCACCTGCCAGCTTCAGAAGAGACCATCTGGAACTGGCATTTGACACCACTCACGGCATAGAAAAGACCAGAAAGTGGTCATCTCCTTGACAAGGGCATGTGTTTCCATTTACTACAGTCTTGGTCTTCTAGAATCCCAGTCCCTTATGATGCTCAGAAATTTCCTGAGGGTCTTGTGCTTGACCTCCACACCTGGGCCTGTTGAGTTGGCTTCCTGCTGTTGATGCCTGCCCTCTGGCCTGCCCGTGCACCCGCTTGTTGACCTCCAGAGGGCCAGACCTCATAGCGTGTGTGCCCTGTGGCCTTCTTGTCTCTACACTTTCTCTGACCCGATGCCATGACGTCTGTATTTGCCCTGGGGCTGCCTGCGGACACTGTTTGCAGCTCTTTGCATCAATTGAACACCCTCCAGTTTTGGACATTTTCCAAGAATAGTGACCCTCAGCTGCCTGGGGCCTGTTCACTAGTGCCCCATACCACACTGACAAAATGCAGTCCATTTATCCACCCAGCTTAGCCCTGCTCTCTCTGTGTTTTCTTAAGGACACAGAACAGTCTAGTGGAAATTTCTCCTCCTGCCTTGATATGGATTGTACCCAAGTAGGTGATTCATTCAGTTTAATCACCAACAGAATCAGTCACTCTGCTTTAGTCAATGGCACTGAAGAGAGCTGTTCCCCTCCAAGGAGTCCTCCTCTCTTTTCCTTGCCTGTGGGAGGGCAGAATAGCTTGGGCATTCTTTCCTTTGGGGTCAGCAAGAGTTCTTCATGAACATGCATCTTTGTTCTTTATTGTTTGATTGTATTTAAAAAATCAAGTAGGCTTAGTGCAGAATTAACCCATTGGGATTATATATTAGTTGACAATCCTTAATACCAAACTATTTATTTTTCATTTGGTACGTATTGTGGCAGTGAGCCAAATTGCAGCAGAAAGATTAATAGTCAATCTGCCCCTGCTTTTATTGTGCTTGATATGGCGCTGGAGCAGAGTCAGCTGCTCACACTCACCAATAGTTGCTTTCAGTCTAGCTGAGGTAACCCAATGTGGGTCTTTGGAAAATGATTACAAGGCAAAGGTTTATGGGATAGGTGAGTGGTGGTTACAGTGTGGTCTGGGCAACCTGATAGTTTACAGGTGTCTCCCTCAAAGAGGTAACAATGTTAATATAATCTTCCTTCACTCATCAGCAGTGTTTGATATAGCCATCACTCCTGGAAATACTTTCTTCACTCTTGGATATATCCCCTTTTTGATTCTTCCTTTTTTAAAATAATATTTTATTTATTTCAGAGAGAAAGGGAAAGGGGAGAGAGATAAAAACATAAATGGCCCTAGCTGGTTTGGCTCAGTGGATAGAACATCTGCCTGCAGACTGAATGGTCCTAGATTCAATTCTGATCAAGGGCACATGCCGGGTTGTGGGTTCAAACTCTAGTAGGGGGCATGTAGGAGGCAGCCATTGATGTTTGTATCTGTCTTTCCCTCTCCCTTTCTCTCTGAAATCAATAAAAAAATAAAAAAAAAACATAAATGATGAGAGAGGCTCACTGACAGGCTGCCTCCTGCACATCTCCCACTGGGAATCAAGCCTGAACCCAGGCCAGTGCCCTAACCTGGAATCAAACCAGGTTCATAGGTTGATGTTCAACCACTGAGCCATGCCAGCTGGGACTTGATTTGTCTTCTATGTCACAAGCTCCTACTTCTCTGCCTCCTTGTGGTTCCTCCTCATCTTCAAGACCACTAAACACTAGCATGCCGCTTAGCTCTGTGCTGGGGGAAATCTTCCATTTCCCCTTCAGGTTCTCATTTTTCTCCCAGTCCCCCACTTCTCCAAGTAGCTCTGTGCCGTGGGATGCTGAGTTTGTACATTACATCATGAACTTCAGTGCCTTTTATGACTTAAATTGTGCCTCCCTCCACCAAGTCATATGTGGTAGGTAGTTTTAACCTCTGATTTCTCAGAATGTGACCTTTCTTGGAAATAGGGTCATTGCAGGTATAAACAGTCATAATTATCATACATACTATGGTAAAGTAGGGTAATACAAAATGACAGATGTCCCTATAAAAAGGGAGACATTTAGAAATGCCAGGTAAACATGAAGGCATAGATCAGGATGATGCATCCACAGGCCAAGGGATACCAAAATAGTCCACAAACCATCAGAAACAAGGAGAGGACATAGAGAGAATTCTCTCTCTTAATCTTTAAAAGGAACCAACCCTGCTAACATTTTGATATTGAACTTCTAGCTTCTAAAACTATGAGACAACAAAGTTCTGTTATTTAACGCACTCAGTTTGGCATATTTTGTTGCAGCAGCCCTAGCAAATTAATCCAGTGTCTCTTGTTTCTGGTTGAGTTCTGCCAATGAGGGTCTGGCAGGAGATTAGATAGAGGAGGAAGGTGAAATAGGCTATGATGTCACTGATACCCTCCATGAAATAGTACTCGCACTCTATCTCAGTACTCTATATTCACATCCTTGTTTATATTTTTTTTTCATAGAAATAAGCACATAGAACATATTGCCTGTTTGTTTATTGCCTGCATTTCTCTCCCCATTGCCATTCTTGAAGGTAGTGATTTTGCTCTCGGGTGTCTCCACTATACTTAAAATAATGTCTGCTTCATCCATGTTAGG
This sequence comes from Lasiurus cinereus, assembly GCA_011751065.1. Taxonomy (NCBI): domain Eukaryota; kingdom Metazoa; phylum Chordata; class Mammalia; order Chiroptera; family Vespertilionidae; genus Lasiurus; species Lasiurus cinereus. The sequence goes on along the minus strand of JAAGEH010000079.1, from coordinate 7,708,097 downwards.
CACTTGATAAATATTTGTTTAATAAATGAATAAAGGCAAAATCTATGCTTTTGTTCCTGACTAGAATGAATAATTCATAAAATAATTAGTAAAACTATATCATTCATAATTGTCTTCTATTTCTGATATTTAGCTTATCATTTTTGATGAGGGTTTTTTTTTTCTTCTTTGATTTGCATGGGAAGTAGAAGCACATGAAAAAGGTGAGCAACAAAGACCTGAGGCAAGATCTGTCTCATTCTACCTGATCTGTCCTGCTTAGATCTTCAGGCTCACAGCTTTTCCACTTATCTAGACCCCAGAAGGATTGGATTATACCTGAAATTCCTCTAGTTCACTGAGCTCTCCCTGACCCCTACCCTTCTTCCATGTATTACTCAGGGTTCTCTAGAATAACAAAATGTGTGTGTGTGTGTGTGTGTGTCTGTGTGTGTATGTGTGTGTGTTCATATTAGTAAAACAAAAACCCTATTGTAAGGAGTTGGCTCATGTGAATTTAGTTGTTGAGGAATTTTTAGATATGCAGTTGGCAAGCTGGTGACCCAGGAGGGCCAATGGTCTAAATTTCAGTCTGAAATCCAGTCCCAAGAAGAGTCCAAAGGCATGAAAAGACTGATATCCCAATTCAACAATCAAGGATGGAAAAATTCTCTCTTGGAGCAACCTTTTAGTTCTGTTCATGCCTTCAGTGGCTTGAACAAGGCCTACCACATAGAGAGTCCAATTTGTTGTACTCAGTCTGCAGATTCAAATGTTAATCTGATCCAAAGATTCCCTCAAGGATACACCCAGAATATTGTTTGACCAAATATTAGGGAACCCTGTGGTCCAGTTAAGTTGACACCTAAAAATTAACCACCATACTTTATTTTAGCTCCTGCTTTACCTAACTCACTTTTACTCCTTGATCTCAGGATATCCCTTCTGGGAGATGAACTCCAAGCACCTGTGGCCATGATTAAATCTTTGTCTAATGTGTTCACGGAGAAAATTATTTTTCCTATAATTACTTTGTACCTCTGGGTTGTAACTTTGAGATGGTTTAGAGAGTGGCTATTTCTTGTTTTTTTTTTTTTTTTTTCCTCTGCTATGACTACATTCTATAGCCTGGCATAGAGGAAGTGTTCCAGATATTTTTTTCTAATATGCAAATGAACAATGTTCCACTGAATACTTAGAACCCCACATCTCTTTAAGTTGGGAATAAGAGCGAGGAATACTGAGTAAAATAAAAGTAAGGAGCTGGTGAAGTTGCATAATGTGATAAGATCTTGTAAACTCTAAAGCAAAACGGGAAAGGCAGTTACATGGCAGTTTTGAGCAATAATTACACAATTGATTGTATTGGTTAAACTTCAAAGAACCCAGCCAGCCTCTGACTTGGGCTTTCAGGGCCCTCAATGGTCAAGGGGCTCTTTTAGGAATACAGAATCTCAGGACACACTCAGATATACTGAATCAAATATGCATTTTAACATGATACCCAAGTGATGGGAGAAACTTGAAAAACTGAGCTATGCTACTAACCAGCTGCATGCATTGAGAAAAGTTATTTAACTTCTAGACCCAAACATCTGAAAAGTAGGGACAGTAACAGTTGGTGTTGTGACAACCAAATGAGATACTTCCTACTGGTTCCAGTGCCCGGAATAGGGCAAAAACTCAATGCGATTGAGTTTTTATTTCATCACAGAAGCCATGCACAAATTGCAGAGAGCAAATTGATTGTATTTGATTCTTTAGATGCCATTTTATGGATGTTCTTGGGCTTTTAAACTTATTCTTGATAAGTTCCCAGTAGACTAACTAGAGGCATAGAACATGATCATTTGCTGATCCTATCTGTAGTCTCTTTACTCTGAATATTGCTATCTTTTACTTCCTGGGATCCACTTTTTATATTTTATTGGATATTTACCAGTATTTATTGGATACTAATTATATGTAAAGTTCTGTGTTTACTGCTATAGTAACCTCAGTAGAGAAAAAAAGCAAAGACCTTATCCTAGATGAATTTGTAGTATCTTAGTAGTGGTCGGCAAACGGCTGCTCATGAGCCATATGTGGCTCTTTGGCTTCTTGAGTGTGGATCTTCCACAAAATACCATGGCCTGGGCAAGTCTATTTTGAAGAAGTGGCACTAGAAAAGGTTTAAGTTTAAAAAATTTGCCTCTCAAAAGAAATTTCAATCACTGTACTGTTGATATTTGGCTCTTTTGACTAATGGATGAGTTTGCCAACCACTGTCTTAGAGGAATATAAACCTATAAATTAAACCAGAAATTGAGAAATGCCAGTCAAGGTACTAAGAGAGTTAGAGAATGGAAACATTTCTTAGTATATATTTTATGTTTCTATAATAGCTCTTATCTCATTTTATTTTTCATTATTGAAATAAATATTTAGTGAAAGATACTTAGGTTCAACACACAAAATTAATGTTCACTTTTTACTGTGCTTTTGTTTTGAGCAAGATTTATTCTCTTTCATATTTAAAAAAATTGGGATTAATATGCTCTTTCTGAATAGTTCAATTTAATTACTACTTTAAAATTCAAAGAGAAACATCATTAATTATTAATAGGCCAATCTGCAAAAACAAATTTCCCTGCAAGCTTGGCTTAGGTAAATGAGGATTTGAAAAATTATGACAGAGCTTAAGAAATAATAGAATTAAGAAGAAGTTTGCATTTTGAGGCCTTTGTTTCCTTATTTATATAAAAAAACTTAATCTTAAAAGTATGGTTACTAATAGTTCTACAGGTTTGTGCTTCTGGTAAGAAAGAAAAGGAGCTATAACCTGGCCAATGTGGCTCAGCAGTTGAGCATTGACCTATGAATCAGGAGGTCATGGTTCCATTTCCAGTCAGAGCTCATGCCTGGGTTGTGGGCTCGATCCCCAATGGAGGGCTTGCAGAAGGCAGTCAAGATTTCTCTCTAATTGATCTTCCTATCTCTCTTTTTCCCTCTTCCTTCCTCTCTCTTTAAAAATCAATAAAATCTTTAAAAAATTAGTGAGAGGGGACCTGGTATAATATGCAAAGGGAATGATGGACTGTGGCAAAGTGAAGAAGACCTGCTTTTAATAAGAGAACAGACATTACTTAGGTCCTGCTGAAAGTGCCACCTAGAATGTCTAGAACTGCTTTTTCATGTAATCTATATTTTTATGTAAAATGCCTCATTTTTCAGGGCTGTTTTGACTTTAAACATAATGCATGCTAAACTAACCATGTCTTCATGCTAAATAAAGCCTTTAGGCTTCACGTTTGCACCTTTTCATTGATACCAAGGGTCCATGAGCAGTCAGTCATCAATCTCAATTGACCAAGAGAATCAACCCCAACTCAGTGGCCTTCAACCCAGAAAAAGTATTAGGGTCATTTGGACAACATTTTTTTAAGAGCAGGGCCTGGACTCCACCTGCCCAGATTTTTATGTCATCAGTCTTATGTTGGTGTCCAGTATTAGTATTTGTTTAAGTTTCCACTGGCAATTCTAATGTGCAGCTAGGTTTGACAACTGCTGTCTCAAAGTAACATTTCCATCTCCACCATGGATTCTACCACCTCCCATTGACTCCTGGGGTCCCCAGCACCACGTGAAGCCTTCTTCCAGCCATGTTTGCCTTTGTCATCATTCTGGAGCTTTTGTTGGTTACTGGAAACTATAAAGTAGTCACAAATCACTTCCTTTCTCAAGGATGTTATTGATGTTGATGCTAGTGCAACTCACGGCCTCATTCCATACCCAGTTATTTTAGGTTCAACATTTTTCTACCAATTACAGAAGGGGAATAAGAGAATCAGAAGAGATATTCTCTTGCTATTTTTCAATTTTATGCTGCCTAAACAATATTCATAACAAGCTCTGTGGTAAAACTCTCGTTTATTGTCACTGTTTTTCTACTGTTTTGGTGCACTTTTATATTTTTACTCTCTTGAAGTATTGAAAACAAATTAAATTCAGCAAAATAGAAGATCCAGGCAACACAGCAAATAATTATTCCTGCCAAGCACGAGTATTTAGCACCTGCATGTTTGGGAAACATTCAAATTGGTTTGCTTTGTATATTCTATAAAAGTGCTCCCTGGAGCTGAGGGAAACTCTTTTGGAGTTACTTGTTATTTATGTATTTATTTGATTTTGGAAATGTAGGCAATAGGTGAATTAGGTTAGGTTGCAAAGTCTCTGGGCACAGCCACGAGGTTTCAGAATGTTGCATCTGAACTGAATCTCATATCAAAGTCAGGTTTGGGTTATTAATCTGTGGACCTGGGTCCGGATGGATTATATTAAAACAAGACTTGGTTCACTTTCCTATAACTCACTTTTGGCATGCAGTATTATATTTCTCAGTGGCTAGAGGTTCACAAATGGCTCATAAATATTTTGGAAATGAAGGTAGGGGCATGAGAGTTTGTGGTAGCCAGAATGAATTGATGCAAGAGATAGAAGAAAAGTGAGCCACAGGCTTTCCATTGTTCTTACATTTGTTGGAGGTCTGATTTAGAGGCTTGTGTAGTTTCTCCTTAATTACTGCAGAGATGGTTTCGGAAAATGCAACTCTAAATGGAGCGTGGGATGATTTATGGCTCAGTTTTATGAGATGGAATTAAAAATTCAAACCAGAATGTGGAGCTGTGGCAGCGTGGGGCCACTCATTAAGTGGCAGAGAGTGTTGTCATTCATTTGACTGCACCTGCTCGCGAGGAGCATGCTGATACCTGCCCATTTGACTGGGCTCGGCGGGATTGAGGCAGACAGTCCCAGATCAGTGACTGGAAAAAGATTCTTTGTAAAGGTTGTGAGAAACTCCCTGGTTTCTGAAATGAGAACAGCCAATAACTTACCCAGTGTGGGATAGTCTGGGGATTCCTTGCAGTCTGATATCCAGACACAGAGCCCTAGAAGGGAAGAGCTTGTGGCTCAGCTTTGTTATCTGTTGAATGGAGCTGGACCAACCACAGGCTATTTCTTAAGGATGAAATGAAATCATATTTGGTGAAGCTGCTGGTGAACTTGATAATCCTATCTAATAAAAGAGTAATATGCAAATTGACCATACCTCTGCTACACCCACAAGCCTTGCCCACCAGTCCATCAGGAGTGACTATGCAAATTAACCCAGCCAAGATGCCTACTGGCCACAGAGAGAGCAGGAGGGATGCTTGAGTTGCCCCGGCAATGGAGGAAGCCAAGCTTTCCACACACCTTGGCTGGCCCAGGCCTCCACTTAAGGCTTCAAAGTTTCAATTATAGAAGATAAATAAATTCGAACAGAAATGGCTGCCACCATGAAGCGAGCAGAAGGCTTAGCTCTGTTCAAGGCTACAAAGTTTCAATTGTAAAAGATAAATAAATCATAGATACCAGGGCCTCCACTTGGGTTGACAGGGGGTGTGGCCAGCCTGCAAACCACCACAGGGCCCTTGTCCAGGCTTCCCCACACCCCATGGGAATGCCCACCCTGCTCTGGGACACCCTTCAGGGCAAATCAGCTGGCTCCCACCTGTGCACCAGACCTCTGCCCTATCTAATAAAAGATTAATATGCAGATTGACCATCATTCCAACATACAAGATGGCTGCCCCCATATGGACAGAAGATTTCCACCACAAGATGGCCAGCAGGGTAGGGCAGTTGGGAGGGTCAGGCCTGCAAGGGAGGGCAGTTGTGGGTGATCAAGCCTGCAAAGGAGGGCAGTGAGGGGTGACTGGGTCGGCAGAGGAGGGAAGTTGGGGGTGACCAGGCCTGCAGAGAAGGGCAGTTAGGGGTGACTAGGACTGCAGGGGAGGGTAGTTAGAGGTGACCAGGCCTGCAGGGGAGGTTAGTTAGGGCCAAACAGGTTGGCAGGGGAGCAGTTAGGAATCAATCAGGCTGGCAGGGGAGTGGTTAGAGGGTGATCAAGCTGGCAGGAAGAATCGGTTAAGGGCAATCAGGAAGGCAGGCAGGCAAGCAGTTGGGTGCTAGTAGTCCTGGATTGTGAGAGGGATGTCCCAATGGGCAGTTGGACATCCCTCAAAGGCTCTCAGATTGGAGAGGGTGCAGGCTGGGCTGAAGGACACCGCCCCCCCCCCCATGCACAAATTTCATGCACTGGGCCTCTAGATGAATATAAGTATCAATGACAGTGTGTTTTTCTAACCCACTCTAAGAAAACTGTCTCAAGATACTTTTAAGCTTTATTAGCATGAAGCAGAACAGCTTTTTCACAACATGGTGTTATACCTATGGGGTGTGCCAAGGAACTGGACTTTGAAAATTCTCTGTCTTTTGCCCACTATTCTCCATTTATCCTTCAGAGAGCACTGGCTCCGGGCAATGGCTATTTTGTCGGATCATAGACTACGCAGACATGCAAAGAAGATGCATTTTTGCTATGGCACGTTATAACTGATCTTTTTTTGTTATACCTACCCTCTTTGAAGTTGTGGGATAGTTCAGCTTGCTAACCTGAATCTGATACAATAATTGAAACTATTCCTTTAGGTTTCTCAAGTTACAGATAAAATGCTAAGTCTCCCAGTTTTTAAGATTTGCTCTCTAGTAGCTGTCAGAATGGCTTACTTGACATCATTGGAACAGAGTGAGGGGATCCTGAGGTCCACACTGAATCCTATGGTTCCTCTGCTCTCAGAGCAATGTCCTTCTCTACCTGGTCCCTTGTGGCTCCATGATCTGCATAACTTGTGATGTGTTTGATCTTGCCTTGTTAGGTTCAGGAGCCTCCACAACAATTTGGCCTCTCCTGGCTCTTTCAGTATCAACTACATTCTCTTTCCACCCCTGGTTTAATACTCATTCCAGGGGCCCACTCTCCCGGAATCATCAGTGAGGCCTATTGTTTTTCAGCTTACATGCTTACAATCATCTCTCATGAACTGGCAGGAAATTCTAGGCCCTGTTGTCACTACACCAGAACCAAGAGAGGCCCAGGAAAGTTACACACTAGCCATTCCTCTGATTACTATGTTGGGGTTGTAAATTATCTTTGATGTTACCACCTCACCTTATACCTTCTTACCAAACTGGTGCAGTGATGATCTAATAAAACCTTTCTAGAGTTCTTTGTTATTGAATTTTTCATCCATTTACCTAAAATCCTTCCTTATCTCTGAGTTCAAGTCTGCATAGAGGAGATTGGATCCTCTTGCCTCACAGCTGCCTCAGTCCCCAGGAACTGCAAAAGGACTGGCTGGATTTCTCTTTGCTCCATAGCACATCCTCCTTCTGTTCAGGAAACAAGCCTCTGTCCTGGTCATCATGGGGGAAGTACTATGATACACAATGGAAAACCCTGCAAGGTCTGAGTCCTTAAGTTTGGTTCTTGATATGAAAAAAAAAAATGCTTTAGCCTTTTAGATAAATATTTCCCAACGAAGCCTGGATTCAAAGTCTATTATCTTACTGCCAAATCTTTCATTTTTATTTTTTAAAATATATTTTTATTGATGTCATAGAGGAAAGGAGAGGGAGAGAGAGAGATAGAAACATCAATGATGACAGAGAATCATTGATTTGCTGCCTCTTGCATGCTCCCCACCGGACCAGTATTGAACCTGGGACCCTTCAGTCCACAGGCCAACACTCTATCCACTGAACAAAATCAGGTAGGGCTTACTGCAAAATCTTATTTTGAATGTCAGAACAACTCAAAGGTAAAACATTCCAATACACCCCTCTCCCCCAAACACACACACACACACACACACACACACACACACACACACACACGTGCTATGCATCAGATACTGTTCTAGATTCTAAGGATGTTGTAAAGGAAATAGATAAAATTCCTTCTTTTGTCATTCTAGTGGGAGGTGATAGATGAAAAACCAAAATAAAAAAAATAAAAAAGTAAAATAAATATATGAGGTAATGAAGGAAAATAAAATAAAGCAAGAAAGGATAATAAGTGTGTAGTAGAGGCTGGGGTTTGCTTTAAAAGTGACATTAGAATAATATTTGACAGGAGCTAGAGAGCATGCCATATGGATTATCTGGGAGAATGTCATGCTGGAGAAGGTCATACAAATAACTAGAAATAGAATTGCATATTAATATTTTTAAAGATGTCAATTACATTGTCATCATCGATTCCAAAAGGTGATCCTTTGTTTTAGGCAAATATATCCACACTACAAGCCCAGTGCATGAAATTCATGCAAGGGGGGTGATGTCCCTCAGCCCAGCCTGCACCCTCTCCAATCTGGGACCCTTTGAGGGATGTCTGATTGCCCGTTTAGGCCCAATCCCAGTGGTAAATGGGCATTCTGACATCCCTCTCACAATCCAGGACTGCTGGCTCTCAACCGCTTGCCTGCCTCTGCCTGATTACCCCCTAATCACTCCACTGCCAGCCTGATTGATACCTAACTGCTCCCTGGCTGGCCCAGTTGCCCCTCACTGCCCTCCCCTGCAAGCCTAGACAACCTAACTCTCCTCCCCTGCAGGCCTGGCAAATGCCCTCCTCAGCAGACCTGGTCTCCCTCAACTGCCCTCCTATGTCAGCCCAGTTACCCCTAACTGCCCTCCCTTGCAGGCCTACCCTCCTCCAAATGCCCTCCCCTTCCTTCCTGTTCTTCCCCAACTCCCCTGCCCTGCTGACCTGGTCTCCCCCAACTGCTTCCTCTGCTGGACCGGTCATCCCTAACTAATTGCCCACAAGTGCCCTCACCTGCAGGCCTGATATTCTCCAACTGTCCTCCCCTGCAGTCCTGGTCCCCCCACCCCCAAAACTGCCCTCCCCTGCAGGTCTGGTCCTCCCCTCCCCTAGCAACTGCCCTCCTCTGCTGGCTTAGTCTACCCTAGCCCCCCAGGAGGCCTGCCCCCTGCTGGCCTGCCCCCCACTACCCTCCCCTGCTGCCCTCCCCTGCCTTTCTGCCCCTCCCCCCAACTGCCTTCCCCTGCTGACCTGGTATTCCCCAACTGCCCTCCTCTGCTGGCCTGGTCATCCCTAACTGCACTCTCTGATGGCCTGATCACCCACAACTGCCTTCCCCTGCAGGCTTGGTACCCCCAACTGCCTTCCCTTCAGGCCTGGTCTTCCCAACTGCCTCCCTTGCTGGCCTGTTCTTCCCCAACTTCCCTCCTCTGCCAGCCTGGTCACTCCCAACTGCCCACAACTGCCCTCCCCTGCCTGCCATCTAGTGATGGCCATCTTTTGTTTTGGAGTGATGGTCAATTTGAATATTACTCTTTTATTAGATAAGATTGTATATTATTAAAAAATTATGCTACTGAAAAGATCATGCAACACGCATATTAAAAAATCATTGGGAGATCTTTATTACTTATATAACAAAGTCATTAATTTATTCATGCAAAATATAGTTAGCTGTAGAGAAAAAAATGAGTGTGATATAGTTCTTGCCTCCAAGGGGCTCTTGATCAATTAGGAAAGATGGACTTAGTTATAAGAGTATGTAACAAGATCAGTGCCAGAAATGTGCATGGGGTCTTGTTTTAGAAACACAAATGCCCTGGATAGAAGTGGGAGTTTAGGAGAGGATTATTAGAGAAAGCAAAGCCTGAGCTGAGTCTTAAAGAATTGTAGAAGTTACCCTAGTGATGCCATAAAACAGGGACATCTGAGCAGAATGGGCAGCATTGGTTAGTGCATACAGGTGGAAACATGCAGATGAACTAAAGGCAGCTCGTAGTTGATGATTGGAAAGTGTAGGGAAGGCAATGCAAAATAGGCTGGAGATGTGGACAGACCATAGAAAGTCATATTAAGGCCAAATTCATTCACAGATACATCTTCCAAACCAGGCACATCTCCATGAGCTATTCTGGGTGCAAGGAGAGTCCTCCCACTACTGTGCACTACTACAAGTCGTATTTATCTCTTGAGTCCTGATTACAGCCTGCCATCGCCAAGTAGCCCTCCTTCATTGTTTGGCCTCCTGTCTAGGATGAGCTAACAAAATTTGCCATAGACCTTTAGTTTCAATTCACTGTAGTTCAGTCACTGCAGCCTCTGGGCCTTTAGCTGTCTCATGTATGTCTATTTTACTTTTACAGATTATAATTTCCAGGACAAAACTGCCTTATGTTTCTCCTACAGGGTCCAACACAATGTTCCGCACGTAATAGTTTCCCAATAAGTCCTTGTTGAAAAATACATCTTATTATTTTTAGACCTATACTATCCTATATGAATCACTAGCCACATGTGGCTTTTAAAATTTCAATTAATTAAAATTTAAAACGATTAGAAATTCAGTTTTCCAATCTCATTAGTCACGTTTCAAGTGCTTAATAGCTCATATGTGGCTAGTGGCTGCTCAACTAGTGGCAACACAGGAAACATTTCTATCATCACAAGAAGTTCTCTTGGCCGTCGCTGACTTAAGATATCTTTAAAAGGATTTTCCAGATGAGAACTGCTTAAAGTCATTTTAAAATCATATCTATAAATTGTCAAAAGAACACCATTCAAATCTATTGCACAGGATGTTCAAGCCATTGACAAAATGTTATATTGACCCTAAATAATTTATTTTTATAAACTTGGCAATACAAAACATGTAGATTTTCACTGAAGAAATAAAAATAGTAGCACTTTATTGATGTCTACTCTGTGCCAGATATTATGCTAACATGCTATGTATATTTTATGCTATATATATATATATATTTAATTTCATCTTTTGAACAACCCTTGGAACTATATATTATTAATGAAAAAGAAACTATAGTCATTCTGGTAAATCACTTACTTGTGATGTACAGACAGAAAGAGGTAGAGCCATTGTTCCAACCCAGGACTTGTTGCCCCAAAGCCTGTCCAGAGAATAGCTCATATAACTATATGCATATTGTTTATCAATATCAGCAACCCTGATCTAAGAAATATTACCATATTCTATCTTTGCTTCTTTTTATAAAATAAAGACCTAGAGATTTAAAGCCACAGATAACCCTTCCCAGACCTCATTCTTATTTCTTCCCTCCATATGGATAACTACTATCCTGAAGTTAAATGTACCTTTCCATTCAGGTCTTAGTGTTTTAAATGTGTACATATACTTAAAAAACAGTATATTGTTGTTTTTTTTGAACATCTTTAATTAAAAAAAAACAGAAATGTAGTGTACTGCAATTTACATTTTCATTCAATATTTTTTTTCAAAATTAACTCCAGTTGATACATGTAGCTGTGATTTATTTATCTCTCTGTTTTGTATTTTTATTTTGTTGTGTGAATGTGGTCCAGTTTATCCATCCTCCTATTCAGTGACATTTATGTTGTTCCTAATTTTTCTCTATAATTTTAGAGAAGATCTACATGTATGTTTCCTTAAGCAGATTGCAAACATTTCTCTAGGATGTGTATCTTGGAAGGAAATCGCAGGGTGCTTGGTTTATTGCATCCATATGTTATCAGATAGTGGTAAATTGTACTCAAAATGGCAATTTCATTTTTATTCCTATTTTCACACATTTATGCAGTACTTAGAATTTTCAGGCTTTTTAATGTTTGCCATTCTGATGAGCATGAAATGGTATTTCATTTTTGTTTCAATTTTTATTTCTTTGGTCTTAGTGAAGTTGAGCCTATTTTCTTATTACGTAGTGGCCATTCAGTTTTCTTCTTCTGTGACCTGTCAAACCATAAATATTTTTATTTGACTATTGATTTATTTTTTATATTGATTTGTGAGAATTCGTTTTAAAAACATATTTTATTGTTTTTTTACAGAGAGGAAGGGAGAAGAATAGAGAGTTAGAAACAAGATGAGAGAGAGACATCGATCAGCTGCCTCCTGCACGCCCCCTACTGGGGATGGGCCCACAACCAAGGTACATGCCCTTGACCAGAATCAAACCTGGGACCTTTCAGTCCACAGGGTGATGCTCTATCCACTGAGCCAAACCGGTTTCGGCAATTTATGAGAATTCTTGATACATTCTAATCATTAATCCTTTATTTTTTATGTGGGTTGCAAATTATTTCCCAAGTTGTCTTTTCTTTTCCTCTTCACTATGTTGAAATAATATTAAGTGTATTGGGGTGACTGGTTACGAATACCATTATATAAGTTTCAAGCTTGCAATTCTATAATACAACATCTGTGTATTCCATTGTGTGCTCCCCACCCAAAGAACTTCAATGTGGTCAGATTTTTAATTTCCTTTTTCAGGGCTTTCACTCTTAGTGTATAACTTAAGATATATTTTTCTTATTTCAACATTATAAAAATGATATATTATATTTTTTATAAAAGTTTTAAAGCTTTATTTTTTTACCTTTAGAATGTTGGTCAATTTGGATTTTATTTTTCTGTATGATATAATATATGATATAATATAGGTATCCAACCTATCTATTATTAGATTTGATTAGCCAACCCCTCACTATGTAAAATGTGTGTGTGTGTGTGTGTGTGTGTGTATGAGTGTGTATAGTTTGGGCCTAGGTTTGGTGTCTCTTCTCTGCCATTTTTGTAGTTTTTTATATCTTTTTTTTTAATTAAATCTTTATTATTCAGATTATTACATTTGTTTTTCCTTATAGAGCATTTATTTGACCTCTTTATTCTCATTTGAAATTGCAGAATTAGTCTTTTTCTTTCTTTCTGAGCTTTTGGAATAGCATCACAAATTTCGGTCTATGCTTTTTCCAGTCTACCAAACTACCTCTATTTTAATTCCTAGATTGGTAGTAATAAACTCAGAAAAATAATTTTCTGCTCCCCCTAAAAGATAAAGTCTGTATTAAGTTGGTGAGATTAACTTAAAAGGTGACATGACATAGAGGAGATTATGGTCGGCCTTGCCTTAACCAGATTTTGGGACTTTGGTCAAGATTGGATGGGAAGATAGAGGTGAGAATTGGTTGCTGGCTATGCAAGGCTAAGGCTAAGTGCATTGTCCACCCAAGGTGGGCAAGAATTAAGGTCTCAAACCTGCTATGCACCGGTGATAAGCCAAATATCTAGGGAGGAGAAGTGAACAGAACATTGGGATGGACAGGGTCTATGACAATGGTTTGGATATCTTAGGGGATGTTAGTTACTTAGCAAAACATTAACTTGAATGAGGTCATTCAAACCAGATACAGATTTGCTCTAGTCATCAGCCATTTCCCAGAAAGAGATCTCTTCTATCATAAGACAGTATAGTACAATGGCATAAGCAGGCCTATAAAATCCAACAGGTAGCTTCCAGACCCACTCCACCACCAAGTAGATGAATGAGCTTGGATAAGGTTCTTGGTCCTCTCTAAGCCTCTGTGAGATAAAGATGATTCCTAATTTTTATCTCACAAGTGAGAAAAGCATAAAAAAATGGTCTGGCAAGTACTCAAATACTATTGTTTTATTCACTTCAAAAACAACACAATAAAATGGTCTATTAAAAATGATCAGGTCCCCAAATGCCATAAACTGTGCCCTCATCCATCAGCAATCTCCTTGTTCTCTTTACTTGGAGACTCCACATCATTCTGGTGCATGTGCATTTTCTCCTTCTGCATCATAATGACTCACCATCGTATTGTGAGCTGTGCTTATGGATGCCTCATGTCTCATGTGTGTGATTCTTTCTCTTTCAAACTGGGCTCAAAATTCAGCCACTCTTTAATTCCTACATAGGAAAGGTGACTAAACTCCGTGTCCTCATCTGTAAATAAGAAAGGCTGAGAGCGATTAGGAAAAGTCACAGTTAGAATTACTACCATAATTAAACGAGTGAATATGTAAAAGTGTTCAGTAGAGTGCTAAGCACATATAAGGTGGGGCAAAAGTAAGTTTACAGTTTTGAGTATGTGAAACAAAGAGTTTATTCTTGTATCATTATTTATTAATTATTACATTATTTTTCATATGAACAACTGTATGCCTACTTTTGCCCCACCTTATATAGGTCCTCTATTAAAATATATCCTATCTAATAAAAGAGTAATATGCAAATTGACCATAACTCCAACACACAAGATGGCTGTCCTCATGTGGTCAAAGATGGCTGCTCCCATGTGGACACAAGATGGCCATCACAAGATGGCTAGCAGGGGATGGCAGATGGGAGGGACCAGGTCTGCAAGGGAGAACAGGTGGGGGCGACCAAGCCTGCAGGGTAAGGCAGTTTTGGGGGATCTGAGGCTTATAGGGAGAGCAGTTGGGGGGGACCATGCCTGCAGGGGAGGGCAGTTAGGAGTGACCAAGCCTTCAGGGGAGGGCAGTTAGGGTGTCCAGGCTGGCAGGAGAGTGGTTAGGGGGTGATCAGGCTGACAAGAGGCAATCAGGAAGGCAGGCAGGTGAGAAGTTGGGAGCCAGCAGTCCTGGATTGTGAGAGGGATGTCTGACTGCCCGTTTAGGCCCGATCCTATCTGGTCAGATCAGGCCTAAATGGGCAGTTGGACATGCCTCAAGGGGTCCCAGATTGGAGAGGGTACAGGCTAGGCTGAGGGACACACATCCCTGTGCATGAATTTCATGCAATGGGCTTCTAGTATATATATAAAAGCTTAAGTGGCTGTTAGGCCAGCTGACTGGCCATTAGCTATGAAGTGCACTGACCACCAGGGGGCAGATGCTCAACGCAGGAAATCAGGGGCATGGAAACATGGAATGGACTGATAAATCTCAGAGAAAAGCAGAGTGGGGAAAGGGTGGGGAGAGATTAACCAAATATCTTATATGCATACTAGCAACCTGGTGTATGGATTTATGCATTGATGGGCTCCCTCAGCCTGACCTATGGGGATCAGGCTGAAATGGGCTCTCTAACATCCCTCAAGGGGTCTCAGATTGCGAGAGGGCAAGGCCAGACTGAGAGAACCCCACTGGTGCATGAGTCTATGCATTGGGCCTCAAATTATAATAAATGAATGTACTCCACTAAACATGTACTGTTGAAGTGTTTATTCACTGGTGCCAGACTATCTAGGTCAAACATTGACTCTGCTATTTGTTAGTTGCATGCCTTTGGGAAAGTTACTTAACTTTTCTGAGCCTCAGGTCCTCCCTTGTTAACTAGGAAAATAATGTCCATCTCAGAGGATCATTCTGAGGATTAGTGGAAATGATATGTGTCAACTTCCTGGCACACTGAAACTACTCTGCAAATATGAGGTTTTATTATCACTACACTCCTGGCACAGGGTAACTTGCTCAAGGCTATCTTAAATTTGGAGTAATATTTAGGTAAAAGATGAGGGTGATGGCTAACCTTATGTAATAGAAGTTTAAAGTTAAATTGATGTGAGGAACTAACTTTATTTATAGGACTATAGGAGAACCACCCCATATTCCTTCATACCACCTACATTACTGAAGACATGACCCATCACATCTACCCTGAGTATGTTCCAGTGGTGGCATGGGTATGGTTCATGATCAGAAATATTCCCAGTTTATGTTCAAAGAGCTTGGCATCATTCAAGAGCAGTATCATGTAACCATGGTAAAGGGCTTTGCCATGAGGAGAGGGGAAAGTGTTTTCTTTCCATTCTGTCACTGTAGGGTGAAACTGTTACTTGGTTGTATCCATCCTCTGTATACATCTGAGGATGGATACCCCAAGCTCCCATCAGCTATGATATGAAGACTAAATGGATTGAAATCATGAATGTTCTAGCCACTAAACTAAGTATGCAGGATGTGGAAAAAGACTTGAGAAAGGGAACAGAGTGAGGGTTTAAAATTACTTTACTCTTGAAGAAGTTAGATGTAATTACAAAATAACACACCTCAGTATCACAGCTGTCGTTATTCACCCAAATGCAATCTTCGTAGTTTGTAAATTCGGCTTTCTATTCATTAGTGTCTCTCCCCCACTTAGTGAATATGCTCTGATCATAAATGAATTCTTAATAGCTTCAAACCAAAAGAATTATAGCTCAAAGGTCACTATTTATTTTCAAAATAGCTTTTTGTAATGTAATATCAAATATGTATGATAAGAAAATTTACTCCTTCTGAAACTGTTTGAGGATAAAGAGGCCAATTTCCTCAAAGCTGCAGGGTGACAATGTCACAAGAAAGACATTGCCGTCAATGGAGTCCCCAAAAGCAACCCTATGCCCAAATGTATATAATCCCAGGCTATGCTTTAGGAAAAATGAACTGTATACTACTATATAAGTCTGGGTACTGTAAGAAAGAAAAAAATAACAGTGACTTAAGTAACATAAATATTAATTTATTTTTCACCTGAGAATCCAGGCTAATATGGGAGCTCTATTATCATACAGTCCTCAGAAGCTCAAGTTCCTTCATAATGCTCCTCATCCTTGGTCAGTGCCTATCTGGATTCCAGCTATTATAAGGAGGAGAGAGCATAGATCTTGTTTTAAGTCTATGACTCAGAAATCTCACACCTCATTTGTACTCATGTGACAATTGTTCAAAATGTAGTTACATGTTACTTATTCTGCAAGGGAAGCTGGGATATGTAGTCTTTATTCTTGGCACTCATGATCTCCCTTTAAAACCAAACAGCCACAGAGATAAGACAGAATATACCACAGGGGTTGGGGGCAGTTCACATGCTGAGCCAGTCCTCAAAGTCTTAATCCATCTCAATTGAATTAACCACCCCATCTGTACTGAACTTTATCTCTTATCGCCTCTGCTCTCTGAAAACCTTTCAGAGAGCAGAGGCGATAAGAGATAAATTAATAATAATATAAGTAAAAAGTTATACTCGCCATAAGAGAGATTCTATCAAGTGCTCAGGATCCAGAAGGTGAAGGGAATATTTCCCATACAAATGCCTCTCCTTTCCCTGGTCCCCTCATTTGTCACTTCTTATATATAAAAGCCTAAGCAACCAACTGACTGAACCGCCAATCAACTGGTCACTATGACATGCACCGACCACCAGGGGGCAGGTACTCAAAGCAGGAACTGTCCTCTGGTGGTCAGTGTGCTCCCACAGCCAACCTCCCATAGTCCTTCCACCCCAGCCAGCTGGCCAAACTTCTGCAGTTACTGCTTCTGCCAGCTGTCCTCATCGGTCCTGATTAGGACTGGGCAAGAAGGCCCCGATGGGCCTTGATTGCCGGCCAGGTCTAGTTATACCACTCATGCATGAATTCGTGCACAAGACCTCTAGTCTATTCATAAAGCCTAGTGACATTAGCACTGGACTTTAAATGACCAGCAAATATGGCAGTGAAGAAGAGGATGTTCTAAGCTGAGCAATTGCAAACAAATCAGTGAAGGTTTCAATTTGGCCTAAATCCAGGTAGACGAGGTAAGCAGGAGCCAGATCTTACAAAAGATGTTGGTACTATGTCTTCCCAAACAGCTTTGGTAACATTGGAAAGAATTTGAAATTCCACTTACTAAGGACATTTACTGACAAGAAATAAAATAAAAATAATTGTACTGACTGTCCTACATTGGGTGTAAGGATGAGCTAATATAAACTGTGGTGACCAGTGTTTTTGGACCATGTTTTTACAGAAATCCTAAGACCAATAAACATTTGACTAGGATTTTGGGTGCTCAAGTATAAGAGCTTTTCTTTATCTGTAGTTTTAAAGGAAAGCTTTATGAAATGGAAAGTAGAGAATAGGACATAATGGAAACTAATTTGGATAAAAGCATTCAGGAAGCTGAGTGAAGGTTCTATAACATCAGAAACAGATGTAGTTAAACATAAAAGTGATTTTTAAATTTATTGGATCTAAAAGTTGTTAAGAATATCCCTGAGAAGTTTCTTATTTGTTTTGTTGGTCATTTGATTGGTTTGTTATTATTTTTTTGGAGTGGGAGAGTGTTTTTTAAAAATTTATAGATGAAATATTCATCTATAAAATTGTTTACCTAATTTCTGAACTTTAGGTGTGTTTTTTTTTAAATCTGTAAACAGGAAATAGTACTACTTACAATATGGAATTATGGTCAGGATTAAATGGGATAATGCATATTGTTTAGTGCCAGATAAACTAGGTTATGATAAAAATGGTGATGATGATGATGGCAAAGAAAGAGGAGGAGATAAAAGTGATGAAGATAAAATGGAGGCCTCAACATTTTATTTATTTTAAAAATATATTTTATTGATTTCAGAGAGAAAGAGGTAGAGAGAGAGAGAGAGAGAGAGAGAGAGAGAGAGAGAGAGAGAGAGATAATGAGAGTGAATCATTGATGAGCTGCCTCCTGCACACCCCCTACTGGGAATCCAGCCTGTAACCTGATCATGTGTCCTTGACCCAAATCAAACCCAGGAACCCTTCAGTCCACAAGCCTATGCTCTATCCACTGAGCCAACATAGCTAGGGCTAGTTCTCTACATTTTAAACACTGGAATATCTTCCATTGAAAACTCATGTTTTATATTGGCTTCAAAAATATTATATTTGTGTAAATGTAAATAATTCATAATAAAATATTAAGTCCTGTGAAGTAAATCACTTACTTCATGATCACTTAGAGAGCTAAAAATGCCCCATCAAGCAAATATATGCTGTGCTACATAACCTTTTCAATATATATATATATATATATTTCTTTCTATAGATAAGAGCCTATTTTTGAGATATGCTTCTAAATGTTAATTACAAAAATTGGTGATATATAAACAATTTTTAAAATTATTATAATTATATCCTTTTTCTATTATTCCTTCTTCCTCTCATTCTCTCTTCCTCCTTCTCCTTCTCTTTCTCCTTCTCCTTCCTCTCATTCTTATTCTATTTTTTCTCTTCACTTCTTTATAATCACATCATTGTAATGATTAATAATAGTAAACAACTTTTTCTCTCCAGTATTTCTTCTTCTTCTATTTCAAGATATTCTTTCCCCCATTATATATTCTTCAGGGAGCCATTATCTTTCCAGGCTTTGCTAGCCCAAGGTGAAGACTCACATAGGGGCCTGGCCAAGCAGAAGCTCTCTGGGCATGGTAATGTGTGGAGCTGGCATCCACCCCAAGGAAAATCAAGTAGAATCTTGTCAGATATTTGAGATTTAACTTATAGAAACTGTGAAAGAGCTAGGTCGTCTTTTTATGATAACAAAGTTTATGCAGAGGTTTATTGTGACATTTCCCCCAATAATTGCTTGGAAGAAATCATTTACAGAGGAGAAAAGAGTTCAAGGTAAAAATAGAAAAATTGAAAGCAAGTGAGAATGGTTGTGGGGGATGGGCCTGAGGACTGAGGGAGAGAATCAGGGAGGGATTTAATTATAATTTTTAATACCTAAATTCAAAATTTCTCAAGCCATATCTGTGTATAAGTTTTCAGCTACATGAAAATTACATTTTGAAAACTTGAATCAGTTTGAACTGAGTTTCTATAATTTCTACACCAAAGATCTATTAAATAAACATTTGACAGAATAAATTAACATACTAAGATTCAAGGTATAAGTGTTAGCACTTAAATTTTTAATCAAAAGCACACACACACACACACACACACACACACACACACATATATATATATATATATATATTTACAGAGCACTCTTGTTAGACATGAGTAGTTAGATCAACAAAACTTTTTGGTATGGTTTGAATAAGATATTCAGTAGACAGATCAATTTGAGATAAAATCTCTTACTTAAAAGTTTCAAACATAAAAGCATCTTTATTATAGCATAGTTGGTTTTGTGAACATGATTATATTTATATCTGTTTGTAAAATTGGTATGGTTTATAAACTGCAGTATAAGACAAAAGCTGACATTTATGCTGAGTGGCATGAGTGGCTTGGAATAGGTATCACATTTGAAGAAAATAAAGACAATCAACAAAATTAATTATTTTTCATTTGGTTTTGGCCTCATATTTAAATGAAACAAAGTAAATGTGGTAAATATTTTGCATATGTACATACTGGTATTACATTTTTGTTAATCATGTAATATACCATTTGATATTCTCAATTAAACCCCTTAATTTGCTTGCTGTAGTGCCTCTATTCCCTAGAGTAATTGCTCTCTTATTTTCCTGGTTAACTTATTTAGGGAAAAATACAATAATGAAACGATCTTAAAATGAAAAGGCCTGAAAATAGAGCTCTTATTTAAATTACAATTCTTCACACTCATCTGAGATTTCTTCATCTCTGCAATAACGCAGCTGTTTTCCTCAGGGTGTTCTCACAAGTTCATAAAGAAAAAAATAGTCATGAGCCTTCCGAAACCCCAAGGAAGTCAGCTGTATTTTTGATAAACTGAGCTACGGTTTCAACACTTCAAGCTATAGAGAAGTTTACACGGGGATTTTCTGCATTATATATCTATGAGCAATATATTTTCAGCAGTAACAACATACACTGTATTTAGTCAGAGTTTACTCAGTGAAGCAGTCAGGCTGAACACTGCGAAATTAAAAAGCTGACCTTCAGCAGAAATCTCAGCTCTAAACACACACAATGTCACTGGCTCTGACCTGTTAAAAAACGCAAGGGAAATTAAGGAAGGGTGAAGAAACGCTTTGGCTGAACTCCCCTATCAGACGTTAGAGCGTCCCATTTTTCTTCACATTTGGTAGAGGGGATGTGTCATAAATCGGTGGCATTATCCAAAAGATTTCAGTAAAGAAACAGTCTCCCAGGGCTTGAGTGATGTTGAATTGGGACTGCTATTCCAAAATTCTCTTGGTTCATGAAGCTGTGCTGAATCTTCCCTGCTCTCTACCCTTTGCCATCAGAGCCTTTATCCTTCTGATGATGGACAGGAAAGAATACATTTCCAGATTAAACATATTTGCAAGTTTTCTGCGTAATTTTGTGAGAAGGGGACCTAGGTGGTATTCACCCAACTGCAAGAAAATGTGGAGGGAAAATATTCATCGGTGTGTTTGGTTATGGGAAGTGTGTACTTGTTTTTCCCGGACCTGCCTTCACAGTTGCCTTGGCCTCACTTGGAACGGCTCTTTGGATCATTCCTTCAGGCAGAACCATCATTCTTTGTCAGATCAGCTCTCTGTCAAGCCAACTCTCATTTATCCTGTGCCAGTTTCTCCCTTTGTGCGTCATTTATCCTGCTGACTTTCCTTTTACTTCCTGCTGCCTTCTTAGCCTTCTGTACTAAGAAGTTGCCATTGCAACAGACTTTTTTTTTTAAGTTAAATTTCAATATATTCGGTGAGCTGTTTCTCTTTTAAGAGCTCTGTCTTTATCATTGTTTTGCCTGCTTCAAGGCATAATGACATTGTTATTGCAAATATTCCCTAAGCTCATTTAGTTAGCACC
Organism: Lasiurus cinereus; assembly: GCA_011751065.1. Lineage (NCBI taxonomy): Eukaryota > Metazoa > Chordata > Mammalia > Chiroptera > Vespertilionidae > Lasiurus > Lasiurus cinereus. The sequence continues at coordinate 7,686,934 of JAAGEH010000079.1, read as the reverse complement.
TATGATTTTTGAGCTCCTTTTATGGTTGTGTATTGAATTATGTGTTTTCTAATGAAACAGACAGATAGATAGATGGAAACAAGTAACTGTAGTAGAGTGTGATGCATACAATCAAAGAAGTGTGCAACACTTAACACTTGAAACTGAAGATATTTTTGTGGAATGACATGAGCAGTTTAATCGTTTCTAAACATTGATTATCACATGAACAGCTTCACTGGGTGTGTCATTGATTCGGCTACCTCATAGTACCCTCCATTTACAGGTGAGGTTCTGAGAGGTAAACGTTTTTTATTTTTCAAAGGTCTTAGAACTAGTAAATAGCAGAGGATTTACAGGTGTATCTGTCTCCAAAGCCTATCTTTCTTTCTCTTTCAAAAACCTGATTTTCTATCTCTGTCAGACAGTCCTGGAATCAAGGATATAAGCTTATGTTTGTTGCATGTTAATGGTTACCTCTTCATATAGATGAAAATAAATTATGTAGATTTGATTAACTTTCCACAGTAATACTCTCACCATCACCTTTCTTTAGGGCTAGGGTGGGCAACAATATCACTTACATCACACAACTCCACATGCCTTGTGATAGACATTCCTAATTAAGTATCATCCTCTGATCTGCTTATCACAGGCATAGGGGGAGAGGCCCTCTACACACAGTACTCCAGACAACTGCTCCTGCAAATCAGCCAGCTTTGGTAAGTGCTATGGGTTGAATTGTGTTCCCTAACCCCGAGTGTCTCAGAACATTACCTTATTTGGAGATAGAGGTAATCAGACAAAATGAGGTCATTAAGGTGGGCTCTAACCCAATCTGACTCTTTCCATATAAAAAGGAAAATTTGGAGATAGTCATGAACAGAGAGAAAATAATGCCATGTGAAGATAAAGGCAGGAATCTACATATTAAGTGTAATAGAAGATTTTTGGTGAACCCCTAGAAGCTAGGAGAGTGGCATGGAACAGATTCTCTCTCACAGCCCTCAGAAGGATCCAGCCCTCTAAAACCTTCAGCATAGACTTCTAGTATCCAGGGCTCCATGACAGTACATTTCTGTTGTTTAAGCCTTCAGTTCGTGGCACTTTGTCACACAATCCAAGCAAACTAATACAGCAAGTAAATTCAAAGCTATATTCCATTGCTCTACTCTGGAAGGTAAGCAGCAAAAGAAAACTGGAACAATAAATAAAGGAATTGACTCCTCATCTGTCTGTTGAAACTATGATAGCATCCACTGCTAAAACAGATTATTCTTATCCAAATTCAGTTTTCTCATTAAAGTCAATATAATGTAGGGCCCCATGTGGAGGAATAAATTAGCAATTGATAACACTGGGTGTCATCTACCTCAGTGTCCTTTAGGCTAAGCAAGGTCAGCATCTCATGGAGAAAATCGTGGCCACGCTCATGTGCAGAGAATTAAGCACGTTCTTTAGGAGTGTGAATTGGGGCCAGTGGAAGTCCTCTCGGCCAATATTCCTCAGTGCCTGACCAAACTGTGCCACTAAGAAAGGTTTCTGCTTATGCTGGGAGAAGGTATAGCCATGCCAATAACTCCGATATCAGTCATTGTGATACCCATGTCATTCCAACAAAATTATCATAATTAGAAGAATACAATCAATGTGTGTGTTTGTGACTATGTTGGCATGTGTATATTTAATCTTAATGTGAAAATTGAACTATCTTGTACATACTTGCTGAAAGAATGGATGAATGAATAATGCATGATATGGTGCCAAAGAAAGAACATGGGCTTTGGAATGAGGCAGAACTGGGTTATAAGGATTTGAAGAGATAATCTTTGGGAAAACATTAACACAGTAATGTTACTTTCTTCCACCCTGCTTTCATTGCCACCCTATGCAGGCACTGAATCCGCCCTTTCATTGAACACCTTGCTTTAGCATTTCTATTTCTAGCTTTGGTAAAGGTTTGTCTAAGGAGAACTAGATGAACTACATTGAATAAATCTCACTTCAGACACCCTAATAATTTCTTCTCTTTTTTTGAAAGAATGACTATTTAAGAACCAATGTTATTGATTATCAATCAATTAATATCATGGAATGGAAGGGTGCACCAGAAGAAATTGAGCATTATATACTGTTGTAGATATAAGTGTGTATGGAAATGAGATGCCTACCCATTTACAAGTATGTCCCTCAAGGTTCACATTAATGTCATAACCCCACATTTCCAACTTGTCTGTGCTGAATGTTACCTGTTTTTGTTCACTCTTCTAAAGTATCGTATTAGCCATCTGGCCCCGAAGACATGCTCAGCAGTTTAGGGAACTCTGGATAAGGTGGTTAACTATTGCTAGCACCTTGTGGATTTCCTTTCTGTGACAATGGGGTTCTCACTGGTGTCATACCTGGAGCCTTTTTAGCTGCTGAAGAACATGAATAGAACTAAAGAATTAAAGAAATGCCTCTCGCCTTCCTCTAGCTTACTTTCTTTTAAATCAACAAGTTGCTCAAAACCCACCTGAAAATATAGTAGGGCACTCAGTGTTTTATCTGAGAGCAGCAAGATTCAGAATTCCCTTGACCCAAGGATGTGACCTTTCCAACTGCTAGTTGGCTTAGCTGTCATTTCCTTGCCCGAATTATAGGTAGCAAGGCTCTATGAAAGTTTCCTCTGGTCAAGAAATTCTTTCCAACTTTTGCTCTTAGACCCTGCCTCTGAATCCTCTCCTCCTAAAAGCAGAAGTCTATTTTAATTCCAGTGCAAATGAGTACACATATGATCATGCAATACTTGAGACATACACTGAAAAGTATGTCTTTTTTTTCTGAAATTGAAAGTTAAGGTATTATCCTGTATTTTTATTTTATAAATCTAGAAACCCTAAGTACATTAGCTTTCCAACTAATGCGCTTCCTTTTCCAAAGAAACTAACATCAATCTAAGTGTTTCTTGTGATTATAATTATCTATATATTCACATTATTAATAAAAATAACTGAGTAAAAAAGAGAGAGAGAGAGAGAGAAACACTGCACCATGGGGTTGGCTTAGTTTTTTACTCTCAGCATTGTCTTTCTCAGCTTTGAGAAACCTCTGATAGAAACTTGGCCTTTACAAACCACAGTCCATTCTCAGAATTGGAAAAATTAACATAAGAGGAATATTTGTGGTTGTTGAAAAAACACCCTTACGTGTGCCTGAAAAAAAAAATTAAAGCTGAAGATAAAGATGGCTATGCCAGTATCACACTTTGTGTGTGTGTGTTTGCATCTGAAGATGCTGTAAGAAGATAGCACTGCTTTTCCAAAAATAAAGAGGATATCTTAATACATTAATATAACTGCACCCCCCTCAGCACAGGCTGACATGGCCTGCAAAAGCCCTTGGTTCATGTTGAAGTGAGACTTGTACTGAACTCCCTTGGAGATAGCGCTGAGGTATGAAGAAACTTCATAGCTGCACATGAATAGTGGTGCTACTGGAAGCTCTCTTGGAAGTCTGCCTTAGCGCAACTGCTGAAATCATAGGTTAACATTTGTAGTTTGAAAACAACTTGTTTTTCTCTATTCTATTTCCTTCCCTCAAAAACTTCACCAGGTTGTAATAGAGTGACCAGAAAAAAAAGATTATTATAATTGTCTCATTAGAAAGCAATTCAGCATATAGCGAGGAAAACTTGATATGCTAATAAAGAACAAGCATTTGAATTTGAGGATAACAGAGTTTAGTGTTCTCCTACCTTACATAATTTGTAATGCAGATACAGTATTTGCTGCAAAATATTGCAGAACATATGGAGAGGGAAATTGAAAGGAGCTCAATAGCAAACCAAATACAATATTTTTTCCTTTTCATTCCAATATAAGTGATAGATCTCTAAAAGAAAAAGGATGCAGACTATTTCAAATGTAAATGTAAGGAAGGTATCCTTCCTGAAACATAGTGATTGACATTGGATACAAAAAAGGAGAATTTTTAATGGTGTATGCATTTAGTCAAGGGTACAAACATCATTTCCTAGTGGTTTGGAACATACACAGAATACAAATCATCAAGCCAAAAAATCTATAAATATAGCAAACTCTTCTGTTCTCAGATAAACTATAAAAATAAATGAAGTCATCAATAATATCAAGTGTTATTTAATAATAATTTTTCTTTCAACATTTAATAGTTTCCAGATGGCTCAATATTTCTCCAAAAATAAAGATGGTATATACATATATAAAATAAAAGCAAATTATTAGTTACTTTCTAGGAAAAGAGGCAAAAAATATAATAAAATCTGCCATTTAAATTTATCAATTACATTTAATTAAGATCATAGATATCACATAGAGAAATTTGTATCTAGATATTTATTCTGAAATTTTACCTCATTCAGGAAGTAATTGTCTCTCTGCTTAATTTTCTGCTTTCTATTAATGTTTTTATGTGTATAATATTTTTCTTTTGAATTAAAATCTCATCTTTATTTTTTTCTTTTAACAGAAGTTTAAAAGTGGCTTTAAATAATTATAGATGGGAACTTAGCAATTGCTTGTCTTTCTCCTAAGCCATGTAGCATTGGAATATAAATGTGATTAGTGGTCTTGATTTTTATCTGTACCTTTCCGAGAAGTTCCTTCTTTGAATAAAAAGAATATGGGTCTAGAGTTAGAACTGGTTTTGAGACATAATAATTTTATAACAATGAGCAGGAGACTATCTGAAACTCAGTTTTCTCTATATCCAACTAGACTACTAACAGGCTTGCTACGAAATTAAGGTAATGGCAAAGAATATGATGTTTCACACATAGCTGCTTCTCCTCTGAAGTTGATCATTTGCCACTTTTCTCCTTTTATTTCCCTGACTTCTCTGAGCGTATAGTCTGTCCATTTTTGTTGTGTTGTTGTCTTTGAGCCACAAAAACTATAGAAGTTTAATAGAATACATTTGGGAAGGAATAGACATTTATGATCTATTTGTTAGGTTACATAAGTTGATCCCATATAAAGTGATGACTAAAGACTCTGCTATGCAGGAATGTTACTGATGTAATAGAAAATTATTCTGGAAAGAAATCAAACCAATTTATCAGACACTGAGTGGCCCCTGAATCATGTATAAACCCATAAGTTATGTGTGTGCTCAGAGACACAAATATGAAGAGGGCATAGTCCTTGCCCTAAAGGTGCAACTGATTTCATGAAGATATAAAATAAGTTATAAAACATCCATAAAAAAGAGCAAAATAAAAGAAATGCTAGGTTGTGGTATGCACAATGTGCTGTGAGACAGAAGAAAAGAAAACTTTGATATGAATTTCAGTGAGAGATATTCCAAACAATTAGAAAAAAAATGACAAAAACATGACATATTTCTCATTGTTCTACATAAATTTGGAATATAATTACAGTATACATATCTATACTAATAAAAGGGTAATATGCTAATTATACCAGGAAACCTCCAGATATCCTTCTGGACAAAGCCAGGGTGGCAGGGCTGAGGAATAGAGGGATAGAGGAGAGCAGGTGGCAGTGAGGAGAATTGGGAGCAAGCAGGCTGGCAGGGGCAAGTGGGTTGTCAGGGGAGACATTTGGGAGTGATCAGGCCAGCAGGGAGTGATTAGGGGTGATCAGGTAGGTGAGCCGTTAGGAGCCAGCAGTTCCATATTGCGAGAAGAATGAGGCCTAAACCAGCAGTCAGACATCCCCCAAGAGGTCCCAGATTGGAGACGGTGCAGGCCATGTTAAGGGACACCTCTCTCTCTGTGCAGAAATTTTGTGCACCAGGCCACTAGTCCTATCTAATGAAAGAGTAATATCCAAATTAACCACCACTCCATCACACTCACAAGCCACACCCACAAGCCATGCCCACAAAGTCAATCAGGAGTAAGTATGCACATTAAAATAACCAAGTTGGCTGTGGCCATGGAGAGAGCAGGAGAGAGGCTTGGGTTTCCCTGGCAATGGAGAAAGCCAAGCTCTCTGCATACTCTAGTTGTCCCAGGACTCCATTCCAAGCTACAAAGTTTCAATTGTAGAAGATTAATAAATCCCAGAAACCAGGGCCTCTCTGTGCATTACCAGGGATGTGTGGCTGGCCTGAAAACCACCACAGGCCCCTCACCTAGGCTTCCCCATGTCCCAAGGGAATCCCCACCCTGATCTGGGACACCCTTCAGGGAAAACCAGCTGGCCCCCACCCATGTACCAGGCCTCTATCCTACCTAATAAAAAAACAATATGTAGATTGACCATCACTCCAACACATAAGACCCCATGTGGTCAAAGATCCTGCCCCCATGTGGAAACAAGATGGCCACTACAAGATGTCCAGCAGGGGAGGGCATTTGGGAGGAACCAGGCCTGCAAGGGAGGGCAGTTGGGGTGACCAGGCCAGCAGAGGATGGAAGTTGGGGTGACAGGGCCTGCAAGGAAGGGCAATTAAGGGTGACCAGGCCTGCAGGGTCAGTTAGGGGCAAACAGGTTGGCCGGGGAGCAGTTAGGCATCAATCAGGCTGGCAAGGGAGTGGTTAGGGGGTGATCAAGCTGGCAGGCAAAAGCATTTAAAGGCAATCAGAAAGGCAGGCGGGTGAGCAGTTGGGAGCCAGCAGTCTTGGCTTGTGAGAGGGGTGTCTAATTGCCTGTTTAAGGCCCAATCGGATCAGAACTAAATGGGCAGTCGGAAATCTCTTGTGGGGTCCCAGATTGGAGAGAGTGCAGCCTGGGCTGAAGGACACCCTCTCATGCCCGAATGTAATGCACCAGGCCTGTAGTTATACATACTGAGCCAAGTTTTAGGCTAAAATGATACTATGTAAAACAAAGGCTAAAAGTACCTCTATCCAAAAATATGTTAATGAAATGAGAAGAGTGCAGGTAGATCAGCTAGCATATTTATGCATAAATTGTTAATTTATTTGAGGGAATCTGTTTCAAAGTGATTCAGAAGTGATTTACCATCTCTAACATAACAGAGTGATAGTAATAGCAGCAGGAGGAGAAATAATAGTAGAGTGCTACTTCACCAGCAAATCACTGTGGTTTTTGTTGTTGTTGTTTTAATGTTTTTATTGATTTTTAGAGAAAAAGGAAGGAAGAGAGACAGAGAGAGACAACATTGATGAGAGAGAAACCTCAATCATCTGCCCCCTGCAAACCTCCTACTGGGGATGGAGTCCTCAACCCTGGTATGTGCCCTGACTGGGAATGGTTCCTGTGTCCAACCTTAACCATTGAGCCTCCTGCCTGGGCAATCACTGCACTTTGTTGTTCTAGTCAGTCTAGATTTTTTATCTGTTTTATTTATGTTTTATTCAGAGTTCCAACATATTATTTATTTGCATTATATTTTTATTGAGATAAAAGTTATATACACTAAAATTCACAGATATTAAAGTGTACTATAAATACATTTAAAAAACTTATTTTAGAGAAGATTTAGGTGCACAACAAAATTGAGAGAAGGTAATTAATGCATTTTGACAAATGCATATCTGTGTGACCTACATATACATTGAGAATAGCATACATAGCTCCATCATCCTGAAAGTTACTGAATCACCTGCATAGACAACTACTGTTCTGTTATTTATGATGATTAATGTTTCCTATTCTGGAATTTCTTATATGAATTAAAAATGAATAACATTTGTACTCTTTTCTGTCCCTTTACTCAGCATAGTGCTTTTGCAGCTCAACTATGTGGTTTCTTTTCATTTTTGAGTTATATTCAGTGATGTGCTAATAAATGTTTAACAACTGGCTTTCAAAATATTCCCAAAACAAAACAAAACACTCTGAATAGTAGGGCTTGCCAAATTTCCTGATGTAAATAGTCTAAAAGGAGAGAATTTTCAGTGATTAATATGTTGTCACTCATTTTGAAAAATTCCTGAAAATTGAAGTCACTTCTCATGGCCAGGCATGAGCCAGCTCCAGCACACCATTGCTCATCTTCCACTGTATGAATACTGCACAATTTGATTATCAGTTCTACTCTTGATGTGAGCATGTGAGGTTTTTTTCTACTTTTACTATAAAAGACTTTAATTGAACATACATTTTCATTATATCTTGGTAAATATCAAAAAGTAGAATTGCTTTGTCATATGTATGTTAGGTGCCAGAAGTTGGCTCTCCTATGATGAGTGATGCCCATAGGGTAAATGTATCTTTAACTTTATGAAAAAAAAAATTGTCAAACAGCTGTCCACAGATCTATAATAATAAAAGCATAATATGCTAATTTGACTAGGCATCCTTCTGGACAACCTTCCAGATGAAGCTGGGCTGAGAGGGAAGCCTGGGTCCTGGGCACTCGAGGGAAGTCAGTGCCAGTAGCTGTGGGAAGGAAGGCCTCCTCTTGCATGAATTTCATGCATCAGGCCTCTACTTTTATAATATTTTATACTCTCAATAACAAAATATAATTGCTCTATATCTTTGCCAATATTTGGTATTGTCAGTCTTTTTATTTTTAGCCGTTTTAATGGAAGTCATATCTCATTATGTGTGTATGTGTGTGTTTTCTCTTATGACTAATCGTGCTGATTAGTATTTTGTGTGCTTATTGGCCATCTGTATATTTTCCTTTGTAAAGTGTTTATTTAAGTCTTTGGCAAATTTTGAGAGTTGTAGGAGTTCTTTATATACTATTGGCACAATCTTTTGTTATATCCTATATAATAAAGAGATAATATGTTAATTAGACCAAATAGCAGAAGGACTGTCTAGATGACCTTCGGATGAACCTGGGGCTGCGAGGGCCGAGGCAGCCAATGCTGTGAGGTTAGAGCCCCTTGCATGAATTTTAGGAACTGAACCTCTTGTAAATGAATATATGCGTATATATAAATATTATATATATTACATTACATATTAAATATAAATATTTTCTCCTAGGTTGTAACTTGATTAGTCATCTTTTATAGTGCTCTTTTGAAAAAAAAAGGTTACTTTTTATAACAGTGTAGATATATAGCAAAATTTCATGGGGTTATCTTGTAACCCCTGTCCCCACCACACAAACACACATAAGCCCCCCTCTATCAATACCACACATATTGGTGACTTTTTAAAAGTTTATATTTATTATTGACACTTTTACAAATATCCCCATTTCCCTGCCTTTGCTCACTTACCCAGTCTACTCTGGTCATCACCACTTCTAATAATAAAATTTTTTAAAAAAATTATATTAAAAAAAACACACACAGATACAGAGGCAAAGAGGCAGTGAACAGACTGTCATATTATAGCGAGAAGGCAGAGGAGGTTGGGGCGGAGTGCTGTAAGAGATCAACCAAAGGACTTGTATGCATGTATATAAGCAAAACCAATGGATACAAGGCACTGGAGGAGGGCAGGTGAGGACATGTACTAGGGAGTAGGGAAGGCTGGGGGGAGGTCAATAGGGAAAAAAAAGGAGACATGTACTACTATTCATAATACTTTAAATAATAAATAAATAAATAAATAAATAAATAAATAAATAAATAAAAAGAAGTAGAAGGTGGTCTACCCAGTTTTACTCAGTGGATAGAACATCAGCTATAAACTGAAGGTTCCAGGTTTGATTCTGGTCAAGTGCACAAACCTAGGTTGCAGGCTCAATCCTTGGCTCTTATCGGAACCAAAGTGGAAGCAACCAATTGATGTGTCTCTCTCACATCAGTGTTTCTCTCTATCTCTCCCCTTCCCTTCCACTCTTTCTAAAAACCAATGGAAAAATATCCTTGGGTAAGGATTAACAACAACAAAAAGAAGTAGAAGGTCCCTAGTTCTCCAATAATCACAGGAATTACCTAGTTTGCCTAACTCTGGACTTCTTTTACAATAAATAAAAATCTGTTTCAACTAAAAAAAAATAATATTTATATTTTTAGGAAGTATTTTATGTGTCTTAGTCCAAATTAACATAGATATTTTATGTTTTCTCTAGAAGAGTGGTTCTCAACCTTTCTAATGCCAAGACCCTTTAATACAGTTCCTCATGTTGTGGTGACCTCCAACCATAAAATTGTTTTCGTTGCTACTTCATAACTGTAATTTTACTACTGTTATGAATCATAATATAAATATCTGTGCTTTCTGATGGTCTTAGGCCACTAGCGACCCACAGGTTGAGAACTGCTGCTCTAGAAGTTTTATTGTTTCATATTTTATATTTAGGCCTATTAATTATTTTAATTTAATGATTGTATAGGGTAAAAAGATTGAGATATAATACATTCCATATAGATATCTAATTATTTTAGCATTATTTATTAAACAAGTTTCTTCACCTCTTTAAATTGCTTTGTCGCCTTTATTGAAAAACAATTGATCACATAAGTCTATATCTAATTCTGGACTCTATTGTATTCAATTAATTAGTTAATCCTTAAATCAATATCTAATTTACTTAATTTTTATAGATTTATAAGCAGTCTTGAAAACAGGTATTATGGTTCCTTCAACTTCAGTATTTTTTAAAAAACTTTTTGGTTCTTTCTATTTTAAATCATTACATGTTTTATATTTTAAAATCAACTAGTTGGTGCTGTAAGATGATTTGCTGAGATTTTATGTAGGTATGTGATCTATCTTTATATCAATTTTGGAGAATGACCTCATAAGCATATTGACTCTCCTAACCATATATCTGATATGTTTTATTTGTTTTAGGTTTCTAATCTATTCATTATTTTCTTTTACTTTAAGGATCCTTTGAGTACTCAGTATATAGACCTATGTGTTCTGTCAAATTTGTCTGCAAATATAAATAACATTGTTTTAAATTTTAATTTCTAATTGTTAATGACTATTATGTAGATTTACAAATGATATTGATTGACCTTTTATTCTTTGATCTATGTAAATTTACTTACTAGTTTAGTAAATTTTTAAGGTTCTTTAGGATTTTCTATATCAAAAATCATATTGTCTGTTAATAGAGATAGCTTTAATGCTTTTTTCTTATGCTTATGCCCTTTTATTTTGCTCTTATCTTTAGTACAGTATTCAATATAGGTGGTGAGAGCCTTGTTTTCTACCTTAAAAAAAAATAAAGGGCTCAATTTACTTGTTTAATAGAGAAACTGATAAGGAATGATCTCTGCACAAGTCTCTAGTTTGCCTTTCCTGGATGACCTGCACTAGCATATTTTTTCCCATTTTTTCACCCAAAAGCATGTGACCAAGTCTAGCAACAGCCTGGGCCTGCAGACCATGTGGGCTCTGAAGCAGAAACTCTGGGCCCTGGCTTTTATGTTGGCCCTGCTGAAGACTGAGTTAGACTTTTTACAAGGCCAAACAGAGGGGGATGGAAGAGCCTGTTTTTCCACCAGCAACAGTATTGCTTAGTATCTGACCAAAGGTAGCGGGGACTCTTACAGATCTAGATAATTGGAGCTTTCTCTCAGTATGGCATTTTTCTTTCTCATATTCTACCCCATAAGTTCCAATTTCCTCAATGGACTTGAAACTGATTTCAGTTTGTCTGAGTAGGGAGCCCATCGCTACCTGTTTAGCTTTACTTCCTTAGAGCCAGGTTTGGAATGTGCAGAAACTCTAATGAATATGACACAAAACAATTTCTTCATATATTTTTTGTCCAATTTTGTAAGTGTTTATAATGGGAGGGCAAATCTGATAGCCTCTCCTTTGTCAAAACCAGGATCAGAAATATACCAATACATGTTTTTTTAAGAAGATAAGTTTAATGGTTTTCTGAGGAAAACAAAATATAAATTTTTCTTATAATTTCCCCATTACTCATTCTGGTATAGATTTATGATTATTTTTCAATATTATGCTGACTTGAAGTGATATCGTTAATTTTTTGTTCTCTTTTCTATCTTAAATCTTCATATATACTGTAATTCTTTCACAAATTACTACTTTGCACAATGAATTTCTCTATGAACTTGCTGTATCTTATGCATGCAGGTGTTTGAAACGTCAGTTGTTCAGTGTATTATGATGAGTACATTAGGGACTATGTGAGAGCTCATTATGCTTTTAGCACTTTTACAGAACTCTGATGATAAAAACTTGCACAGAAAAAGTAGCTTAATAAGTTATATTATACAGTTCTTATTTTATGAAGATACAATAGAATTTATTGAAAAGTTTCATAGAATATGATTAAGTATAGTCTGTGCAAACCAATAATTATTTTGAGATAGATTTAGTTGATTACTTATCATTTAATTGGTTGTATATAGGATCTACTTGATGTAATTGCTAATAGAGTCTAAAATAACTTGGTCATATTTCAGAATAAGAAAAGGTTGAATATATGTAGATATGACCACAATTCATAGATCACTAAATTAAGAAATTGTTGCTCTCATGTTTCAGGCCATCTCAATAGTTAATTTGAGTCACTTTATAGTCAATTCCATGAAGGGTGCTCAATAAACATGAATTGAACCCATACCCTACAAACAGGGTGAACTTAGAAACATAATGTAAGGAAATAAAACTTATCTTTGTATTGATCTTCTAAGGCTGCCATAATAATAAACCATATACTGAGAGGCTTAGACAACAGAATATTGCATCTCATAGTTCTGGAGGCTAGAAGTCCAAGAGCATGTTGGTTTCTCCTGAGGCCTCTCTCCTTGGCTTATAACTTTCTTTCTGTGTCCTCACATGACTTTTCTTCTATGCATCTCTCTCTGTCTTTTTATAAGGATACAAGTCATGTAGGATTAAGACCTCATAGTTATAACCTTCTTTAGCCTTAATTACCTCTTTTAAAGGCCCTATCTTTAAAATTTAGTCACATGGGAATGGGGACTTATACATATTCATTTTGGGGGGACATAAAACAGTCTAAACAATCTACATCTTACAGTATTTTCATATATAAGTGTATACATTAAGTAACTTAAAAAGAATAATAAGCTATACAATTTCTGTTCTTAAGATTTGTAAACAAATTTGAAGATATTTTTGTATATAGAACATCGAAATATAATGACCAGGTGATAAACATTTGAGGACCAACTGAGGAAAAATAGAAAATACATGAACATACTTTGAAATTTAGAAAACATGATAGAAAAATTAGAGTTTTATCATTATGTGCATTAACATTCAGACCTCCTAAGCTCTCTTTTATTTTCTTGGTGATGTGCTCCTGGGCAAGGCCCTGACACCTTAGTATGAATCTAAGTCCACATTTTTCTCTTAATGATGATTTATTAATATTACTCATTAAACTTTTGACATTTGGTGATGGGTTTTGGAGGCAGGAAACTTCTAAGTTCACATAAATTTATTTTGCCTATCGATAAGTTTAGTCCATGTAACAGAGACTCTCAGGGCAGAGTGATGGCTGAGAAAGAGAACTCAGGTTACAGAAGACCTAACTATTAGAAAGGTGTAGTCAGAAAACACACTGAAAGCTAGGTAAAAAAGAACAATATGACATGTAAATGTAGATTTTTTTTCAATCTAACTTTTGAAAGAAACAGTAAATCTAGTTCATCACTCAACTCAGTCCTGAATATCTCCCCATAGATTTTATCCTTTTGTAAAAGTTAAAAATTGGTTACCTATAGTTAAAATATGGTCCATAGTCATTTGGACCATATTGTAACTGTAGTATATTTGTAGTGCCCAAGGTTTAAAATGCCTTTAATTTTGTTCCCTACATTTAGATTTCTAGCTTTTCTTTAAAAAATAAAGAATATTTGCCCATATCACAGGCTCAAGCTTTTGGAATAGAGTGGCAGTTACACTTTAAAATGGTGTGTACTCTTTTGTTCATTATTGTCCTGATACTTCTTTCACTCAAGCATGATATTTACCTAGACTCAATAACCATTTGGATTCATAATCCATCGATATCTTAGTGATATGAAATTGCCAATTTGCAGACAAACAGTTTTTTTTCCTGGACCATTCTCCTGATATGCACACTTTTCTATTTCTTTAAAACAAAGAGAAGAGGTTATTGGCAGCTTTCCCCAGCTTGATCTAACTCTTATAATCTATTTCTTATTTGGGTAAATTTCTACAAATGAATAACGTTGTTTTGGAAGAAGTACTGTGTCAGTTTCTTCTCAGCACCAAGTACATTACTGTTATTTATATATAACAAGTTCTTGGACATTTTTATCAAGGCATAGAATACCTGACCTGGTGTAATCCTTGCCAGTGTCACCATTGGATCTGAGATGAAGTGCCCATTCTATTCTTTCTCTAGTCATAGCTTCTACCACTGGATAAGAGGTCTTCAGGGTCAAAGAGACATGGCTACCCCTATAGCCTAGGGATCTTCTTATATCTCCCATTCTAGATCATGCTCCTAGAATCTTTTCTTCAGTGACCCAGAGCCCAATTCTTAGGCCTAAGAAGGTTTGTTCTCTGGTTTATTATTCAAGGGGAGACTGAGCTACCACTATGAATACTCCTAGGGGAATAATACTGTGGATACACACTGAGGAATGCCAAAAATAATTGGGAGAGGGCTGTGGGCATGTGCTTTGGGTGTATCCACATACATATGATAAGGTACCTTGTAGAGTGAGATGGAAAAAAAAAAGGAGGGATGGTTGGGGCCAGGGATCTCCAATTGTGCTCTTTCCCTAGACCTACAAATAATCAAATTGGCCCCAATTCTTGCCTACTTTTACAATCTCAACTCCTGCCTCCTTGCCTCCACTAAACTCTTGTTGCACAGGTTTTCTTCCGGTCCTTCAAACAGATCAACATACTAGTATATATATGCTGTCTTTAAGTATGTCCTTTCCTTTGCTTGGATTATACTTTCCCTATTTAGTTCTGTGATGATCTCTTTCTAGTTATTCAAACCTTAGCTTAAAATTTACTCCTTTTCTAGACCTTCCTCCCTACTCATAGTCATCTTCCTTCATTTTATCCTGTTTTCCTCACAGGTCATTTTATAATCTGAAAAGACTTTTTAAAATCATTTACCTATCTGTTGCTCACATCTTCCTATTAGAATACAAACTCCATGAGAAATGGGAATTTGTCTTGCTTGGGGTGGTCTCCCCAGAATCTACCAGAGGGTGGTGCTCAATAATATGTGATTAACAAATGATTGAGTCACTGAGTAAATAGATATTTGTTGACTCTGTGTTATAGGAATACAACCATATGCAAAGTTAAAAATAAATTATATTGCCCTGGCTGGTTTAGCTAGGTGGGTAGAGTTATTGGCCAGTGGACGAAAGGGTCCCGGGTTCAATTCTGGCCAAGGGCATATGGCTGGGTTGCAGGCTCCATCCCCCCAGTAGGGGGTGTGCAGAAGGCAGTCAATCAATGGTTCTCTCTCGTCATTGATGTTTCTATCTCTCAATCCCTCTATCTTCTTCTCAGAAATCAATGAAAATATTTAAAAAATAAATAAATTATATTATCAGCATAAATCAAGCTAGGCTAAGTAAGTTGCAATAAGTCTCTGGTTTAAAACATGACTTGCTTCTCATTCACACTACATCACCATTGATTGACAATCTTCCCTGTCTGGAGCACAATAGCCATTTTATAAGTAAAGAGGGAAGGTATCAAAGCTGGCTCTTAAAACATCTACCTGGACAGAACACACATAAACTGTGTTCAAATTTTGTTGATCCTAAGACTGTGCCTAACTTTAAGGGGTGCCTTGATGGAGGTCGAGGAACACACAGTGAACAGCTCCAGTCCTGACCACAATTCTACTGGACAGATATTTTTCTCTCCACTTTTTATAGGATATATAAAACATAATATTTACAGGATATTTGGCTTAGCATAGAGGAAGCTTAAGTTGTGATAAAAGTCAACTTTCCTTTGTGAGTGGTCATTAGTATTATAGAAATGTATTTTTTAACAAAGCTGGATTTCATTAAAAGCAAAGGCTGTTTTCCTACATATTTATTTACCATATTTAGTTGAAAAAAGTTTTTATATCTTTAAAATTGGTAATAACTTTGCATTCCTTTTAAATGTGACTGCTTCTGACATATCCACTGATGTGTTTAAAATAAAATGATAGAAAATCAAGTAGGTTATTCTCCTGCATACATATAGTTCCATAATGAAATTATTCCTGCTGTGCAGAACAAGTTTGCGTTTTGCAGCTGGTCACAATTGGTGAAAACAGAGGGTCTATACATCTTTAATGGGGTGTATTTCTCAAAGGCTTCTGACAAGTATAGCATCTCTCACTCTTCCCCACTATTAAGTCAGCAATCCTGATTTCAAGCATTCATTAGGGAGATGTAATATATTGCTCACAGAAAAAACATCTTGCAGGTTGCTTTTTAATCTTTCTCTCTTGCTTCTCCTTCTTCTATCTCTGCTTGTCTCACCCTAACTTCCAATTATCTGTTCATCAGATTCTGTGTAAACAATTTGGGTCTATGCAAAAGATTTAGATAAATTTCATTAAGATTCTGGCATATTTTGCAAGTTAAAAGAATTGAATCATCAAAGTTTGCCTTTTTGAGATATTTATTTTCCTATTTATTTTTTAATTTAGGAAATAGTTTACTTATTTTTAAAGTTAATACATGATTTTGGGTCTAAGAAAACTCAGCTCTTTCAGAAAGAACTGAGTATTCTTTTCTATTTCTCTGCTTCATCAGATATGTGATTGTCTCCACATGACAAGCTGCCAAATTGTTCCAAGAAGCATCTAAATTAGTCTTTTTGGTGAAACTAGTGGATATGGCCTATTCCTATGGGTGACAGTCAGTGGAGCCTAGAGCTATTTTTATTTTGAACAAGACTTGGAAAGACAAACCATAATGAAAGAGTTATCAAAAAATGTTTAAAGAGAGGTAATTCCTCATAATGTTCCTAGGGATACTTACTGTTAAAGACAAATCAAATGTTTGCAAGTGTGCTTCACACATTTCTATGGAATACTTTCCCATCTATACAGGAAAGAATGATTAATATCTATTGAGCCTCCATATGTGCTAATCACCATACTATTTGCTTTACTTAATTCATCTCATTTAATCTCTATCTCAACAACCTATGAGATAAAGATTATTCTCATTTATCTTTTCTCTTTCATTGAAGGAAAGGAGTAAGTGTATCATAGAAGAATAGGAAGTGTATCATAGAAGAATAGAAAGCCTTGAAGAATAAGGGGGCCCATCTCATGGCTTTAGACTTAGGAAAAAGGATGGTGCCCCTGATGGCCCCTAAGCAGTTAGGACATCCATGCTTGTGCCATTGTATTAAATCTTGTCCTTGACTAACCAAGGATTTTTGATGTAATCAAATTACATTATCCTCTATAAATTCCATGGTGGTTGCATAAAATTGTAGAGGGGAAGAAACAATTTTTTTGTTGTATGAGTATATTCATCTATTTTTATTAATACCTTAAAATATTATTTTAGAACATTTTAAAAATATAATAAGTAGATACTATCAGTTATAACCCCAGCTCTTTCAGAAAGAACTGATTTTTACCTATTGATGTATTTGCTATTTTGTATATTTCACTTTTTAAAAAATATTTATTTTGCCATAGGTGTAGTTTATGCTCTCCTTTCTTCACTTAAATTTTTTAATATATATTTTATTGATTTTTTATATAGAGAAAAAGAGTAGAATAGAGAGTTAAAAACATCAATGAAAGACAAACATTGATCATCTTCCTCTTGCTTACCTCCTACTGAGGATGTACCCACAACCAAAGTATATGCCCTTGACTGGAATCGAACCTGGGATCTTTCAGTCCACAGCCCGTTGCTCTATCCACTGAGACAAACCAGTTTGGGCTTCACTTAAAATTTTATAATAAACATTAATGTTCGATATTCTTAATAAAAATATAATTTTAAATGCTGTGTGTTTTATATTTATGTATATATAATATCAAATACAGCTTTTTGCATATTGTTTCAGAGAGGGTGCTGTGTGTGTGCATGTGTGTGTATGAAAGAGAGGGAATTACACACAGGTACATGTTGTCTACCTATTACTCTAGATTTCCTCAATTTCATTTCTGTAACAAGTAAGATTACAAAACAACATATTTTTATTTCCCATGAAGGTGTCATTCTTGAATCATAGTTCAGTGTTATTTCTGCAGTGATGGCTAGTAGGAGTCTACATAAAAAATAGTAACATGAATAGCATTGCTGTTATCCTGATTAAACCATTACATCAAGAAATTATTCACTGTATTCCTGTTAGATATGGGGATGGATAAGAGACAACTTCTCCTGGATAACAACGGTACTTTCCAGACTTAGATTTAGTGCTCAACTATAGAAAATACTTGTAGCACAGGGCTTCATTCTCTACTATGACAGGTATTAACCACCTGTGGCTCTTAATTTAAATTAATTAAAATAAAATTAAGTTAAAATACACTTTTTCAGTCATACTAGCTACATTTCAATTGCTCAATAGCCACATATCTATATTATCTATCATATTGGCAAACACAGACATGGAATATTTACATCATTATGGAAAGTTCTATTGGACAACATCCATCTACTGTATTTATGGGTCAAATTATAAACTTCTAGCATTCCATATATCTTTATATTTTATGTTAATTTAAACTAGCTAGATGATTACTTACTTATTATCACATGCTACCTTCTATTTTAGAATTAGGTAATAGGCAAATTGCAAATACATGATTAAATCTGTCTTAGCATAACATGATATGATCATCCATATTATAACTTCTTATAACATTGATATTCAACTATTAGGAAATGACTGGATAGGTTATCAAGCTTATTAAAGAGATTTATAAATTTCATTATACCTAAGTTATCTAGAGTTACATGACCACATTTGTACAGGTCCTGTCCATCTATATTATTGTGATTGTCTCATTCTCACCAACTCACATACAATGCCATTTTCTGCATCAATTTTAATCAATGTGACTAGGTACAGGCCTTACTCAGGATCATTAGGGGAGTGCTGAAAATTAAGAAGGTGCAATGATTCTGTGCTTCTCCTTCTGCCATCCTGTCTGTGTCATGGTCAACATTAGTAGGCATAACTGCAGGCATAACTGAAATCCAGAGAGAGCTCCAGAAAAAGCAGGGTCAGTATTGGCTGGGTAATACGGAATGGTTTATATGCCATTTGAAACATTTAAACTCAGATTAAAAATCTGAGAGCAACATTTACATTTTAGAATTTAAAATTACTCATATTTATAGTTCCCACTAATTTGAGTTGGATTTTAAATAAACAAGTCAACAGTATATCTACATTAGGGCTGGTGATGGCCCTTGCAAAACTCTTGGGTACAAATAAACAAACATGCATTACCTAGGTCTGTTATATAGTCACAGAATGCTTAGCCATAAATCAGCATGGACCACTTTAATTTCATTCCTTACTTACATAATCAAAATATAAAGCTCCCTTTTCTGTAACACATAATTCTTTTCAATCATTACATAAATTGCCACATTTCTTTTTAAGAAAGTAAATGTCCAGTTCAGCAATGATTTAGAGGTTGTATAAATTATTAGCCTTATGATTGTTATATACCATTTTGCTTGCAAAATATGTTTTAAGAATGTATATCTATGACTACAAGAGAGAGGATTATTCATTATTACTTAAATGTTTTAAATATCTCTTCTATAGCAAGGGCAGGCACTTCCAGTTGGATTATGTTATTTGTCTTCAAGACTTATTTTTTTTTTCATAGTTTTACCATCTTACCTGCAAAAGTAGCTAAAAATGGGTTTTCATTACAGATAGCTTTAGGCCACAGCAATTTTTTCTATTTTTTTGTCACCACTTCTTTTTCCCACTCTCAGAAAACAGCTATTTGATTGAATTTTTAATTATTTATATTTCCAGTATTCTAAGATACCACTGAGGGTTTGATGCACCACAAATTTACTAGTGATAATAATCTTCATGGGTTGAGAAGGGATCAATTTCAATAAAAGTTATGTTGATTAGTAATGAGATGGCAAATCCATTCTTCAATTACAGGCACCTGGCATTAGAGTTTCTCTGAGCTGTTTTGGTTAGTAAAGTACATTGTTAAAGACTTAGAGCTGCTGTTCAACAATCCAGCTTACATGGGTCTTAGGAGCCACTGGATCTTCTGTGTGTTGTGGGATGGACAGAAAGGGGCAATAAACACCTACATACAGCCAAAGAATTTGGAACTTAGAGCCAGGAACCCTGGAGACAGGGAAGGAGCAGAGAAAGATATGTAGGAGGACATATAAAATAGGATTAGGCCAAAGGCTTCCAATTTGACGCCTTCAAATCTCCCAAAAATCTTCAGCAAATTCTGCAAGCTCTTAAAAATCCTAATAAGAGAAAGAAAAAAAAACATTGTAGAAATTGAATGAGAGTCCAACTAGATTTTTATGGTGATCAATAGGCAGGGATACAACTGAATAGTGCCTAGAGATGCAGGAACCAGAGTAAAGAGAGTTATGGAGTATAAACCCAAGAATAAATCTAGGTGATTCATATACATCTAAACCACTCATTGCATTAATGTGTCAATCAGTTGAGTTATCTATGCACTTATAAAGAAAACTTACTACTTGCCAATGTTTCCCTAATGCAGCCAATGCTGCAAAAAAAACACCTATTGTGCCTCCTTCAGCATTTAATCCTTCTCTGATTAGGTACCTAGAAGTGCCATTTTTGTTTGATGGAAAATGTATGATGCATTTTTAAATTGTCCTCTAAATAATCAATATTCAGTGTGTTCCAAAACACAGTATAAATGTATGCTTTGATTTTTAGTATATAAAAGTTCTCCTTTACACTCATTTTGTGAAAAAATGATATTATTGTTCTGATTAGGTATGAAAAATAATCTTATTTGATTTTTTGCTGATTACTAGTGACACTGAGCAATTTTTTTCTTTATTAATTAAGGTATTACCTATGTGTTCTCATCCCCTCATTGCCTCCCATCCCCAACCCCTCACTCATGCCCTTATCCTCTGGTGTCTGTGTCCATAGGTTAGGCTTATATGAATTATACAAGTCCTTTGGTTGATCTCTTCCCTTTACCCCACGCTCCCCTATTTTCCCTCTGAGGTTTGATGATCTGATCAATGCTTCTCTGTCTCTGGATCTGTTTTTGTTCATCACCTTATGTTGTTCATTATATTCCACAAATGAGTGAGATCATGTGATATTTCTATTTTTATGACTGGCTTATTTCGCTTAGCATAATGCTCTCCAGTTCCATCCATGCTGTTGCAAGTGGTAAGAATTCCTTCTTTCCTCCTCCCTCCCTCCCTTCTTTCTTCTTTCCTTCCTTCCTTCTTTTCTTCCTTCCTTCTTTCCTTCCTTCCTTCCTTCCTTTCTTCCTTCCTTCCTTCCTTCCTTCCTTCCTTCCTTCCTTCCTTCCTTCCTTCCTTCCTTCCTTCCTTTCTTCTCCTTCTTTTACCACAGGGTAGTAAGTATTCTATTGTGTAGATGTGCCACAGCTTTTTAATCCACTCATCTGCTGATTGGTACTTAAGCTTTTTCCAAATCTTAGCTATGGTGAATTGTGCTGGTATGAACATAGGATTGGATATATCCTTTCTGATTGGTGTTTCTAGTTTCTTGGGATATATTCTTAGAAATGGGACCACTGGATCAAATGGAAATTCTATTTTTAATTTTTTGAGTAAATTCACACTGTTCTCCACAGTGGCTGCACCAGTGTGCATTCCCAACAGCAGTACATGAGGATTCCTTTTCCCCAAATCCTCGCCAGGACGTGTGGTTTGTTGATTTGTTGATGATAGCCATTCTGACAGGCATGATATGGCATCATATTGTTGTTTTGATTTGCATCTCTCCGATAATTAGTGACTTTGAGCATGTCTTCATATGTCTCTTGGCCTTTATTTTGTCCTCTTTCGAAAAGTGTCTATTTAGATCCTTTGCCCATTTTTTTTTGTGAGGAAAACCAAACCATACTGGCTTAAGCTCCTCTACCTAAATTTCTCTCGGTAGCAAAATTCCAACCTATTAAATTGTCTTCTCATTTTTAATTCACTTGTTTTATTTTCTTACTGATTTTTTAAACTTTTTTATGTATGATAGATAGATACAAATACTTCATCAGTTATATTTGCTACAAATATCTTCTCCCAAAGACTGGGGTTTTTATTCTGTCTTTTTTTCTAATTTCACTGTGAGTTTTGGGGAAAAAAAATCACTTTTTCTTTCTAGATTGTGAGCCCATCTCTTGTAAAATGAAGTACAGAATTACTAAGGATTGGACTAGCCCTATTATATGAGTCCATGAATTTGTGCCTAAAATAAACATTTCTGGACAAAAAGGTAGAATAGTGTGGTCTGCCACAGCCCTTAATCTTGATTAAGCTCTTTCTTTCCTGCCAGATAGATCACACAATCCAGATTGATTACTTAAGAGACTATTTATAAACCATTCTGATTAGATTTAGAGTGATCTATCTTACAGACTTGAAGTTAAAATTTTTATTATGTTACTCAAGACAAAAAAATGGGGAAGCTAAAGAACAATATTATGATAGTTCAGCGTATATCCTGTTAAACTAAATGGGCATAAATTGTCAGTGGAACCTGAAAATAGCATAGTCGATTGGTAAGTAATAGAAGGAAATGGTGAATAATTCTCAATACATTTCAACAACACTCATTGTTATTATAAAAGAGAAATTTATTGAAGTGAAATAGTTTTCTAATTGTCAAGTTTGGATTTGACTTAAAACAGATAGTCTTTAGAGAAATCTTAAAAGACAAACATAAAAACGAACTAAACAACAAATCACAGCCAATAGAACTTATTAAGTATTCTTTCAAGATGGCCTTTTATCCATTATTACTATGAAGAGAAAAATGTTATTGTTTTTTAAATTGAAGAATAGTTCCCTTTATTTATTTTATTTTTTATTGTGCTGGCATAAAAGCCAAGGCAGAAAGAGTTATAACAAACTAGTGACCCAGAGCATGGATTTGTGCACATCAAAAGAAAATTAATTAAAAGATGAGACAGGCCATACCAGGTAGGCTCTGGAGCCCACCTCCTGTAGTCCCTCCCTTGCCGGCTGCACCTGGGATGGCATCGTGGCTAGAAAAGTGTCAGCTGAGTGAGCGGGGGATGTGGGTATTCCGGGGTATTCTGACAGGTGGAGTCCCTTGGCCTGACCTTTGGGGATTGGGCCAGAACTGGATCTCCAACATCCCCCAAGGGATTCTGGAGAATGAGAGGACATTCTGCAAAGTTGCTGTCATATAAGGGTATGGAATGCAAATGCAAGTGTGCAGTAAACTAGATTCAGGACCACAGTGCCCCAGCAATAATATAACCCATTGTCAATGGTGGAATTGTGCAGCCCTGCTAGGAATCAGGTTTCCTTCTCTCTAGTTTTAGAGTGAGTCATATGAGAACCACTACTGCCAAGTCATTGCAGCTCAGCAACTCCTACAATGAGCACCTGCCCCTGGTGGTCAGTGCCAATAAAACAGTGATTGGTTGGATGGGTGGAGGGACACTTAGCATATTAGCCTTTAATATATAGACTAGAGACCTGGTGCATGAAATTCATGCATGAGAGGGTGTACCTCAGTCCAGCCTGCACCCTTTCCAATCTGCGACCCTTCGAGGGATGTCCAACCAGGATCGGGCCTAAATGGGCAGTCAGACATCCCTCTCATAATCCAAAACTGCTGGCACCCAACTGCTTGCTTGCCTGCCTTCTTGATTGCCCCTAACCACTTCTGCCTGCCAGCCTGATCACCCCCTAACCACTCCCCTGATAGCCTGATTGATGCCTAACTGCTCCCCTGCCAACCTGTTTGCCTCTAACTGCCCTCCCCTGCAGGCCTGGTCACCCCTAACCACCTTCCCATGCAGGCTTGATCACCCCCAACTTCCCTCCCTTGCAGGCCTGGTCCCTCCCAACTGCCTTCTGCTGCTGACCTGATTTCCCACAACTGCCCTCCCTTGCAGGGCTGGTCTCTCCCAACTGCCCTCCCCTGATCACCATCTTGTGGTAGCCATCTTGTGTCCACATGGGAGTAGGATCTTTGACCACATGGGAGCAGACATCTTATGTGTTGTAGGTAAGATAGAGGCCTGATGCATGGATGGGGGCTAGTTGGTTTTCCTTGAAGGGAGTCTGGATCAGGGTGGGGATTCCCTTTGGGCATGGGGAAGCCTGGGTGAGGGGCCTGTGGTGGTTTGTAGGCCAGCTAGGCCGCCCCCCCTTCACCTGCCCCCCAGTGATGCAAGCGGAAGTCCTGGTATCTGGGATTTATTTATCTTCTACAATTGAAACTTTGTAGAAGCAGAGTGGAGCCAAGCATTCTGCTTGCTCCATGGTGGCAGCTATTTCTTTTAGGATTTATTTATCTTCTATAAATAAACTTTGTAGCCTTAAGCAGAGCCAAGCCAGGCCAGGGTTGCAGAAGCTTGGCTTCCTCCATTGTTCAAGGCAACCCTAGCTTCCTGCTCTCTCCAGTTCCATGGCTGCCACCATTTTTGTTGGGATTTATTTATCTTCTATAATTGATTTTTTTTTTAATTTTGTAGCCTTGAGTGCAGGCCTAGGCTGGCCAGGGTGTGCAGAAAGCTTGGCTTCCTCCATTACCAGGGAAACCCAAGCCTCCCTCCTGCTCTCTCCATGGCTGTAGCCATCTTGGTTGGGTTAATTTGTATACTTGCTCCTGTTTGGATGGTGGGCATGGCTTGTGAGCCTGTTTGTAGGTGTAATAGAGTGATGGTTAATTTGCATATTACTCTTTTATTAGATAGGATAATTGGGATAAAACTAAGAGAATGCCTCTTCTGTAATCAAGACCATCTTGGACATTAGCTTAAAAATGCCAGCACTTTATTTGAGTTTTTGGTCTGCCAAAGAGCATGCACTCATCTTTCTTCATTACAGTGCTCTGAAAGGGAGGAACCTCCCAAGCTGTCTAGAGCAGATTGATACCACCAATATGAAAACCTACTGTATAAATCTACGAACTAACTTAAGCAACTGATATGTGTGATTGAACCAAGTCTTGGGTACACTGAAGGAGGAAAAACAACCACCACCAAACAAAGCTTGTTAATAGTACCTGTTCTTCCCTTAGAGCTCTGCCTATGGCAAATCTTCTAAGGGGTTCCTGCTTTGTCATCTTTCCTCATTACTTTTCTTTACTGCAAATCAAAAGTTCCCTAGACTGTAAAGTTTTCTGGAATCTAATTAAGAATGCACTAATATTGTCATTAAATGGATTGAATAAGGAATCCTTGATTTTTCAATACAGGGACTTGAGCCTTCTTTTCTCTTCCCTATATTATATAGAGAAGAGCTCTCTGGACTTCTTCCTTATTCACAACCGATCTTGTCTTCCCCCTAGTGCACCAATACTGACTCACCTCAAGCCATGCATAAACTTGGCCCTACCCCTCCAATGTCACCCTCATAGAACAGTAACACCCAGGAGGACCATAAACCCAAGATGCTTCTTGATATATCATTTCTCTCTATCTTGACCAGTTGGAACTACTTACTGTCCTACTTGATTCCAGTTTTTATATACTTACTTTTGCTGCTAGGGGATGACTTTTCTTATCTAGACACACCTCACTTCTTTGTTTTTATAAGAGTTAGCAGTAGGTTGGAGAGATCTGACTTTAATGTGTAGATATTTCTAATAATACAGTAAAATCAACAGCCCTTTATTTTATAGGGCTGTCCTGAAGGTAGTTGAGTCTGAACCTGGAGTGACTCTCCCTTCAAGGTCTCAGGCCCTAGTGCTATTCTCTCATCACAGAGTCCTTAATCACTGATGAAGAGTATTATATCAGTATACCCTCAAGGAACCTGCATATTATTTTAAAAGTTCATTTCTTATTATTTATATTATGTTTGCTATTACTA
The DNA here is from genome assembly GCA_011751065.1 of Lasiurus cinereus. Lineage (NCBI taxonomy): Eukaryota > Metazoa > Chordata > Mammalia > Chiroptera > Vespertilionidae > Lasiurus > Lasiurus cinereus. The sequence goes on along the minus strand of JAAGEH010000079.1, from coordinate 7,661,127 downwards.
ATTAGGATTTATTTCTCACAATACCTTTTTAAAGTAGAACATTAAGTGATGTATATAACTTGTAGAGAGTGAGGAACACATGGACGGTGTTTAATGAATGCTCTTGATGTGTACATTTTGTATCAAGGCACCTTAATACTTGGGTTCTAGTTTTACATGGTTTTCTGCTAAATATTTTATTATATATTTATAAATTCTAAAATCTATAAACAATTTTAATCTTCATTCATCTTTTCAAAAATGTATTTATATTTCTTTAGTTATTGTTTCGATTAGATCCTCAAAGATAAATTTCCATTATATCAATGAAAGAATCTTGATCTTATTCTTGAGTAAAGGTGGTCCCTTCTTAAATTGTTAAAATTTTATTTTACCCCTAAACTACCTTTTTTTGACAGCTTTTTTTCATTAACATGGCTGGGTTTTGTTGGTTTGTTTACATTTTATATTTTCCAATTGTCAGTTGATCCTTAGATATTGATTTTTAATAATGTGGCAATGAAAAGCTCCCTAGCAAGTTTACACACGGATGAGGATTTTGACTGGTTAATTTTATTGTAGTATAATTCAGTTGGAAAATTTTCATGATGTTGTGGTATTTTTGAATATCAAAAATTAGGACCATTCAATCTATCCAGCTCTTTGATGTCTTTGATTCCTTTATTTAGAAGCATTATCCAGCCTTCCAGGAGTTTTGCATAAAGGGTGTATATGGAATTGACTGTATAAACTTCCAAGTACTCTCATGTTGTAAGTCTATGTCTTGTTCCATTTTCTGAGACTCAAGTCTTTCTGAGATTCTGATAAGTAAAGTGACAGTTCCTCACTGTATTTTTCTACTTAAGTGTTTTCAGCTTTACATTTTTAGCCTTGCTTCATAGATGCCATGTCTCTATCTCCATGCTTTCATTCTTGAAATTCATTAATTTCTATAAAAGCCTCTTTGTGTATTTAAACTTTGTTTTAAAATTTAGTTTTATTTCAGTATGGTCTCAGGACATAATTTTGTTAGTGTCTAGTTAAGACAGATTTTTTTTAAGATGTGAAAATATTCTCTTATTACTACTTTATAAAATGTTTAGACTTAAAAATGTCAACATCTTTTGAAAAGTTTTTGGAATATCTTATTGCTTTACTCTATGTCCTACTAATGTGATATATCAAGTTATTAGATTTTCTTCATCATTTTCTTAATTCTTCAAAACCAATTGAGTATTTGCTATACTCTAGACATTTTGTATAGAATTCATAAGTATAAAACATCCTAGACCATTATGATGCTCTTAATATAACTGCAATGTATTTAAACATCAAAGTAAAATAAAAAAAATGAATGTAAAGGAAAATGGAATCAAAAGCAGCAACAATTAAATAGAATTTAGTATATAAGGAAAATTTTAACAAAGCTGTTACCATTGGAGTTGGAATTGGAAGGATGAGAACGTATATCCCATGCCAGTAATGGAAAGCAATGATATTCTGAGCTAAAGACTAGAGATCAAAAGACAAAAGTGTGTGATAAAAAGGATACACTAAAATGGAAAATACCTTTTTTGTAATTTTCTAAGATGTATGGAATAGGGGATGTATTACAAAATTAAATTAGGGTCAGAAAATAAAAGCCATAAAGAATTTTTGTCTTTATACCATGGCCATGGCCATTGATTTCTGAAATATTTTTTAGTAATTAGGGGGAAAAGGAACAGATAGAAGAATCACTTTGAATGTATATTTGATAGAAATCATAAACCGATTGAAAATAAGCATTGAGAACAATGTCATAACAATGAACACATGAATTTTTAAGGCTTGAGTAACTTGGAGAGGGCTACAGAATTATTTCCTAGGAATAACGCTAGAGGTGAACAGAAAATATTATAGGAAAGGATATGACAAATACAATGTCAGAAAGTACCACCAGGAAGAACATTTATTTTATAATTTGGAATAGTCAAAATTTTCTCATGTGGAACAGTGTTCTAGCTTTATTATATTGTTGATACACTTAGGAAGTTCTAGAATTCAATGAAGAATAGCTGGATACTGAGCTAGGCCAGTGGTCGGCAAACTCATTAATCAACAGAGCCAAATATCAATAGTACAATGACTGAAATTTCTTTTGAGAGTCAAATTTTTTAAACTTAAACTTCTTCTAATACCACTTCTTAAAAATAGACCCGCCCAGGCCATGGTATTTTGTGGAAGAGCCACACTCAAGGGGCCAAAAAGCCACATGTGGCTCGTGAGCCTCAGTTTGCCAACCACTGACCTAGACTATAATGAGAACCCATATACAACTGAGTAATGGAATGCTGTCAAACACAATATTTTTCCAACAAAGATGATGAAGACTAAAGATAAGATTTATAGGCGCACACACACACACACACACACACACACACGAGAGAGACAGAGAGAGACAGAGAGAGAGAGAGAAAGAGAGAGAGAGAGAGAGAGAGAGAGTTTGCCATGTATTGTGGAAAAACTAAATCATTAAGAATCTTGATGTTCTTCAACCCAGGACTGAAAGATATGGAGTTGTCTTTACTTTGGAGTCAACCACTACTTTAACATTATTTTGAGATGCAATTGTGTGTGATTAGACAACTTAAGTTTGTGCTAAAAAACAAAAACAAAAAAACAACAACTTCAGGCTTCTTTCTTCTAACCATTCACCAACAGAGACACCTACAATTTTCATTGGGTGCTTTAGTAATGATTGTAGATTGGTCCATTGTTCTGACTCTTTCTGGGTCACGGAGAGTAACCCTCCCTTGTTGACTTCTATTCAGTAGAACAGAGGACCCCATCATGAGAGTGTAAGTTGAACATCAATGAATAGAAGTGCTGGCCTGACTGTTTAATTAACAGCTGGTTCCTCTTAGAGGCATGGTGTCTGGGAAAAAAGGGGAGTATTAATTCTTTTATAACTGGAATTTTTGTAGAAGTTAAGTTTTGCCTTGAATTCCTAAAAAAAAAAACCTCAATTCCTGAGAAGAGTGATATTACCCCTAAATAAAATAAACAAGGTCAGGAATGCATTATTTCTAGAAAGAAGAATTTCTAACTTTTTCTACCATTTTAAGTGTCTGTTTTTACCAAATGATCCACTTGCCTACCTAGATTCAGCTGATATAACTAATGACAAAATTCACTAATTTCAGTTTATTGAATTCTTTTAATTTATTTTATTTTTATTTTTTTCCCTATTGCCATCCCCAGCCCTCCCCACTCCCCAGTACATGCCCTCACCCTTCCCCCAACCCCCCCAATGCACTGTATCCACTGGCTATGCCTACACACATGCATATAAGTCCTTCGGTTGATCTCCTACAGCTCTCCGCCCCCACCCTCAACCTCCCCTGCCTTCCCTCTGTAGCATGACAGTCTGTTCATTGCTTCTTTGCCTCTGCATCTGCTTTGTCCCCACCCCCCGATTCTTGTCTTTTAAAACATCTTGCCCCTGTGGGCTAGAAATAAACCCACAAGAGAAAAAAAAGTTTGAGTCCCAGTTTCAATATCAAACAGTTCCTTTAGAATGACCATCCCCTGAGAATCCTCAAGCCACATGTTGCTCTTTAGATGTACCAACTTTTTTTCTTCTAACTTCCATCTACTACTCTTCTTGAAAATTTCAATTCCTAAATAGGTTTATTAGTCAAGAATTTCATTGCTGTTCATTTTATAACTATAATTTTGTTAAAACATTCTTGCCTTGCCTAGCCAACATGGCTCAGTGGTTGAGCATTGATCTATGAACCAGGAGGTCACCATTTCATTCCAACTCAGGTGATATGCCAGAGTTATGGGCTCAGTTCCCAGTGTGGGGTGTGCATGAGTCAGCTAATCAATGATTCTCTCTCATCATTGATGTTTCTATTTCTTTCTCTCCTTTCCTCTCTGAAATCAATAAAAATAAAAAATAAACCAAAAAAAAAAAAATTCTTGCACAATATACTAGTAAGTTCCCCTAGGTCCTAGAGTGGCTTGGTGAAGACCCTGGAATGGAGAGTTTTTGAGTGAGGATAACAACAGAATTTTGTCAATAAGTTGAAAGTCTTATTGGTGAGGAGCTTCAAAAAATATTTGCGGGCCAAGACTGGTTTGGCTGAGTGGATAGAACGTCGGCTTGCGGACTGAAAGGTCCCAGGTTCGATTCCAGTTGGGGGCATGTACCTTGCTTGCAGGCACATCTCCACTGTGGGGCGTGCAGGGGGCAGCTGATTGATGTCTCTCTCTCATCGATGTTTCTGACTTTCTATCTTTCTCCTTTCCTCTCTGTAAAAAATCAATAAAAAATATATATTTAAAAAATATATATATATATTTGTGGTTACCCTTGTGATACTAGGAAAAGCCTGTGTTCTCCAAAGCTCTCTGAACTTTAGGTGGTAGACAATGAGAACTGAGCAGTTATTACATTGCCAATTGCTATTGAAACCAGGTTTCTGTTAGTCCTAAACAGACTTTAGGGTGTCCTCAAAGATCACAGTGTAACCTTAATGAAACCCAATTTTATTTTACCATAGAGTAGACTATATTATAAAGTAATGAGTCACTATAATTTTTAAATACATTTTTAATGATTTCAGAGTAGAAGGGAAAGGGAAAGAGAAATAGAAACATCAATGATGAAAGAGAATCATTGATTGGCTGCCTCATGCATGCCCCACACTGGGGATTGAGCCCATAACTCTGGCTTATTATCTGACTTGGAATGAAAAACTGTGGCCTCCTGGTTCAATGCCCAATCATTAAGCCATGCCGGCCAGGCTAGTCATTATAATTTTTGATAATCCTTCACTTTTGCATATATTTTCTCAATTTGTAAATCTCAGCACACACTTGGTCTCATTTAATCCTCCTACGACACTAGGCAGTGGGCTTTGTCAATCTCACTTTGCAGATATGGAGACCTAGAACCCTGGAGATTAAAGCAACGTCTCCAGGTCTTTTTCTTATCAAGTACTTTGTCCACTAAACCACAACTACCATGTGACCAAGGTCCTACATAGTTAGTATAAACTTCAAGGATAAATTCCAAAAACCCTTTATACAGAGACTGAAAAGCTCTGGGGATTTCTTTAGAACTGGCTTTATGGTCCTAGGTCACTATGTTTCTACTATAATGCTTACACATCCTCTCCCTCCTTGCTTTAGTGAGAAACTGCTCACCCCTTTGCTCTCAGCAAGGGTGTAAGAGGCTTTCAGATGCTTTCTCTACTTCACTGGTACTACCCCAATTTATACTCTGCTAGTATTATGAATGTCTCTTCTTTGGGTTTATATGATTAATGTTTATATCCTCTTAGAAGTCCCTGTATATTCATTGAGCAAGAGAAATGTGTTTTTACTCATTTTTTTGTCCTTGTGCCCAGAAGTTTCTAGCTTATAGTAAATGTTCAATATATATTTGTTGAATGAATAATTAAGTCTACTTGAATAAGTTAGTTTACTTGGGAGAAGAAGCAATGATTTTATAATTCAGTGCTGGAAATTTCTTTAAAGACTTTTTCCCTACTCAGCACATTTTCTTATTGTGAATCAAACCATGAATCCAATTCCCCTGGTACTTGCACTATTCAGTGGAACTAAATGGTGCTACATAAAATTAGTCAAGTCAAGCAGAGGAGAATTTAAGAAGTTTTTGTTTGAGCACATAAAACTAGTTTCATCCAGATTGAGTTAATGAATCTATCAAAGATGTCAAGTTCTTTTTTTTTCCCCAAGAAGGTCAGCCAGAGAAAGAATCTTATACCAGGTGGATCAAATTCATTTCCAAGTATACATTTCAGCTCAAGCTAAGGGTAACTGTATCTCAGCTGACCCAAAACATAAATGTCAACTTGTGAGGCATTTGTATGACATGCATCAACTTTTCTCAGGAGGATGCTAAATTATGAACTCAAGATCTGATTTTTCCATTGTGTCTTTGATGCTAACACTGTAGAAAAATATACCCTCATATTTGCAGGAAATCTGTCAGAGTAGTTGAAGTAGTGAGAAAGAATTTTTTATCTTTTTTAAAAAAATGTATTTTATTGATTGTTTTACAGAGAGGAAAGTAGAGAAAGAGAGAGTTAGAAACATTGATGAGATAGAAACATCTATCAGCTGCCTTCTGTACATCCTCTATTGGGAATTTGTGCATAACCAAGATACATGCTGTTGACCAGAATTGAACCTTTCAGTTTGCAAGCCGATGCTTTATCCACTCAGCCAAACCAGTTAGGGCTGAGTTTTTTTATCTTGGTCTATGCTTTTGATAATGCTAAGTGACCATTCAAGGAAAGCTGATTCTGTTCCCACTATACAGATGGCGTAAATGAGGCAGCACACATTGATGAATTAGATGAGCCAGAAAAATGCCTTTTGTGAAATGACTTTTTTGCAATGACCTGTGATAGGATTTTCTGTGAAATTTTGTCTCATAAAAAGGTGAATTTGTAGTGACAGAGTCTATTTGGAATCAATGGAAAGTTGTAAGAAGCTGCATAGAGATGGCTACCTGCAATCCCTTATTGCTCTAATACAGACAGCCTCACAGGATGGGGAGAACTAGGAGTTGGGAAACCTGGATTCAGCAACTTTATTCATGAGCATTGGGAAAGTACTTTCTACTATGGGTCTCAGTTTTCACATCTGTAAAACAAGGAGAATAAATTCTGGGTGATTCCAAGTGTGGGTTTGCAGCTTGGGTTGTATCAGAATGACCAGGGACTGGTTAAATTGCAGGTTCCTGGCTCTCCTCCAGGACTTAACAAATAAAACTTTTGGGAGAGGAGTCAGAACCTGGGAATCCAAATTTTTAATAGCTCCATAGATGATTCTTGTAAATTAATGAAATACAGATGGAATACTTCCAACCATGAATTGTAAACTTTGGCTCCCATATTTAACAACCCAATCCAATCTATGTCCCCAGGGCAGTGATGGGGCTGCTGGAGGTATCTCTGGGTTTGATACAACACAACTGTTCATCAGAAAGTACTGCCTGGATTTTCTCAGCACTCTGTGATTTGAAAGAGACTGAGATATACATTATTAATCTCTTCAAGTTTCATAAATGCCACAAAATAGTGATGGAACATAATTCTGCTAATAAGGGAGAGCCATGGAAAGGACCACCATGAGAAACTTGCAATTTAAGAGTTATCTTTTGCAGTGGGCTGATGGAGCACCTGGAGGAAAGAGAGATCAGAGACATTGCTATTGTCCAGGGAACAGGGTATGAGCACAAGACACAGGGAGTAACCTATTCATAAACTGATCCAGGTGCTATTAAACTGAAACCATCCCATTTAGAATGAATGATGGTACTTCACAAGCATATTAATAGAGTTTTATATTCTTTTATACTACTGAGTTTCTTATTTATACATTTAAGAACATTTGTGCTCAATATACCTCGATATGGTGTGTGTCTGTGCATGCCTTTAAGCTGTTTTCGTGGTGTTTTGGGAACTACTAGGGATTCTAAAGGGAATTTATAATTGGAAAAGTGACACTTAGATGGCTTGAATTCCTTCCATTTAAACATCAGATTCATTACCAGTAAGATAAGTGCTAATAAGCATTGGAGAGGGTATGAAGAAAAGGGAACCCTTATTCATTACTGGTGGGAATGAAGACTGTTATAACCAATATGGAAAGTAGTCTGAAAATTCCTCAAAAAATTAAGTATAGAGCTGCCCTGCTGCCATGGCTCAGAGGTTGAGTGTTGATCTATGAAATAGGAGGTTATAGTTCCATTCCCGGTCAGGGCACATGGCTGGGTTGCAGGCTTGATCCTCAGTGTGAGGCATGCAGAAGGCAGCCAATCAAAGACTCTCTCCCATTGATATTTCCACCTCTCTCTCCATTTCTGAAATCAATTAAAACACACACACACACACACAAAGAATAGAGCTACCATACAACCCAGCATTCCTACTCCTGAGTATATACCCAAAAAAACCAATATCACGTACTTACAACGATATGCACTCCCATGTTTACTGCAGTATTATTCACATTGGCCAAGAAATGGAAAAAAAAATCAAAGTGCCCTGTGATAGAGGACTGAATAAAGATGTAGTATATATACACAATGGAATACTACTCAGCCAAAAGAAAGGATAAAATAGAGCAATTTGCAGCAACATAGATGGACCTTGAAAAATTATGCTAAGTGAAATAAATCCGTCAGAAAAAGCTAAGAACTATATGATTTCACTCATATGTGGGATACAAAACTGAAACTCGTGAACACAAAGAGCAGGGAGGTCGTTGCCAGAGGAAAGGGGGTTGAGAGAGAAAGGTGTCATAATATATGGTGACAGGAGAGTTGACTTTGGGTGGTGGGCACATGGTGCAATAAACAGTTCCTGTAGCATAGAAACCCACACTTGAGAAACCTATATGTTCCTGTTAACCAATGTTTCCCTAGTAAATTTATTAAATGAAAAATAAGCATTCAATGCTAAACAATATAACATCAGATTTGTAGTTAAGACATTTTTCAGTAGACTGTGTATAATCAACTTTGTTTCCTCTAACAAGCTTTAAATTTAGAAACAAGATAGTTCTATTTATTAAGACCTTTAGGCACAACATTTTCAAAAAAAAAATAAAAGTGCTAATTTGCAGTTTTAAGTTTTTAGAGTTGCAAAGGTGTACAAGTTATATATTGAGGTTAGAGCATTAAAAAGCCAATTAAGATTGGGATAGTTAGCTCATTTTGGCTCTTTTCCTTTTTATACTGGTAATTGGTAGCTTAGTTTGATACAAAAGAATAGTTTTATGAGTTTATACTAATGCACATATTTTTATCTTGATTTGTCTTCTCAAAAATCCTCTTTTCAAAATTTTGTATGTTGTAGCAATCGCTGTAAGATGGCTTTAGTCATCCAATTAGGGCGTCAAGATGCCAGTTCAAGGACTTATGACAATTGATACTTATGATTGGACTCTTTTCAGGCAATAGAATGCTTGCCTAAAGGTGTACCAAAGGCTAGCTTTTTGGACAGTATTGATCACTTTGTTAGAATGTGAATCACAGAACCTCCAGCTTTACTCTTTGGTTCTGCAGGAGGTATTAACTGAGATACCATCGTGAGCTCATGGCTATACTCAATGTTTTCATGAAAGATCTGCGAGTTGCTTGGAAACACAAAGCCAAGAGCAGGATTGATTTGAAATTCTCTAGTTGAAATACGTGGTATATTAAAGTTCGCCTTGCAGGTCATGAGCATTAAGATCGCCAACACTGTGACCTCTCCGTGGGGAAGAGGGCTGCTTCAGGAAGAAGCTTACAAATGAGCAGCATGAATCCCACATTCTGCTAAAATCAAATAGTACCTTTTCACTTTGTTGTATGCTTTAATACACAAGATATAAGTCAGCAGGTTGAGTTATTCATCCTTTTCACCAAGCACAAAGAGAATCAGTTCTCACCACTTTTGTTCAACAAGAAAAATGTCACCACAAGGCAGCTCATTTTTTTCAAGAGAAAGTAAAATATTATATAAATTAATTCTAAATAGTAAAGTTTTATGCATTTTAATGAAGGATTTCTATTAAAACAAATCCTTGCTTTCATCTTCCAGTGCCCCAGTATGGGATAAATAATAATAACCGATCTCAGTTTTAGTTTCTAATCCTCCACTTACTAGCATTTGACTTTTTTTTTATTAATGTGTTACATGCATACATATTTTCCCATTGCCCCCCCTCCCTCCAAGGCATACCCTAACCTCCCAGTGTCTTGTGTTCATTGGTTATGCTTATATGCATGCACACAAGTCCTTTGGTTGATCTCTTATCTACCCCACCTCTCCTTAACCTTCCTGCTATAATTTGACAGTCTCTTTGATGCTTTACTGCCTTGGTATCTATCTTTTTGTTCATCAGTTTATAATGTTCTTTATTATCCACAAATGAGTGAGATCATCTGGTGCTTCTCCTTCACTGACTGGCTTATTTCACTTAGCTTAAGGCTCTCCAGTTCCATCCAGGTTGCTGCAAATGGTAAGAATTCCTTCTTTTTAATGGCAGCATAGAATTCCATTGTGTAGATGTACCATAGTTTTCTGATCCACTCATCTGCTGACGAGCACCTAGGCTGTTTCCAAATAGTAGCTATTGTAAATTGTGCTGCTATGAACATAGGGGTGCATAAATCCTTTTTGAACATTTTACTTCTTATATTACTTATGCTCTGGCCTTAATTTACTTCATTTATGAAATAGAGATAATGATAGTACTTCACAGAACTCTGGAAGGTTAAATGAATAAGTTACTATGGTTAGATTGTATAAGCCCGAATAGGCATCCTGTCCCTTCCCCCCTCCAACACATCCCCAAATTGTCTCAAACAGATGTGTATATGTGTGTGCATGCACCCGTGTTTATATGCCTGAACTTTTTGTAATAGAATACATATGGGCTAGGAAGGTAGAACTGTCCCTACCTTTTTCTGGTCAAGTGACTTTCAGCCAGAATCTTACTATCATTCTCTCTCTCTCTGACTCAGTTTCCTTATTATTAAAATGGAAACAATTCCTCCTGCCCCAAGTGGATATTTTGATGACTCATAGACATAATCTATGTTATGTACCTGGAACAGGCAAATTCTAGAGTGCCAGTTTCTTTTACCTTTTCCCTTACTGCTTTTGAATAGAGAGAGAATGGAGAATGAAAGATTAAATGTACTATATTTCATGCTTGCAACGTTATCTCTTGATTATACCAATGACGATTATATTGAATATCTATTTATTATTCTTATCTGAATAGTTTAAAGCTATTATCTCATGTAATCTTCACTGCAGCCCTTTCTGAAAGATACTGTTATTTCCTCTTTTTTTATTGATAGTAAAGCTCGGAAATCAGGTTTATTCATTTAAGTTCAATCAGGTTCCAAAACCATTGTATTCAACTATTCACTTTATACTTCCCTAGACAAGTTTATTTGTCCTTCAATCATCTGTTCCCTTGGTTGTTTTTGTTTGTTTGTTTTTTGTTTTTGTTTTTACCAGTCTTTGGATTTAGATCAGGGGGAATACTACCTTACAAAACACAGGCAGACCAAATCTAAGCTATGCTTAGACTTGTTCCAGTCAAGAAGGTATCATTTTTTTTTAAGCCTGAGTTTTTGATTGTTCATAAGAACATAATGGAGTCACTTTCTCATTTGCTTTTCAGCAAAGGTGTATGGTTTGAAGAAGCCTTGCCTTTAAATGATCAGATGGCTTATGTAATTAATAAGAATGTTATCCTTAAAGGAGAATAGAATATCTTGCAAATACAAGAGCACTTGATTAGATTTTTAAATTAGAATGTAATTATGTAATTTTAATTTTTTTATGTTTTTTTTTAGAAAAAAAAATGAGAGCACTTTTAATCTTTTAGGTTGCTTCATTTTGGTAAAAAGACAATTTTAGGAAATATTTAAATTTAAGTAGCTATTCTGCATTCTGCCTAATTTTGGACCTTGTCCAATCTCTAAAGGACTTGAAGCAGATAAGTTTGCTTATACCTAGTTTTTTAAATAACTAGATTTTGTAATTCAAAACAGGGATAAGCTGTTGATATGGATTATTGCACTCAGTATAATGAAACTGTCAATATGCTTAGAGATGCTCGGTGTGTAATCAGGCATGTAGGGAAATAGCCCATTCAACCTCTGAAACAAAAGATTTGCCTTTCACACCAGAACTGTACAAAAGCAGCCATGTCCTTTATTTAGGAAATAAGTTGGAATATGGATAGCTGTCTTAATGTGGAATGGAGTGTATCCTTTGTTCCCAAACACTTTCCTCTATAGAGAAGAACAACGAGACAATAAGGTTATCTATTAATCTACTTGTTTGAAAGTTCTCCATTTATCTACCACCTGAAAGGGCAAGAAAACAACTACCTGGGTTTGGAATCCTGTGAACAATTATATAAGTCTTAGCAAATTTCAACAATTAAGTCTGAAGAGGAGATGGATTTTTTTAATTTGAAACAATTTTTTTCCTTTTTGGAAGTCTCCATTCTCTATCTCATGATGTGGATTCCTTGTTCTATTCTATCATTAGACCTTAGATGCTTTATGATAGGGGCACTAGTAAAAGTTATCATTGGATTCAGCAATGCACTTGGTATTATTACAAATACTTTATATTTTATATTTTATGTAACACTCTCAGTATTATGAGGGTAGGTCTTTTTTCCCCCATTCTTTGGATTATTAAAGTGACTTTTAGACCCCTTTTCTGTTATGTGGTAGAAGCAAGATTTACCTACCTGTATTCATAACCTAGGGTTACTTTAAATCATAAGGGTGCATTCAATCATTGATGCACAGGTGAAGCCTGGCCCACTCAGACAGTGTTCCTTGCATCAGGCTGGTTGTCCATCTCTAGATGTGCTGTTGTAAAGCTACTCATGTCAACATTCATTTGGTTGAACAAGTTTCCTAGGATCCTAGAAACTCAGAATTTGAAAAAAGGCTAGAAGTCACTGAGGACCCAATTCCCAAATGTTATTTATGAGAAACTGAGGACCAGGAAGGCAAACACAAACATGACACCAGCACTGATAAAATACATTGTCCAGCTTTGGTCACAGGGGTAGTAGCAGAACTGGAATTAATAAGTGCTCATTTCTGATGAGTGTTAATCACGCTGCCACTATACTGCATACTATATTTATATCTTGACACATTTATATAGAACACATCACAGAAATTTTCAGATAAGGGAAGATAATTTACAATTTGATTATTTTCCGTTACAAAATGCATAGGGTTTTAAAAATCCTTATTTAGAAAATATATATGAAAACACAAATAACTGGAATGCTCTTTAGAAACCATACTAGGCGTTTGACAGTAACAGAATAAACAAGTCACTGAATGGAAGAGCTGAAAATGAAATTAAAAAGTATACTCTTCTACCCCTAGCCAGTTTGGCTCAGTGGATAAAGCATAGGCCTGTAGATTGAAGGGTCCCAGGTTTGATTCCAGTAAAGGGTACATGTCTGGATATGGGCTTGATCTCCAGTAGGGGGTATGCAAGAGGCAGCCAATCAAGACTCTAGTCATTGATATTCCTATCTCTCTCTCTCCCCCCTCTCCTTTCCTCTCTGAAATACATATGTATATGTATATGTATATGTATGTAAATAAATATGTGTATATATATTTAAAATATACTCCTCTATGTTGCCCAAAGAATGACACACATAATGCTCAGGTAGTGAAATGATTAGGGATATATGTTATGATTTTTAGTGACATAAACAAAATGTGAATATTTATTTCAAAGATATTATCCTATATATACATATGTGTTTGTATCTATGTATATTTTTGTGTATATATTTTTTGAGCTTTTATTGTGTGTCAGGTACTGTACTGGGGTATATAAAAACAGAAAAGTCAGGTTTCCTGCCCTCATGAAGCTGACACTGGCCCATGAGGATCATCTACACAACGTGAGGACTATTTTAAATTTGAAATCTTCAGGTCCTAACCATACTGGCCATTGTCACTGTTGCGTTAACTATATGAAAGCCAGGTTTTTGCCACAGGCATGGTGAGAACAGACCTTGGCTGGGAAGAGAGAAAAGTCTGTTAGAATAGCTCAAGTTCTCTCACAATAGATGGGCCTCATTAGCCATTCTCAGCTTCATAGGTTATGCAGTCGTGGATGGCATCATTTTGTCCAGTGAAGAATTGCCCAGGAGATTGTGTTGACATCTGAGATTTATTTTAATCCTCTTTTTCAGATTTTATAATGAGCATTGCAACAAAGGCCACCAAAGAATCATTACATATCTTATAAAATCTTAATAATACAAAAATTAGAAACGTTTTTCATGCATGTGTTCAATTTGTTCAGAATCCGCAGATTTCACTCTGCTGATGAGCACACAGTACCTTGCAGGGGACACAGCTTTTTAGAGGTCATGATTCCTGAATTGCTGGGCATGTTTTGTTATAAATGTTGAGTTTTGTAATGTACTTTTATGGTCAAATTTCACTATTTAGACAAAGAAGAAACAGAATGCACATATCTTGTGTATAAGTGTTTTTTTCCCTCACTTATTCATTAAATGTTTACTGATTGCCTACCTCAATCATAGTATTAAGTATAAAGAAGATAAAAGAATAAGGTTTTAGAAATGAGGCAGCATTTCCAGCCGATATAGTATAGGGATCTATATGGAAAAGCAAATGATTTCCCCCCAAAAGGCAAGAAGCCAAGGAGGTAGGCAAAGCATGAATGTGGGAAGTAGGGTTAGATGTCTTATTTTTTTTCCTGGATCCATCACTTAATAAGTATGTGATCCTGAGTTCTATATTCTAAATGTGTCCTTTCAAAATTCATATGTTGAAACTTATTCCCCAGAGTAATGATATGTGGAAGTGGGGCTTTTGGGAGGTGATTAGGTCACAAAGATAGAGCCCTCAAAAATAAGATTAGTGATCTTTTAAAACAAAAACAAAAACAAAAAAACATCAGAGAACTCCTTTTTCTCTTTTGTCATTTGAAGACACAGCAAAGAGATGACTTACACTGAACCAGGAAGCAGAAGCTCACTAAATGTTGAATCTGATGGTGCCTTGATCTTTTCCCAGCCTCCAAACTGAGAGATAAATTTGTGTTATGAGCCACCCAGTCTATGGAATTTTTTAATGGCAGCCTGACTAGATTTAAGACACTAGGCAAGATGTCCAATCTCTCAGAGTTTGATTCCTCATCTGTAAAATAAGATTAAAACCACATATTTTTGTTGTATTCTTTTAAAGATAAAAGGGTATATTATACACAGAATTACCTACACAGAGGAGATATCCAATGAAGATTTTACCCCTTCTATTATTTAGTGGTAAGATCTCAAACAACTCAATTATCCCCCAAAAGCAGTTGTGCAAGTCAAGACATCTTCTCCATGAAACTTTTTAGCCTTTAAATGGTATCTCATGCAATATTCTTTCTTTTGATCCCCCACACCCAACCCAGGCTGCTTCTCCATTCTTTTCATAGATTTTGTTTCCTTGGTGCTTCAGCTTCCTTTTCACATTTCGTGTCTTTTCTTTTCTTTCCTTTTTATACTTTTCTCTTACTCTGTTTTTTAAAAAATACTCACCTGAAGATATGTTTGCATTGGATTTATATAGAGAAAAAAAGGTAGAGGAAAAAAGAGAGAAAGAGCAAGGGCAAGAGAGAGAGATACAGAGAGGTGAGAGAGAAGCATTGCTTAGTTTCCTCCAGAAACTTGCCCTGCCTAACAGAGGATCAAACCTGAAACCTAGGAATATGCCTGACCTGGAGTCTAAATCTCAACATTTTAGTGTATGGGGTCACATTCTAACCAACTGTGCCACCTTGCCAGGGTTTCAAGGTTCCATTCCACTCAAGGCCTGCCATAGACAGTATTTCCAAGCTCCCTATTTTCCTTGCACCAAAATAAAAGTACTCAAATGTTTTTAATTATGCTTTCCTGAAAACATGAACCAAATGTTATGTTGAATATATTCTAGAACCTCTCAAAATTCTTATTTTGGTTGTGTCAATATTTCATTGCAATAACTAATTTTGTTATCACTTTCTCCAACCAGGCTTTTGCCTAGGGTTATCTTTTGTAAAACATGCCTGTAGTCCTGGTCTACCTCTCACCATGACCACCTCTGCCCAACCCCTTTTTTTTCTCTGCCCTACCCTTGCACTTCTGCAAGCATTCAGGATTTTGTCTCCTAAAATTAAAGTCACTGTGTGTATATATTAAGATAAAGTAAGAAAGGAAAATGCCAAGTGCAATGAAGAAGAATAAAAGAAAAGGAAAAGTTGAACTTCACTATCTAATGTCAGCCACTGGCCATGTGTGGCTATGATACATGTGAAATGTAGTTAGTCTAAATTGAAATAAATTGTAAGCATAAAATACACACTAGATTCCAGAGCTGATATGAAAAGAGAAATGTAAGGAATCTTAAGCAAAATGTTCTATTACAAGCATGTCAAACTCAAAGGCTAACATGGACCAAATAAACAAGATTTAAGTTTATATGGACTGCAAAAAAACCAAAAGCTTCAATTTTCATAGAAAATGAAAAATGATAAAAACATGCTAATGCAAAGGATTAAAATAAATGAGTAATCATTAACATGAAACAATAGAACCTTTTAATATACATTAATATTTTTTCTTGAACATTAACTTACCAGACACTGCATAACTGCACAAATTAACGAGTGTAACACAAATAAACCTATTTTTCTTGAACGCTGAAAGGGAACTATTTCCTTATGCAACCAGTCAGTACAAGACTAATGATGTGGCAGTAGGCTGCTAAAATATTGGCTGCTAGTATTAGTGCAGAGAAATGGTGTGCTTGTGTGTGAGGCGCATAAGGGAAATTAATGCAACACGATTATAGTAATCAGACATTAGCAAAGGTTCATTATTAATAATCTACACTATTAAAAGAGAAATATGTAAATTGACCATACCTCTGCTATGCCCACAAGCTGCACCCACCAGCCAATGAGGAGCATATATGCAAATTAACCCAACTAAGAAGCGGTGGCCACGGAGCTGGAGCAAACAGGAGGCTTGGGTTGCCACAGCAATGGAGGAAGCCAAGCTTCCTGCCCACCCTGGCCAGTCCTGGCCTCCACTCAAATCTACAAAGTTTGAATTATAGGAGATAAATAAATCTCAGATATGTGCTTCCAGCCGGCCCTGGCTTCTACTCAAGGAGGCACTGAAAACAACAACAACAACAAAAAGGATGGGCTGGGAGCTTGGGTCATGGGTGGGGCGAGGGAGGTGATCAGGCCAGGATGGACGGCAGTTGTGGGTGATGAGTTTAGTGGGGGTTGAGGCCATTGGAGGTAAGCAGACCAGCAGGGGGAGGTCAGCAGGAAGGGATGTTTAGAGTGAGCAGGCCAGCAGGAAGGACAATTGGGGGTGATCAGTCTGGCGGGGGGCTTTTTGGGGTGAGCAGGCCAATGGTGGGGCAGATGGGGGTTAGCAGGCTGGTAGGCAGAGTGATTAGGGGCAATCAGACAGTCAGGCAGGCAAGCAACTGGAGCCAGCAGTCCCAGATTGTGAGAGGGATGTCCTACTGCTGGTTTAGGTCCAATCCATGTAAAGCAGCAGTAGGATACCCCTCAAGGGGTTCTAGATTGAAGAGGGTGCCGATTGGGTTGAGGAACACCTGCCCCATGGATGAATTTCTTGCACTGGGCCACCAGTTATGTATAACAAGATACTGTAAAATTAAATTACAAAATTTTTATTGAAATGTTTCTTATATACCATTATATTGACTGGGTGGCAAAAATATTCAGTGTGGCCCACATGCAGCCTGCAGACTGTGAGTTTGGTCTGCTTGTTCTATTGCATATTGCAAAGAAGATATATTGGATCTATCATGTCAAATAAATTTTTTAATTAAAATTAATTTCATGTTTCTTTTAACGTTTTTAATGTGGCTACTAGAAATTTTTAAATAGCACTTGTGGCTTTTGTGTGCCTCATATTATAGTTTGCTGAAAGGGTTATTGTATAAGATGAGATAGAAAAGGTGATAGAAGGCCCTTTTTAATGCTCTGTAGGCAATTAAAAGGGTATTTGCATTTGCACTCCCTCTCTCTTCTTCTCTGAAATCAATAAAAATATATTTAAAAAATAAAGTGTATTCTTTTATGTAGAGATACATCATTCTTTAAATAGACAAATTACATTACAATGAAGTCTACCGATGTACAAATTTTAATAAATAATTTGAAAATCCTATTATTCTAATACCATAGTGTGCCATCCATTATCTCAAAGTGCGCCCCTACTTTTTAGTAAAATTTTTAATTTTATATTGTTTCTATTTTTTTAAGAGAGGACAGGAGAAGGAAAGAGAGAAAGAAATATCAATGATGAGAGAGAATCATAGAATTTCTGTACCCTGCATGCCCCGCACTGGGGACCTAGCCTGCAACCCAGGCATGTGTCCTTGACCTGAATTGAACCCAAGACCCTTCAGTCCATTAGCTGACACTCTCTCCACTGAGCCAAACTAGGTAGGGCTGCTTTCATTTTTTTTTAAAGCTACAAAGTATTCTTAAAGGAGCACTTTCAAAATTCAGATAAAAATGTTAGGGACTTAGAATTCTAAAATAATAGGAGTCACTGTGACATAGACTTTCTGAACATACGTTATAAAGACATTTCCAGGCACTCTTGACCTCATCTTTTAGAAAATATGCTTCTTATATGTCTACTTACTACTACATTTTGACTTATCACCTCTGAGGTTTCTGAGTTTCTTTCTCACTTCAAACCTGATCAATATGTCCATTTCTTACCATAAAATTCCACAAAGGGATAGGCAGTAGAGACTGAGTAACCAAAAGCAGAATGATATTATCTGCAGAATAACCATGATGTGATGTGAAGAATTATTCTGGTTGTGGATGCAGTATGTTTTTATTTTTCTCTATACACCTTGTTATAGGATGAATAAAGTGTGGTAGGCTAAGAATCTTGGCTCTAGAGCTGTAATACCTGAGTTCAAATTATGGTTCTTCTATTCAATAGTCATGTGAGTTGGGAAAAATTTTAATCTATGTGCTTCACAATTCCCGTTTGTACAATGGTGGTAATATTTGTTCCTACATGTAAGCTTATTGAAAAAATTAAATGTATTAATACTTGTTAAACACTAATAATGCCTGAATAAGCAAGCACTTTATAGATGTTAACTACTTTTTTTCCTATTATCTATCTATCTATCTATCTATCTATCTATCTATCTATCTAATAATCTATCACCTATCTAATCATCTGTTATCTGTCTATCTTTCTGTATCTATCAATCTATCTATTATCTATCTATCATCTACATCTATATATCTTTATTGCAATCTCTCTATCTTGCTTCATACTATGAAAGTGCTAACAGCAAAAAGCATTTATTCCTATTTTGTACCAAGAAATCTAGACAGTAAGCTCCCATCCTTCTAGAATTCCAGAAAACCAAAGGTATCTTTCAGCCTCATATTTTGCAAAATTTCCCCTATTGCCTGCACTCAACAGGCCATTAGTCACACATCTATAAGAGTTAAAATCAGTCCGGCCAGTTTTGCTCCGTGATTCATTGTTGATCTATGAACTAGGAGGTCACCAGTTCGACTCCTGGTCAGGGTACATGCCTGAATGCAGGCTTGATCCCCATTGGGGAGCATGCAGGAGGCAGCCTATACTGTTTCTCTTTCATCATTGATGTTTCTATCTCTCTCTTCCTCTCTCTGAAATCAATAAAAATATATTTAAAATCAAAGGCATCCTTTATCAGCAGTCCTTTCAATACTTTTATGACCTCAACTTCTTTCTACTGCCTTTGTGCTCTATATCACACAGACATTCTGTATGGAGGCTTTTGTGTCCTTCAGGAACAATGAAAAACTAACTTAATAGCTCAAGATGAAGTAACAGAGATCAAATCTATCCTCCAGCCTGAAACAATCACACACAAAAAAATTGATACAATATGTAAAAACAATGCTTTGTGGGACCATTGGACATCAGACAGTGAAGTTCAGTAGTCCCTGAGGAACAGGAAACAATAAGTCCTATCACTGCTTCAGCTTAATGTCAGGAATTTCCAGTCTACAGTGTAAGAAATGGGGATCTAGATAGAGCCTGGTATATTCCCTGAACTGAGGACATAGATCTGGGTTTGGGAAAATAAGGAGAGTTGGCGTTTACAGAAAAAAATCCTGGAGAGGAGATATTTGCATAGAAAAAGAACTCCAGATAGCTACAGATGGTTGATCTCTGGTATTTCACCGAATAATTATGTGTACATGCATGTTAGTAAATTGCCTGCATCAGGGATAAGGGGATTATATGTAACAGTACTCAGCAGTCAAACATGGCTGGGACTAATGTCTGTCCCCACCAGTCATGTTAGAAAATCTCAAGATTCATAGGTATTGGGTAGAGCACTTAGGAAACTCTTCTCTCAGCAGTGGAGAAAATTAGTCCTAGACTGAGCATTGCTCTGATCCCATATGTGAAATCTTAAATGTATGAACCAAAAAGTTCAGACTTTTGGCAAATAACTTAATTGTGCTCTGGAGTAAAGCTTGAGAATATTTATAGTATTTAGAATATATATAATACAAATCATTTAGCTTCAACAAAATAATGTTCACACTATTTGGCATCCAATAAAAAAATACTGACCCTAAAAGAAACAGGAATATCAGTCAATCACAACAAACCTAGTATTAACACAGATGTTATAATTAGCAGACAAGAACATAAAAAGAGTTATTACATATGTCTCTCATATATTCATAAAGTTTCTACGTTAATAATAAATAAAAATCCAAATAAAACTTTTACAGTTGAAAACTATAATGTCTGAGATGAAAAATATGCTGGACAGTATTAATGGCAGATGAGAAACTGTAAAAGAAAGATCAATGCAGTTGAAGTCATAACAATAGAAACTGTACAAAATGAAATAGAAAAACGGAACCAAATAAAAAAAAACAGAAATAACAATAGCATGCTATGAGGCAACTTTCAGTGGCATATATATATGTATATATATATGGAATTGAAATCTCTGATGAGTAAGGGGGCAGAAAATGCATCTGAAGAAAGAATGATTGAAAATTTTCCAATTTAGCAAAATATAGTAAAAAATATAAACCCACAGATCCAAGAAACTCAGTGAATAGCAAGCACAGGAAATAAAGAAAGCTACATCAAGACACGTAAAAGTCACATTGCTCAACATCAGGGATGAAAAGAAAAATCTTATAAGTACTCAGAAGAAAAGAGACACACTATACACAGGAATAAATGTAAGGATTACAAAAGATTTCTCATCAGAAGCAGTGTAAGGGAAAAGATAGTAGAGCAACATCATTAAAGTACTTACAAGTAGAAAAAACCTCTCATTTTAGAATTCTAGACTGAGGAAAAATATTTTTAAAAATATTTAAAATATATTTATATATATATAAAATTGAAAATTTTTTATCACCATCAGATTTGTAGTGTAAGAAATGTTAAGAAAAAGTCCTGCAAGGAGAAATAAAATTTTGCTAGATAGAAATAATGATCTATGCCAAGAAATGGAGAGCACCAAAGACATTAAATGCATAGGAAAAAAATATAATAGAAGTTTCTTATTATTTAAATATATTTAAATATAATTACATATTTAAACAAATAATATCAATTTTATAACATCTGTGAAAGCAAAATACATGTCAACAATAGCACAAAGATTGCCAGGGAAAAATAAAATTATGTTACAGTGAAGTTTCTATACAAGATGTGAAGTGGTATAATAGCCACTTGAAGATAGACTGTGACAAGTTAAAATATACTATAAATTCAAATTCTAAGTTAAAGTTATAGCTAACAGACTGACAAAAGGGCTAAAACAGAATTATAATGAAAAGTGTACTAATTATATTCTTTGCTTTAAATGAGTGATATAGGATTGCACATTAGAAAGGTGGAAATCTATCCCTTTAAGAACAGAAGAGTTATTCTGAAGAATGAATAGGAAACCATTTGGAAGAGCTCAATCTTACACTGATCTCAGGGTATGTCAATCATCTTTGTACTGCAAATAACCTGCAAAGAAGTCGCTTATCTGAGGCCTGTTATAGGGATTAGTTTGAACTCCAAACTTCAGCAGAAAGTGGAAGACCTGAATCGGGAAGCAGCCCACATCCTTCAGTGCATTTGGCAAACTGCAAACTTAAGCAGAGGGGAGTGCGGGAAGAGGAAGTGCTCATCTCCAACGTACAGCACTTCTATGTAGGCCCACTTAGCCTGCAGGAAAGTCAATCTTAATAACTTGCTTGTGCCACTGAAACAGACTTTAACATTTATAAAAATGGTACAATCCCCAAAACAAAAAGTGGATGCTACCTACCTGCCTATTGAAACCTGTTCTTGAAAGATGACACAGAGATGGAAGAATCTATAATAATATAAGCATAATATGCTAATTAGACTGGATGTCCTTCCAGACAAAGTTGGGGCTGCAAGGGAAGCGCAGGTCCCAGGTGCCTGCTGGCAGACAGAAGGAAACTGGTGTCCACAGCTAGAGGGAGGAGAGGGGGGAGGGGGGAGAAGAAAGGCCTACTCTTGCACGAATTTTGTGCGTTGGTCCTCTAGTATTGCAAAAGAAATAGAGTGGATGGTCATCAACTTAGAGATCTGCACTGAGATCACTGTGGTGGGAGAGGAAATTTACCTGCCTGACAAAGAACCATGACCAGTGGACATAGTGAGAAGAAGACACCAATCAGGAGTGTTAACTATAGGTCTATATATGTAATAATTGACAGTCCTGTTTCTTATCCCTATTTGAATAATACTTGACTGCTAAATGTTTATTCCCCAGTTAAAACTAAACAAGTAAAATGCAAGAATTTTTTTCCACTCTGTAGAAATAGAAGTATTGCTATTTGAATTAGTGTAAGTAGTGTGAATGATGGTTAACCGTCCAAATTCTAGCATTTGAGGGTGAGGACCTCCAGTCTTAGGGTGAGCTTATGTCCCCTTATACTAAGTTACAGTTCCCAGGAAATAATCTACACTTAAGCCTGCAGAGTCCTCAGTAAGTCTTTCCCCTGCTTTGTTTTGAAATGTAAAAGAAAAAATAGCCAGCGATCACCAGGCATTTGAGGAAATAATTCACACAAATATAAAATCTTATGAAAAAGGAAATGAAGTAATTTAGGAATAAATTTTTATAAATAGCAACTTGTCATTGTTAAGTAATAATTTTTATAAACAGCAACAATGTCAAGTTGCTATTTATAAAAACAAGAATATTTTATGCATTTAAAATAAAATAAGGATGCTATTATTAGGAGTCATTGGAAAACAAAAGGGAACTCTTTGACAATTAAAATATATTTGCCCAAACTGAAATAAGTCAACAGAAAGATTGGAAGAAAATGTTAAAAACAACTAAAAATCCAAAAATGTAAAATAATAAGGTGAGTCAGAAAACATGAGAGATAAAGTGAGATATATAAATTGAATGTCAATTGGATAGTTCCAGAAGAAGTGAAGAAAATAAAAGAAACCATCTTATATGCCTGCAAGTGCTTGGCAAATATATGCAAAAGGGGGAAACCAGTAGTATCTTGGCTGTTTATGAATAAGGTGAGGTTGGGCAAGTTGCTTGTTCTTTGTTTCAAAATTATTTTGAATTTATTGTAACTGCCCTTTAAATTCAAAGATTGTTATAAAATAAGATATAAGATACTATGAAATATTATCATTGCTATAGTAATTAGTAAAACTCAAGCCACAAAAAAATTATGAGTTTTAGCCGGAACCAGTTTGGCTCAGTGGATGGAGCATTGGCCTGTAGACTGGGGGGTCCTGGGTTCTATTCTGGCCTGGGGCATGTGTCCTGGTAGTGGGCACATCCCCATTGAGTGTGTACAGGAGGCAGCTGATCAATGTCTCTCTCTCATCGATGTTTCTAACTATTTTTCTCCCATTCTCTCTGTAAAAAATCAATAAAATATATTTTTAAAAAATTATGAGTTTTATATAGCTGAAACTCCTCTCTTCTTGCTACTTCTCCTCTGAGCTCATTTAGAAAGAAATTTGAGGTAACTTTCATTAATATACAATATATTTCATTTGTGATGATAAATTCACATGGATAATTTTATAATGCTAATTATTACATTTTATTTTTTTCAAACTTATAAACAGCCATTTATTGAGGGCAGAATAAAATAATAGCATCCAACTAGCTTTTCCCCAAAGCTTATGTTTTTTGGAGGTAGAATGCATTTCGACATTCCCATTTTAGTAATTAAGAGATTAATTGTAGTCCAGATGAATGATATTTACTTTTAATGGCAGAGCCAACTCTTCTAAACACCTGCCAGAGTGTTCTTTCTGATAATTTTTAAATTGTTGAGTGTACTATGCATTATCACAGGGAAAAAAAAAACCTATCAATTCATAACAAAAACATAGATATTTCAAGAGAAGTAAGATCTCAGAGGGTGAACTAATGTGTACAGAAGGTGTCAAGTACAGAGTAAAAGCAATTAACACGACTGAAATGTATTTTTTAGTTATTTAAATCAGATAAGTGAGGACATATGTTCTTACATGATATCATGAAGCCATTCCATTTTCTAATCTTGTTATGTCATCATCAAAGGGTGGTTTATTTTCTGTCTTACTTTCTACTTTTCTTGGTTTAGTAATCCTTTTAAAGGGGAAAAAAAGTCTTGCTAAAATTGAAGTGAATACATTAAATGCAGCATAATCAGCTTCTAAATCTACTTAACTGAAGACCCATCATGCATTTAGTACATTAAATGAATGGCATAAATGGGAAACATATTATAATGAGGACCAGCTGAATTTTGTGAGACTAAAACTTCACTTTCCTGAAATGTTTTTAAGCATCTGATTTTGTAGTCAAGTATAGCTCAATTTGCATTTTTCTTTATTTGCATTTGACCTAGACACCTGCATTACTTTTTGGAGAATTCTACTTTTATGGTGCTTTTGAACACTTCACTGCCACCCCACTATGACAAAATGCACTTTGCTTGCTGGGGCTCTTTGAAGGATGCACAGTGTGATTATTTTTAACCTTTCACTTGTTCTTATTTAAGTTAGAACAAGTTGCTTACTTATATTACAAAGGGGTTTTGCTTTTGATAGGTTTATTCTCTTATCCAATTTTTTAAAAATTACATGCAATTTTAGAGATGGCATTTTTCTGAAAATAAAATGCAAATGATACTTACTGATATCACCACTTTTGTATGATCACTTTTTTGTCTTCACTGTTCTGGATGAAATAAATATCCAAAAATTGATATTTCTCAAATACAACTCATCAGCTTCCCACTTCACTGCAAAACATTATATCACTTTAAATGCCTTTATTTTTTCCCTTTTTGTCCAACTTGAAAACCTGGGCATTATCCTTGATTCTTTATTTCTGACTGTCACATTTCCAATAAATCATGAAGTTTAGTTGATTCTGCCCTCTTCATATATTTGCTCTGTTGCTTCTCTATTCCCATAGCCATTGGCTTAATTCAGGCTCCTGACATCCCTTAACTGGACCATTTCAACATCCTTAGTACTCTAGTTCCTGCATCTTATTTACCAATTTTTCAATGCAGCAACATTTCCAAAATTCTAATTTAAATATCACACTGCCTTCCTCAAACTGTAAAAATCAAAATACTCTCTTGCCTTTAGGGTCAAAATTAAACACCTTTCATGCTATAGATCACATCTGCCTCTTCAGTCTCTTACTTCCCATGGACTCTTCCTCATATATTACTCTGGAGCCATATGGAATTCCTTCTATTGCACTGGGCTTTCACAGACTTCTGAACCTGTACATGAAATGTGCCTCGAACTTCCATTTCCTGTTTGTATGGCTGGTGGTGTATGTCAAGAAGATTAATGGGTTTCAGAGTATAGGTGGCAATATAGGGTCTATATTTCAGTCCTCTCACCTATTAAGTGTGAGACCTTAGCAAAATTGCTTTGTTTCTCCAAGTCTCAGTTTTCTCATCTGTAAGCAGTATTAGCAATATTGTCTGTCTCATTGGACTCATGTGAGGTTTATGTGTGTAATGAGTGAAATATAGTGTCTGGTTCATGGTGATCAATGGATACTAGCAATTATCAATGCTAATAATTAGGAATAATTATGTCATCATCATCAAAGAAAATCAAAGCTATGAAGCATATCATGGTGCATCTCATATATGCTGCCTAAAGCTATACTTAATAGCTATGGCAAAAAAAAGCAATGTATTTTCTTTACTATGCCTTAAATAATCATCTAATTTATAAGTAAAATCTGCATAATTATATGTATCACATAATTAATTTTCTATGGTTGTCCACAAATAGTGATGAGAAATTACAATTACCAGGAAAATATTTACTGTTAGATATGACTTACTTGATTAATAAATCATAACCTTTCTGAGGCTTACTGTCTTGGACTGCAGAACAAAGTCATAACCAATTTCTTGGTCCCATGAAGATGGGTCTCACAGAGCAGCTCCTAAGAGTTGCAGGTGCAATTGTACATAGCTTTATTCTGGAAAACTGCCGCTTCCACATTCTGCCTTTTTCACTCTGGCTCACCTTTTCTGTTATTCTTATTTTGCCTCTGGCGTCAGACTCCAGAGCCTGCCTGTTGGGTAGTGAAAATGACCAAGAGGCACCACTGATTTTACAAATTCTTTAAGCCCTCCCTTGCATTGAAAATTTGCCCAAAGGACTCTGATGCTTCTACCTCCCACTCCTTCTCTTCTTCTGACAACTTGAGAGTCAACTCATATTTTCACTTTCTTTGTGGTCAGAGCTACCTTTGTTAATGAAGTGACCCTTTTACCCCAAATCCCAAAACAGCCATCAGCACCTCCTCCTCACTAGGCCAGAGAACAGAAGGCTCTACTACTATTTGAAAGAGGTAATTATTATAGTTCCCCAAAGGCAAACAGACAAAATACAAGTTGATCAGGAGGCTTCAATGGGCAACAGGAATGTCTCTTTCTGTTCTAGGAGTCTTACAATCTAGGTTTAGATGTATTTTGTTTTAAAATCCCCTATTGACAAAAAAGTAAAAATAAAAATAAAGGGCATACACATGTTTTCTCTTGTTTATTGCATGGAGAGTAGGTTGTTTGCAATAGTGACAAGGAAGAATTGAGACTCTAGCCCATATGATCCCTAAGAATTTTCCTGGTGGCAGACTAGTCCTATTCCCAGTCTCTGCATCCTCTTCTACCCAGAACTGGCTTCTACCTTGAAGTCCTGTCACAAAGAACCATCATGATTTGAAGAGAGGAATGAGATTTCAAGGGGCTCTCACCATATGACTTAGCGCAATTCTTAGGGTTGCATTTAGTAGTCACAAAAGAGTGGGGAATGGAGAGAAGGAAGAGGACCAAGTCTCTATCAAAGCTCTACATACATCACTCATTCACCTGACAAATGTTTACTGAGCCCTTCCATGTGCCAGGACTATGCTGACTCCTGGAGGTGCTAGGGTAACAGGCACTGCTGAGAGGGTGGTCCTACTGTGAGGTGCAATGTGCAGGAGGAGAGGCCAGGTTGGCAAGCAGGAAGTTTAGCTCAGTACATGTTGTATACTCTCTGCATAAACTTTGAGTCTACTAACAGTAGGCTATTCCATATAGCCTAGGTGTGCAGAAGACTATACTATCTAGATTTGTATAAGTGCCCTCTATGATGTCTATATGACAAAATTGCCTAAGGAGATATTTCTCAGGATGTATCCCATCATTAAGCAGTGCATGTCTGTGCTTAGCACATTGCCTGACACATAATAGGAACTCAAGTCATAGTACTTTCCTTCTGCCAACGGTTTGCTCCAATACTGCTTTGAATCTAGCCTTGCCAATCTCATCCTTTGGTACTTACCTAGAACATGGCCAATGTTTCAAAAAAAATAAGTAGAACAACAACGTCTATGGTGGTTGTTTTTATAAGCCCTTATAATAATAAGGGTTTAAAAGCATTAATTTATTCCAACATTAAAACAGTGTTTCAGGGAAATGCATTAACATCTTTGAATAAGTGAGGAAATTGAAACTCATATGAGGTCACACAGATAGTAAAGAATGGAGCTGGGACTCTAGGTTGTGCGTTACCAATGGTGTTTATGCTCTTAGCCATAAAATATAGTATTGAAAACCTGTTTCAGTGCTCAGGATTCACATTGGGCATCTTCCTACTATTTCAAAATCTTATTTGAGGATAATAACACATCACTTGTAGCACAATATTATAAAGATTAATTAGTAGATGTTAGTAAAGTACTTTGAAGAGGAGTGATTTAGGCTTAATCACAAGTTTTACCTCTCATTGATCTTTAGCATCCTTTTATTCAATGTTGACCTCATACTATTGACCAGCTCAATGGTCATTAATCAAGCTGACTCGGGTTTTACCATGTCCAAATACATTTCTGCAAACTGGTGGGATAAGTTATTTTGCTCATAATGCAACCTCACATCCCACTGTCATTTTAACCAAGAATTCAAAAGGTTAAATTAATTCAACTTTCAATGACACATTTTATACTTTTAATATAGCCATAAATACATGACATTATAATTTATTGCCTATGTGTCATTCTAGATTTCTCCATTTGAACTCTTTACAGCAAGGATTATAATTTCTCAGCTATCCCTAAATGAAATGGCTCAGTAAGTGCCAAACATGATATCTAATATCCACATAGGTTAAACATTAGCTGAATATAAGAAAGTATGTAAAAAGAGTACAATGTGCTTTGGATAGATTCTGTTGAGATTTGGTTTTAAGGGGAAACAGAGACCAAAGTAATCTTATAGCTCTGAGGGGTTTATCCACAAATTCTTTTCTCTTTCCATCTACATATAAAAGCCTAAGCGACTATTGCAACCCAAGGGATGACCAAACAGGATGCGTGGGGCAACTAGACTGGTAGGGGGATAGTGAGGGTGACAAATGAAGGAGAAGCAGGCTGCATGGGGCGACCAAGCCACCAGGGAGGATACTGAGAGGTGACCAAATGACCGAACAGCAGGATATGTGGGGAGACCAGGCTGCCAGGGGCATTAGTGAGTAGTGACTAAATGACTGAACAGCAGGCTACATGGGGCAACCAGGCCCACAGGGAAGGCAGTTGGGGATGACTAGGCCGGAGGGAGGGGAGTCAGTTAGGGCTGGCCAGGCAGGTGGGGTGG
Source organism: Lasiurus cinereus (assembly GCA_011751065.1). Lineage (NCBI taxonomy): Eukaryota > Metazoa > Chordata > Mammalia > Chiroptera > Vespertilionidae > Lasiurus > Lasiurus cinereus. The sequence goes on along the minus strand of JAAGEH010000079.1, from coordinate 7,632,343 downwards.
CAGTTGGGGGCAACCAGGCTGGCAGGGGGTCAGTTGAGGGTGACCAGGCCAGCATGGGGGAAGGGGCAGTAAGGGGCAACAAGGCTGGCAGGAGCAGGGCAGTTAGGAGTGACAGACTGGTGGAGGGTGGGCAGTTAGGGGTGACTAGGCAGGCAGGCAGGTGAGCAGTTAGAAGCCAGTGGTCCCAGAGTGTGAGAGGGATGTCAGACATCCCCCAAGGGGTCCTGGATTAGAAAGGGTGCAGGCTGGGCTGAGACACCACCTTCCACCTCTCTCCCCCGACCCCATCATGCATGAATTTTGTACATTGGGCCTCTAGATTTTGTATAATATACCAGTACAATAATTGTCTTGGATGTCTTACAATCACCCTGATTCTGCATATTGTTCTTTTATGCTAATCATACATAGCCACAGGGCAAGAGTAGAGTTCTACAACAGTGGTTCTGTTTTTTATTTTTTAAAATATATTTTATTGATTTTTTACAGAGAGTAAGGGAGAGGGATAGAGAGTTAGAAACATCGATGAGAAAGAGACATCGATCAGCTGCCTCCTGCACACCCCCTACTGGGGATGTGCCCACAACCAGGATACATGCCCTTGACCGGAATCGAACCCGGGACCCCTCAGTCTGCAGGCCGACACTCTATCCACTGAGCCAAACCAGTTTTGGCTTTTTTTCATTTTTTTAAGCAGGGGAGAAGTGATACTGAGGATCTAGTACACATTGTATTCATACTGGTTCCAGTCATAGAACTGTACAGAGCAATTATGTGCACTTCAGGTAGGGAAACTAAAGCTCACAAAGCTTAAATACCTTGCCTAGGTCACACAGCTGCTAAATAAAGTTGCAAGATTTGAAACTAGCTCCGACTTCTATAAGATTCAGCCAAAACATAACTCCTTCCATGTTTAAAAATCCATTATCCCTTCATTCTTTCTCATCAGATGAAATGTTCCAGTAAAAATTTAATAGATATAATATTAGGATCTTTTAAGTAACTACCACTAAAGTGCATTTTATTTTAAAGATTTGTCATTGACCAAAATAGATCAGGTGGAGGACTCCTGAGTTGGTGCTGGGATGAGATCCTAATGGACAGTATGGAGTGAGCCAAATTGGGTAACAGTAACAGGAAGCAGATTCTGAGTGCAGTGAGAATTACAGGCACATTTACATATTCAGGGGAGATGATTGGGTCAATCCCTGAACATTTTAAAGAAGAGATGGGACTTAGCTAAAGTCTTGAAAGAAAGAGATATAAGTTCTCCCTCTTGTATAATGTACTTTGGTGTGATTTTCTTTATTATATTTGTTTTATTATGATAGTCTCAAACTGAACCTGCAGTATCACTGAACTATTCCTGTATTACAGACATGCTTTTTGAAAACTTCATATCCTAGAAGCTTTAACAAAGTTTGATTGGTGATATGAAATAATAGAAAGAGACAGAAATTATCCCAGGTCCACAGGAATAATGACCAACTATAACTCAATTGGCCACATTTATAAATTGAAAGATAAAGTTGCCAGCAAGGGGACAAGGAGAAACAGAATGACAGAGAGGTGAGGTTGGCCCAGAATGCTCAGGATTGTGTCAGGGAGTGATTAACTGATTTTGCTGCACAGCTGGCCAGTGAATGCTGCAGGGTAAATGGGGACCAGAAGAATCCATGACACTACATAAATACTCCTCCAGAGTCTATCCCACTACATCTGCAATCACTTCCTTCACTAAAGTCTTGAATTCCTTAAAGAACATTGCATCTGAGGAGAAAGAGTAAACATTCTTAATAGCATCTATGATAATCTTATTTTAAAATTGAATTTATTGGGGTGACATTGGTTAGCAAATTATACAGGTTTCAGGTATATAGCTCTACAACACATCATTTGTATATTGTATTGCATATCAAGTCAAATGTCCTTCTAAAACTATTTATCCTACCTTTATCTTGTCTAGAAGATTTTTAATTTATTTTGTTCAGATTCATCAAAGGAATCACTATCTATAGCAGCTGTAGTCTTAAGAAATATATTTCTTGCCCTAACTGGTTTGGCTCAGTGGATAGAGTGTGGGCCTGTGGACTGAAGGGTCTGAGGTTTGATTGCAGTCAAGGACATGTACCTTGGCTGTGGGCACATTCCCTATAGGGGGTGTGCAGGAGGCAGCTGATCGATGTTTCTAACTCTTTATCCCTCTCCCTTCCTCTCTGTAAAAAATCAATAAAATATTTTTTTAAAGAAATGCATTTCTTAAATAATGACATGGAAGTCAAAATTACTCCTTGATAAGTAGGTTTCATAAAAGCTATGTTAGCAGGCATGAAAACATTAATCTCATTGTATGTTTTCATCAGAACTCTTGGATGATCAGATGAATTCAGGTATGTCAAAGAAGTATATGAAAAATGTCCCCTCCTTAGTATTCAAAAGCATAGATCTTAGTGCAATGAACAAATGATATACTGCAAGATTGTTACTCTAAAACCTATATAATTTTAGTAACCAATGTCACCCCAATAAATCCAATAAATAATTACATAAATTAAACTTTTTAGAGGAATACATCTTATGATTTTCTCTTCGAGTTACAAATTCTTATGTGGTTGTAAGACCACAGCTTCCCTCCATTAAAAAAAAAAACAAAAAAAAAAACGAAGTCAAAATTGGGTAGAAGAAAAAGTGAATGAAGCTGGATAAATCTTGGCTTCTTAGTTCAAAAATGACCCATTGAAAATACCTTGGCATTTCTTTTTGTTATTGGGCAAGTAAATGCAAACATGAACAGAACTATTTTTGTACCTCCTTCAATTTATATAAGCTTAAATTAGCTTAAGTGATACCATCGCATTTTGGATCCTAAAAGAAAATCCGAACTGATGGTAGTACTAAAATCATTTGGAATAAAGATTTACTTTGAGCCATTGCCAAATAGATTAAATAATAACAAATATTGTTTTCACTTATCCTACCTTTTCATGACTTGAACTCTTGCAAGTGCACCTCATCCAGCTCTATCATCACCTAGCAGATTGTTAAAAGGTGGTTTTTGATCGCTGCAAATGGTGCCACCTACAGCCAGTCCCTCAGTCCTTGTTTACTCTGTCAGGGGTCTTTGTCATGATCTTTTAACAGCTAATTTAGGCGAGAAGAGGGAACCATGAGGCTTTTCTGTTCACAGTTCTCTCACATTCAGCAGCAGTGTTACATTCTCAGGGATACAATGGTATAAGAGGGTGGGCAACTGCTGATTATGCCAAACCCATTTCCAAATTTTTATGCAGAATATATTGTGAAGAGTGGATATATTTGTGGCAAAAATGTATTAAGTTGATTACAACAAATACCTGCTTATCAAATATCCAAGGCTATAATAATTATTCATGTAAAGGCTAGCTTAATACTATAGAAAAACCTATTAAGAGAGTGCATAAGCTGAATTCACTTGAAATGTCTGAAAGTGGCTGTTATGTTTTTAGGCTATTGTTATCTCTGTAGGTGCTATGAATTAGTCATCAGACCTTTCATCACCTTTTCTTTACTCCTTTATATAACATGTAAATCTCAAAATTTTCTTGGTGAATCCATGGGGTACTCTGAAAGCCCTTTAAATATAATAAAGTTATTCAAATACACTTCATGAAATTAATGATAGTAATTTTTCTCCCACCCCTCCTTCTCCTCTTTCTCCTCCTCCTCTTCGTCCTTCTCCACTTCCTTTCCTGTCTTCCTGAGATACTAGGAAAATATTTTGGAGGAATCATGGGGAAATAGTAGCAAAGAACAACTCTTTGCAACCTACCTTCAAAAATAAAACCATGTTTGACATCTTAGAAGGAAAAAGAAATGTTTGACTTAAGATATTAAATACAACTAAAATGTTGGTTTTACTCTGTCTACACTAGCAGAGTAGTGGAAATTTTATGCAGTTACTCTGATGATTCAACCTCTGTCTGATTTTTTTCAGCTAATTGGGAAAAATACATAGGCAATATGGCATAATGACTGGATAATTATGGGTGTTTGGTGCATCATTCCATCATGAGAGTACAATCCTTGATTATATTTCAACTATACACTCTATTAGATGGTTCTAAAATTATTGAGAGAAAGTGAGAAGACGTGAAATTAGAAAGAAAGAAAGAAAGAAAGAAAGAAAGAAAGAAAGAAAGAAAGAAAGAAAGGAAGGAAGGAAGGAAGGAAGGAAGAAAGAGATAGAAGGTGAGATCGAGAGAGAGAGAGAGAGAGAGAGAGAGAGAGAGAGAGAGAGAGAGAGAGAGAGACCTGGGAAGATGTTGTAAAGAAAAATTTAAAAAATGTGTTGGCATTTTTAAAATCAATAATAGCTTTACTTTTTAAATAAGATTTTATTGTTCAGATTATTACAATTGTTCCTGTTTTTCTCCCCATAGCTCCCCTCCACCCAGCTCCCACCCCACCTTCTGCCCTTACAGCCCCATTGTCCACATCCATAGGTGTATGATTTTTGTCCAGTCTCTCCCTGCACCCCGTCACCCATTTCCCCTGAGAATTGTCAGTCCACTCCCTTTCTATGCCCCTGATTCTATTGTATTCATCAGTTTATTCTGTTTATCAGATTGTTAATTCACTTGATTTTTAGATTCACTTGTTGATAGATATATATTTGTTGTTCCCAATTTTTATCTTTACCTTTTTCTTCTTTTTCCTCTTCTTTAAGAGTACCTTTCATCATTTCATATAATACTGGTTTGGAGTTGATGAACTCCTTTAGCTTTTTCATATCTGTGAAGCTCTTTATCTGCCCTTCAATTCTGAATGATAGCTTTACTGGATAGAGTATTCTTGGTTATAGGTTCTTGCTATTCATCACTTCGAATATTTCTTGCCACTCTCATCTGGTCTACATAGTTTCTGTTGAGAAATCAGTTGACAATCGTATGCGTGCTCCCTTGTAAGTAGTTAACGGTTTTTCTCTTGCTGCTTTTTAATATTTTCTCTTTCTCTTTTGCTCTTGGTATTTTAATTATGATGTGTCTTGGTGTGGTCCTCTTTGGATTCCTTTTGTTTGGGAATCTGTTTGCCTCCTGGACTTGTAAGTCTATTTCTTTCACTAGGTGGGGGAAGTTTTCAGTCACTATTTCTTCAAATAGGTTTTCAGTAACTTGCTTTCTCTCTTCTTCTGGCACCCCCATAATTCTTATGTTGGTACACTTTAAGTTGTCCCAGAGGCTCCTTACACTATCTTCATACTTTTGGATTCTTTTTTCTTTTCCAGTGGAGTGTTTTCTGCTTCTTTGTATTTCAAATCTTTGACTTGATTCTTGTGTTCCTCTACTGTTAGGTCTCTGTATAATATTTTTTATTTCAGTCAGTGTATGCTTAATTTCTATCAGTCCTTTTTCATCTCCTCTTGGGTCTCACTAAATTTATCCATTTTTTTCTAGGAAATTCTTTAAAAACCTTATAATCATGGTTTTGAACTCTACATCCAGTTGTTTCTTTTCCTCCATTTCTTTGTTTGTGATCTGTTCCTTTGTCTCCGCATTTTCACTGCTTCCCTGAATTGGTACAGTAGCTTTGTGTGTTAGGTATCTTATATGGCCCAGTAGCTCCACCTCCCCAGTTACCTGAGGTGGACACTCTTGGTGCACCCCTTTGTGAACTGTGTGTACAGTCTTGTTGTAGTTAAATCTTGATTGTTGTTGATACCACTGGGGGGAATTGACCTTCAAGCCAATTGGTTGTGAGGATCAGCTGTGTCAATGCTGGGAGAACTTCTGTGCTGGACTCTGTCTTAAGATTTGCAAGCCTGCAAAAGCCTCTATGGTAAGCTTGGATAGAGCGAGGTCTCATGGGTGAGCAGACAGCCTTGGCTTCCTATCATCTCCTGGTATCAATGTCTCTTGGTAATCACTGCAGCCCTCTCTGTGCACAGGCATTCATGCCTCCAGACCTTTGCCTTTCCATGCACTTGGGACCTGTATGAGTCTGGGTCTCCAGGGTCTCACCTGAAACTGTGGTTCAGTGCAGTCAGAAGTGGAGTTCAGGGCAGTTGGGAGGATCTGTCTCCTGGACTAAAGAAAGCCAGCGGCACAATCAGCAGTCCGTCCTCTCTGTGTGCAGTGGTGTGCACGTCCCCAGACCTCTGCCCTTTTGCAGCTCCCCCAAATTTCCATGCACTCTTTCCTTTTCACAACAGTTCAGACTCCCCCCATATGAGTCTTGCCCGCAACTGGGATTCAGTGCAGTAGGATAAGGGGTTCAGTGCAATTGGGAGTCTCCATCTTCCTCCCACCAGAGGCAGCCAGCCAGGCACTCTGCCGCCTGTTCTTTCCACATGCGTGTCTCCATACCTCAGCTTTTTGCAGTTCTTCTGAATTTCTGTGAGCCCCTTTCTTTCTTTCTGGGTATAGATTTTCCACTCAGCCAGCTTTCCTGTGGTTCTGGATGATGTCCGTTCTGTCTTCTAGTTGTAGTTTTGAAATTGTTCTGTGAGACAGCAGTCTAGGTTTTCACCTATGCCACCATCTTGATTTCTCCGTGTTGGCATTTTTTTTTTCTTTGAGATATCACCAAAATAATTATAATACTTGGGCTTAGTTTTTCTTTTCTTTTTTTTTTTAAATATATTTTTTGATTTTTACAGAGAGGAAGGAAAAGGGATAAAAAGTTAGAAACATTAATCAGCTGCCTTCTGCACACTCCCTACTGGGGATGTGCCCTCAACCAAGGCACATACCCTTGACTGGAATCAAACCTCAGTCCCTTCAGTCCATAGGCCGATGTTCTATCCACTGAGCCAAATCAGTTAGGGCAGGCTTAGTTTTTTAAATGTTCTTATCAGAAATAAACTTCCTATAAAATGTTGCTCATTATAAAATGAACACCTTGGAAACTCCTTCACCAATTGGAGTTTAGTTTCTCTTGGAAGCTAACATAGCTGAAAAGAACCAGAGGGATTTCATAGAGAAGACAAAGCTAACTAAGGTTAAAATATTCTAGATAAATACATTAAATATTATATTTAAAGTTAAATGAATGTAAAGTTAAGTATTTAAGAATTCCTTAGAGTATAAAATTGAATAAATATCTAAAATTAGTATTTTATTCATTTAATGCATAGAATAAACACCTAAGAGAAAATGTTTATTAAAATCACCTTCAAGAATATATTAAAATTATTATATGAAACAGATAAATGTTTATTATACAGTGATATTTGGACATTTTAAAACTGCACAGTCCAAATCCAAAAGCAACTCTGGCATTTGTGGCTAATAAATCAGTAAAGTTTATCGGAAAAATAAAATTAGGCCAAAATTTTGTCCATAAAGCAAAATCCATGACATTTTAACATTTGACCATGAAGCTAGCCAACTTTGATTTATTTTCATATTCATTTTCTTGTCTTACAGGATGTTCATAAAGTCTTGATACAAGTTTTTCTTAGTTTTAATGGTATTTATTTGGAAAAATAAAAAAAGAGAACATAAACTATTTTATACCTAAAGGATGTAAATGAACAACACTCCAAAAATTTTAGGATGGAAAGAGAAAAGAAGGATTTGTGGGGTACACTCACCTCATTTTTTTAACATGACATACTTTTTATATATACCACTTCAGCTCAAGCTAAAGTTAGAAAAATGACAATGACAACATAGGTCATGATAAGGAGACAGTCAATTGCTTGTCTAGACACTGTCTTTTATAACAATAAGCATTTTCAGATAGCCAGGGAAAGCATACCCCTTTTAGAAAGGTAACTAGATAGGTAATGTGCTCTTATATTACCAATAATTGGCCTCTCCTAACTGGCTCACGCATCAAGCTAGATATTACCTGCTCTTTCATAAGAAAAATTCAGAGAAAGGAGAAAAACTCTACTTTTAATGAAGGTGATAAAATGTTAGACACAATATGAATATGTTTCATATTCATTAACATGTTAGATATTGTATGAATTTTTAAAATGACCTATTTTTACAGATAATATAACTCTATAGGATTAAACCATCTTCACTCAGTTTTTCGTTTATTTCCTAGCATCCTGCTTTTATTCTTAGTTGTTATGATTTCTTATGGGATTTGCTGTCATTTATTTTTTCTGTCTTTACTTTTATTATTAAGGAAGGATATGATATGTATATATTTTTAAAATGGGTCTCTTTCCCTTTTATTTTCTCCTCATTGCAAAGGTGAGCTTTCCTGGGACTGTGAGTAGAATTAGCCTGCAAAAGCATGCTGGAGCTAGCTAAATTTAAACTTCATCAGGTTACAATGCAAAAATATCATGACAAAAGAGTGTGTTTCATCTTGTCTTTTGATGAGCACAGCACAAAGTAGAAAACGTTCCCTTTTAACAGACTGCCAAATATCTATACTGGAGCCCTAATTACACCCTTGCAACGTGAAAGCTTATCCATTTGCACATTAGTCGAGAGCAAATTCTGAAGCACATTGGATAGTTGGTACTGAAAATGAATTAGGAGAAGGTAAATGACTCTTTGTCTTTTAATGTTATCCTCCAACAATTTATTATAAAATTTGTCAAACATACAACAAAGTTGGAAAGAATTTTTGGTGAACGTCTTAGTACCTTTCACCTGGATTCTACCATTAACATTTTACTACATTTTCTATAACACATAACTATCCCTCTATCCATATCTCTATCTGTACATCAATCCATCTTATATTTGTGATGTGGTGCATTTCAAAGTGAATTGCAGTACTGTTCCCCTAAATACCTCAGCCTGCTATAATGGTTTTGATGAAGAAAATGGATGCATTTCTCCCAACCAACTTTGAAAGAGCAATTTTAGAGAGGCGAATAAAGGTAGAGGAAATTATTTTCCAGGAACAAAGATATCAAGAAAAATAAGTTTTGAGACATCACACAAGGTCATTTTATAGAATGCTATTCTAGTCCTGCAGGAATTTAAATCAATATGCCTTTTTTTCTTTCAATAGCATGAGAAAATTGTTCATCATCAGGTTTATATGACACTCTTTAGAATCAGCAACACATTGGTATTAACTTGGTACCAAGTGATGTTTAAAATATGAGAATTACTAGTGGGCTTTTTTATACTGCTAAGCAGATATAGGACACTTATTTTCCTATTTGTTATTGAAACCACATAGTACAGATGAGATGACCTGAGCTTAGGATGGGATAAAAGTAATCCTTTCATTAGACTATTGGTTTGTTAAATGAGGGGCATTAAATGTGTAACAAAATAATGGCAGTACTCAGTCACCTATGCATATTCCTGTTTTGCTCCCTAACTACGTAATGACTTAACCTTACTTGGCAGAAGATGGGTGAGTAAGTTACCAAGAAATGTTGGGGTGTGGAAAATAAGTGAAGCAATGAATTCTGAGGAAGTGCTAGAGTAATCCATTTAACATAGAAGCAAAGATAAATTATAGAGAGCAGTCCTCAATCTGCCGTATACATGAAATGAGAGATGATATTTTAAGATTCTTTATGTTACAGTGATTTAGGAATTGATAACAGAGGGTAGGACAGTATATATTGTAAGATGATTGTAATGAGCAACCTTTGTGGCCAAGAGAAAAAGGCCCACTACTATTGCTTGGGGGTGAAGGATAATTGAGGTAAGAAAACAACCTTGGATACATAAGAGATTTGCTGGGCCTGACTCAGGATCAGTTAAGGAAGAAAGACTTGAAATTTCCCTGGGGTACACACACACACACACACACACACACACACTCACTCACACACACAAATAGAGGGTTTTAGAAGATGATAAAAGAAAACTGATGATGATATTTGAAGAAGAGGAGGGAAAAATGACTACTGGATATAGAATGAAATAGAGTGAGATATATATACACACACCCTTTTTCCATAAAACACTGTGGAATGTGGGGTACATTATATTCCAGAGCTAGGGCCCCTAATACCTTCTTTTGCCTGGAAATTTCTAACCATATTTATTGTGAATAGATGAGATGATATCTTTCTGTCAGTGTCCCTTAGTTCTTCAATCCATCTACATCTCCTGCTCAGTGATATACTATATCCCACCAGGTGAAGCTAACAGGGAGGGCCACCTGGAGAGAAAAGAAAGGGCAGTGCCTATCAATTATAGATTATTTTGGTTAAACAAGGAAACATCCCAAAATGAGAGGCCTGGAGGAATGTCAGTTTTCTAATATTATAGAAAGACTAAGTGATTTGCCTAAGTTCACATAGCAAGTTAACTGAAAGCAATGGACTTTATATTGACTTCTAATTCATCATTGTTAGGGGACATGGGTGGAGGAGAAAAAGGAAGAAAAGAGTGTGGGGGGAGAAGGGAGAAAAAGAAAAGAGGGAGAAGAGAGAAGAAGAAAAGAGAAAACTATGGGTAAATATTTCATAGCTTCCCAAAATATTTGTTTTCTTTCTGACCATTTAAATATAATTTAAATAGAAATTTAAAAAGTTAAATATAATTTGTTATAAAGTCTATATGTATGCACTAAATATTTATTTTTCTGGGTAAAAGATATTGTACATGATGCACTTTAATCTGCCCATGCTAACCACATATCTGGTTTGTAATTACTGTAAATGTCTTTGGTTCACCAACATTTTCATTTTAAAAATCCCAAGATTTCAAGTTGTCTGTAAATTCCAATATTACATCTTTATTTTCCCCATGTTGTGTCAGTTTTGGACATTCACCCATCATCCAGACTAAAGCCATGAGATGGGATGAGTACTCAGCTCACTGGGGATTTAAATTATACACATGCAGAGAGTGGTACAACACAAATACATTCATTGCCTTCTTCCCTGCCACTCTCTCCTTTGATCTATTATATATCTGAACATTCTAATAAGGAAAACTTTGGCAATTAAGGAATAAGCTCAAATGAGTAATTTAAATTCAAATTTCTGTGGGAAGGAAATGAGATTTATTTTTAAAATTCTGGAAGATTCATTCAGATTCCTAACATAATAGCTCTATTTTGCAGCATTGCCCTCCCCCTTTAGATACCCACTCTTCTTCTCTTTGCACCTTTTCACTACTTGCTCAACTAATATTTTCTACGTTTTAATAGAAAATGTTTTAAAGTTATTATATATAAACTAGAGGCCTAATGTAAGAAATCTGTGCAAGAGTAAACCTTTCTTCCCCCAGCTGCCTGCAGTGGTTCCCTCTGGCACTTGGGACCCAGGCTTCCCTAGCAGCCCTGGCTGTGTTGGAAAGTCATCTGGGAGGATGACCAGTTTAATTAGCATATTATGTTTTTATTATTATAAATGCATTTCTTTCTTTCTTTTTTTCTTTTTCTTTTTGGTCTGTTTTCCAAAATAGAGGTCAGTGGTAATCTACTTTATAATCACCTTTGCTGGAACTCATCTATTGTGTACTTGATAATGGAAGAAATTTGAATTAGAATAGGTACAATCAATAAATAGTCAATATAGCCTGAAAAGATTTTGAGAAAAAAAATTTCTACATTATGCATACTAAAAGGAAAAAAAAAAGGTCCTTTTTATACCTAGAAAGGAAGGATGCAGGAGATAATTAAATGTACAAGTTTTCTATTGGTTCTTTGTCAAGAGAGATATATGATTATACTCTTTATTTTCACATCATATATGAGATTTTCATAGATATGTCCTCAAGGGGTGCAGCATTGTGAAAAAGTCAAAGAGAACAGAATTTTAATTATAGGATGTATTTTTAGAAATAATAAATGATTGACCAACACAGATTTTTTTCTTTGTTCTGTATCTTTTATATCATTCTCTCATTCATCCATCGTTGTTCCATTCATCTGTTTGTCCTTCCATCATTTGTCCACCTATCCATTCATTTAGATAAAAGATAAATACATTTGAAGCATGTGCTAGGGTTATGAAGAGGAATGAGACATTCCCAGCCCTGAGTGAGCTCATAGTGTAATAAAATTCCCATTTGTCAACTTAGGGTTCATTCCCAAGGGTTCATATAAGGCTGTCCCTAAAGTCAGAAGATAAACATTGCACCTCTTTCCAGGACTTCAATTTTACTTTAAGGCTAAACTATTGGGAAGTTTAATTTTAGGTTATTTAATATTTTTATGGATTATGCAAACATAGATATTTTATAGGATGAAGACAAAATTTGTTTATATTTTAAAATGTTTAATAGTCAAGGGGGACCCTGACAGACATTCTGGAGAAAGAATGGCAGTTGGGGTCAACATTTCAGAAGCAAACAGCAGGTATAGATATGCTGGAAAAGACTGTGGGGTATGGTGCTGTCTGAAGGTGGAGTCAGCGTGGTAAAGACCTTGAATTCTGTGCCAGAAGCTCCAGGAAGTCACTATAAGTGAACCAATACAATGAAACTCCCAGAATGGTTTCGCTCTTCTTGGTAAACTGATAGGACTGTCTAAGCTTGCTCAGACAGCAAAATCAACTGGATATTGTGTTATAGCCTGTGAGTCAGAAAACCTCTCTTCAGAAACCACTAAACATGTGAATGAACTTGTACAAGTACCTTGGCCTGTCGGAGACTCAGTCCCTTAACCTACTTAAGAGAGTGAAAACATCTGCCTTTGTGTCCCACAAGTGATCATGCCTGTATATCTGCCTGGGTAAATAGTCAGAAAACTGCCCTTCTGAGTACAGTAATCATTAACCATGTTGATGAACTTGTACAAGTACCTTGGCCTGTCGGAGATTCAGTCCCCTAATCTACCTAAGAGAGGGAAAACCATCTGCCTGTGAAACCCATGGCGATTATGCCTGTGTATATGCCTGGGTAAATAGTGATGCACTGAACAATACACATCATGTTTTTAATATGAGTCACCTCAACTGTAGGAATAAAAGCACTCAATAAATATTTCCATAATTTTTACAAGTGAGTTTGTAAGTCCTTCTTTTTTTCAAAACTTACATAGCAGCCTTTAGTCAGAAGATTAAGAGTTTCTGACCCTTCAAGCTTGTTGTTTTTCTCTGTTTTTACTAATCTAAGCACAGCGCCCAGTGTGGTAATTCTGTAGGAGCTCAATAAATATCTCTTGCATGACTCAATTCCCATGGCCAGGTGCCCTCCATCAAATCCTGTTTATCTCTTGCCCAAACAGTGCAACTTCCTGATCTCTTTTTTCTTGTTGCTTTTCAATGCCATGTCCAAAATGATACTTTGATCTTGAGCCCACTGGTCAGACTTGCGAGTATCTAGATTTCTAGATGTTTCTATAAAGACATTCATCTGAGGGCTCTTGACCACTGTTTTTCTAGTATTCTTTGATCCCATTCCCATATCTCTCTTTTTTTAATTTTTTTATTGTGTTACATGTATACATATCTTCCCATTGCCCCTCCCCGTCCCAGGCATACCCCAACCCTACAATGTCTTGTGTTCATTGGTTATGCTTATATGCATGCATACAAGTCCTTTGGTTGATCTCTTATCTACCCCACCTCTCCTTAATCTTCCTGCTGTAATTTGACAGTCTATTTGATGCTTTTTAACTCATTTTTTTTTCATTTTTACCATTATTTGTTCACTCATTTATTCATACACCAAACATTACATATGTCTTTTCATTGCACAGCACTAGACTCTGGGAAAATGAAAAGGGAAATTGCAACTTTCATTCCTGACTTGAAGGATCTTCTGAAAGAGTAAAATAAATAAACTTATAGGAGATGTGGGTGAGGTAATTCAGGAGGACTGGAATAAAAGCATGAATCAAAAGTTGTGGGGATTCTGAGTAGGCACTGAGTAATTCTGCCTAAGAGCATCTGGCTTCACAAAAGGGGAGTCATTAAAAAATCTTGAAGAACAACAATTTGTTTGTTTATTTATCTAGTTATAGGCACTCCAAGTTGTATGATTTCAGATGGATCACAACATTACAGACAATCCATATAAAAGTAAGTAAAGAAATCAGGATATTGAAAAATCAGAACAAAGAAAATAAAGGCAGAGTGAAATAAATCCATGACAGTATAGAGTGATGCCCTTACACTTATTAGAGGTGGATCACATACTTGAGCTAAAGCAAAGGGAAGAAACATCTCAAAAGAAACAGAGTGTGCTTAAGATAAACCTAAACCGGCTCTCAGAAACCCTCAACTATTCCTGGTTCTGAGAGACATTTCCTTGGTACCCACAGACAGAGGACCCTTGTAAAACTAGACAATACTCACTACAGTCAACAAGACAGCAAAGTTCACGGGCTTATTCTCACAACATTTCTTAATGGGGGTCAGTGACACAATATCCATTCCAAGTTGTATGAAAGTGATTCTAAGTTGTCAAGTATACAACTAAGAACAATGAATACAATTTTTCCAGGTGGGGCTGGAATTTGGAGCTGACTTAACAAGAGGAACAATAGCAGAACATTGAGAAAGTGCCTGGAATGGAACCATGCAGAACTTGGCATGGTCGTAGCATTGGGTGTGTCTGGGAGCTCTGCTCCCCACAGGATAAAATCCAAATTTCCTAGCATAGCAAACAAGACCCATGATGAGCTGGTTGCATATCTACATTTTCAGACTTGCCACACCTCATCTCCACCCTTGAACCATATGATTCAATTTTAGTTCAGTTTATTGTTTTATTTTCTAGATATCCCATGCTATTTTGTTCAGGCAATCCCCTCAGCCTAGAATGCCATAATTGACCACACCTATCTCGGTCTACCAGGTCTATGTCTCTTTCTTCTTTTTATATCTCTGTCATCTCTGTAAAAATCTTCCCAGGCTGAGTATAACATTCCTCATTTGGATCCCATGATGCCTTTTATCTATCTCTTCTACATCCTTCCTTAGCTTTGTAATTCTACATGGATGTATTTCCTTCTTCTTTGGTCTACAACAAAATACAATTTTTCTCATTCATTTTTACTTCTTTACCACCTGGCAGAATTGCTATGTAAATAGGCATCCAATGATTACTTATTGAATAAGGAAGAGAGGAAGGTACATGAGATGATAGGCAGGAGATGATACTGGAATAGCTGTCTGGGAGAAGATTGAAAAGTAACCCATACCCATGCTAATGATTTTGGACTTTAAAAATATTATTTAATAGAAAATGGAAATCAATAGAAGGTGTTTACATGAGGGAGTTACTGGGGTAAGCCAGCATTTAAAAAGGGAAACTGGCAGCATTGGAGGGGCAGACAGTCACAGGCAGACCAGTTGATGCTTATTACAATCTCTCTGGTATAAGTTAGTGCACCTCTGAACCAAGAGAGAGCAATAAGCTTGAGGGAACACTGGAGGTTAAAGTATCAAGACCATGTGATCAGTGTTTTTCTCAAACTGTTTTAAAGACACTTCCTGACATATAGTTTACCAGTTCAACAGGGTAAGTTTCTGCTCAGTGTTTATTATTTTTAAATTTGGATATAACATACATAAAGGACACCAATTTTAAATATGTAATTCAATAAATTTAATATATTTATTCAGCTGTCCCTCTCACCCTGATGAAGAAATATTACATTTCTAGCATATCAGAGGGCTCCACATGTCACGTTCTAGTCACTATCACTCCCCAAAGGTAGCCGCTATTCTTTTATCATCATTGTTTAGTTTTGTCAGTTCTTTAGCTTTATGTAACTATAATTTTTACAATATTCATTCCTTTGTGTGTTATTGTGTGTGATTATAATTCATTCATTTTCATTGATGCATAGTAGTCCATTTTATGAGTACATAAAAATGTTAATCCATCCTGTTGAAGGATATTTGGGTTGTTTTCAATTTGCCGCTATTATGAATAAAGTTTCATTACTTTTAATACCTTAAATTGTTTCCAATTGAGCTCTGCATTGACTATAAAAGGCTGCTATATTGTGAAAAGCCTTAGGCTTGGAGTCCAGCCCTGTCTCTGACAGTTATTAGCTTTATAACATGGACAATTTATTTCCCAGCTCTGTCTCCATTATATTTTTTGTAAAATTGAAATAACTCTCTGAACTCACTAGATCTTGAAAACCATGTCAGGCCTGACCTAGTAAATGGAATTGAATCTGATTCACTAGCTATTGCAGCCTCCTAAACTGGTACACATTAAATGCTCCCAAATTGTTGAATAAGTAAATGAAAGTTAATAATAGTTGGTAATTTCACCCTTAATCTTTCTTGTATAAACAATAATCTGTCTTAGTAGACTTTTTAGTCATATAGTAAACCATTATGAGACTCATGGATAAGTGATTAAAATATGCATAGTATACAAGGCTGTTCTAGAGGCTTCTATGTTTATTTTAGCTGAAATTTGCAATGTAGACATTACCCAATTGTTACTGTTTTCTTGGTCATTGTTTCCTTAACGTGACATTCTACAAATGGAGTAACTGTTGTTTGGACAGGCTTTGTGCCCCATGGAGGCATGGCTCACCACTGAGTCCTGATTGAGAACAGATGTTACATCTCCTGTGTTGCTTTTAAAGACCACTTTAAATCTTCATTTTTTCCAAGTACACTTAGATTTTTTATTCACTGTGTAATATTTATCCAATATATGTATTGGTTTTTAATATTAGCTAATTTGTGATTATATCCTTCAGAAGTTACTGGGATCTTTGCTTAGAAGCTTCTGAGGAGAGACCCCATTTTGCTTTATCTACTGTGTGCCAAAACAACTATTGAATGGGTGAAAAATTAAAACAGCCAGTCATTTTAGCTATGTACTATGGAAACAACTGGTTTGACTCCTATAGAAATATTGACAGCTTTTGTGTGTGTTTTTTGTTTGTTTTTTTAAAGAGGCTCTGAGTCTGAATGCACTAATTTTTACACAATGGGTTAGCCAAGAGGAATTTCTATGATGATGAACAATGAAAATTTGTTAAATTTGGTTACCTTTTTTTCTGATACCTATGATATACAAGCTAATGAATTATGAGGCTCTTATGAATGGTTAAGGGGTCATTCAGCTTTCTCTACTGAGCACCAGACTCTTCTCTCCAAATGTCAATTGGGCATCTCCTGTTTGGCATTCTATAGGACATAAAAATTCTACTCATCAATAAAAAGTTTATTCTTTTTCTAAATATGTCCCATCCCTTTTAGTCTCTTTTTAAAAAAATATATTTTATTGATTTTTTAGAGAGGAAGGGAGAGAGATAGAAAGTCAGAAACATCGATTAGAGAGAGACATCAATAAGCTGCCTCCTGTATGCCCCACAGTGGAGATGTGCCCACAAGCAAGGTACATGCCCCCAACCGGAATCGAACCTGGGACCTTTCAGTCCGCAAGCTGATGCTCTATCCACTGAGCCAAACCGGTCTCGGCCCTTTTAGTCTCTTAATGGTAACTGAAAATAGCCAGTTATACAAACTATAAAGTTCTCTCTTCTACAATCACCCCAGCCATACAAGGGGGAGGACATATTAAATCCATCACTCAATTCTGTAGTATACATCTCTCCATCCTGTTATGTAATCCTCTGTCTCTTCTTTCCCTTCCACTATAATATCAGGTACTTAGCATTATTCTCCTGTAGCATCATTTTTTGGCTTCTCTATTTCTAAAATACACTACCTACTACTCTTCCCATGCCTTTTTCCCCCTATGTGATTTTACTGGAATTCATATTAAACAATGCCACATTTTCCTTAAAATCTTTCATTGTCCTGTTGAAGTGTTCAGGGAATATTTAAAGCTTTATTCATTGGCAGGCAAGGTCTTGCACATGGTGGCTTTTGGCTGTGTTCCAGGTTGGCTCCATCCTTCCCTGGCATGTGTATATCACTCAATAAAACAGAAATACTCAAAGGTATTATGTTTTTTTGTGCAATTGTGTTTTAGTTTTCCTTTGAA
The DNA here is from genome assembly GCA_011751065.1 of Lasiurus cinereus. Taxonomy (NCBI): domain Eukaryota; kingdom Metazoa; phylum Chordata; class Mammalia; order Chiroptera; family Vespertilionidae; genus Lasiurus; species Lasiurus cinereus. Next base: position 7,614,548 of record JAAGEH010000079.1, on the reverse strand, counting down.
CACTAACACATCCTATAAAATAAAAGGCTGATATGCAAATCGACCAAATGGTGGAATGACCAGTCACTATGACATGCACTGACCACCAGGGAGCAGACACTCAACACAGGAGCTGGCCCCTGGTGGTCAGTTCACTCCCACAGGGGGAGGGCCTCTCAGCCAGAAGCCAGGCTCATTGCTGGTAAGTATAGCAATGGTAATGGGAGCCCCTCCCACCTCCACAGCAGCACTGAAGATGTCCAACTAACAGCGTAGGCCCGCTCCCCTGTGGGAAGTGGGCCTAAGCTATTAATGGGGCTTCTCCCGAGGACTCCTGGACTTCTAAAGAGAGTACGCTGGGCTGAAGGACCCCCTGAGTGCACGAATTTTGTGCACTGGATCTCAGCCTTATATATGAACACAACCTCCTTATGCAAGTTAAAAATATCTTTAACTATGGAAGGCCTAATATGGAAAGTTCTCCTTCACTCTTTTCTCAATGCCATGTTATTTTAAACCTCTGCATCTACACATACTCTTTCTCTAGGAAGCCATCTTTTCATATTTTCTAGAAAACTCCATCATGTTCTTCAATACTGAGCTGGAACATTGATTGCTCTACGAACCCTTTTCTGACCCCTCTCAAAAATAAATATGCTGCTCTGGTCTTGCATTTCAACCTGTACAATCCTGACTAGTAGCATTTCCATTTATCTTGTAATTACCCATCTCTGTGTTTTTCTCCCCAGCCAGAAGGTAGGCTTCTTACTGGAGGGAATAGCTTTTTTACTTGACTTTGTACCCAAAATCATGCTCAGTAAATATTTGTTGAAAAAATGAAGGAGCAAATAGTTTAACTTTTCATCATGCTTATTTGAAGTATGTGGCAGAAAATAGCTACAGAGAAAAGGACTTTTGAGTAAAAAAATCAATCTTTTCTACATTGATAAGCTCAGAACATTTTCTTTTTAACTCAAAGTCATAAAGAGATAAAAACCTTTCCAATAGCAGAAATACAGAACAGAAAATACAGGGATTTAAAGGATGTCAGGCAGTCGTGGCTCTTCTTTGTGGACTAATAAGCCAGCAATTTGGAGAAATAACAAATTATCTTATATAGTAAAGGGGGAATATAAAAATAGACCATCACTCTTCCACAAAGATGTCAGCGCCCACAACAGAGGTGGGGGTTTCCATAAAACAAGATGGCTACACCCACAGTGGAAGCTGAATTCCTATAATGGGCCTTAAGGAGCAATCAGGAGGGACCTGAAATTGCACTCCCCTGACCGCCATAGGGTTTGACAGGAGACTTTAATCCATGCCTCCCACCCTGGTGCCAGGACAGGGGACCTCAGGCATGGCCCCCACCTGGAAGGGCTTGATGGGGGACCTCAGACCATGCCCTCCAACCTGGCATCAGTCCAGGTGGCCTCAGGCCATGCCCCCCTGCCCAACAGGGCTTGATGGAGGACCTCAGGTCACAATACACACCCTAGCATCAGGCCAGAGGACCTGAGGCTTGACAAGGGTGGGACTGGTTGGGTCTGGATCTAGCCTAATGAATGGAGGGGTCCCAGCTGGGTCTGGGTCCCATGAGATTTGAGGCACAGGTGGGTGGGTTGTGACTTGACTCTGGGTCCTGTGGTGCACCCTAGACTCTGACAGGAGAAAGATTTTCATATATATTTTACTAATTTTCTTTCATTTCTGACACTTCTATTATAGAAAAAGGGCAAATAGCAGTATTAAAATATTTCCTCTAATTAATCCCCTTTTAATGTGCATGGATTTTGTGTACTAGGTCACTAGTTTAATTATAAGTATGACTCTTCTGTGTAGCCTATATATCAAGGTTTGAACTCTGAAGCTTCCATATAAAGACTTTGAGATATCTCTGCAATGAGAATCTTACATTAAATGCCAGATGCAGTCAGTCTGACTTGGACTGGTCTGGGATACAAGAGTCAAACTCATTAGGAGATAAAAAGAAAAGAAGACCTAGGAACAGGCCAAGGTAGCACCAAGAGCACTCCTGCCTAAGGGTTTTAATAACATTCTTAAATCACTACAGTAAAGCATGGAATCAGAACAAAATCACTTCTGAATATTATTTGTAAGTTGCTAAACCTATTTGTGTTCAAGTTGCCTTAGTTATAACATGTAAGTTTTTTCATAATGTAAAGTTATTCTTTACAAATTATATTTTGGTTTCCCTTTTCTAAACATTTATTAAGTTTATTAAGGTGACATAGTTAATAAAATTATATAGGTTTCATGTTTACAATTCTATAATACAACATCTGTATATTGTATTGTGTGTTTACCATTTGAAGTCAAGTCTCCTTTCATCACCATATATGTGTCACCCACTTCTCCCTTCATATTTTCCCTATTTCACTTCCCCTCTGGTAACCACCATACTATTGTCTGTGTCTGTGAGTATTTTTGTTTGTCAGTTTGGTTTTTCCATTGTTATTTTCTATATTATATCACACATTTGAGTGAAATCATATGGTTCCTGCCTCTTCCATCTGACTATATCACTTAGCAAGATACTCTCTTTTTTAAAAAATATATTTTATTGATTTTTCACAGAGAGGAAGGGAGAGAGAAAGAGAGCCAGAAACATCAATAAGCTGCCTTCTGCATGCCCCCCACTGGGGATGTGCCTGAAACCAGATACATGCCCTTGACCGGAATCGAACCGGGGACCTTTCAGTCCCTAGGCCAACACTCTATCCACTGAGCCAAACCCGTTTCAGCAGCAAGATACTCTCAAGATCCATCCATGTTGTTGCAAATGCTAGTATTTCATCTTTTCTTAAGGATACAATTCCATTGTTCTTATAAGGTCTCAAGTTAATAAAATCCTAAGATATTATCAGAGTGGCACCGGAAGCAAATAATTACAAATCATGTTGTCTTGCTCTGTTGGTAACCCAACTGGGTAGCATAACCAAGTAGTCCCAATATAGGCTCATTTTTTGTCTGTGTAGTACATGATTCAAAATTGAAAACTATACTAGTAAAATGCTCTGTGTGTTTCTAAATGACAACACTTAAATGGCCTTTTATTTTCAAGATGTATTATTTTCTTAACTGAATAAAATCAGGTGATTATATATACTGTAATAGTATATTATAATGTAATGAAAAGTAAAAAACAAAAAACACACTGCAGAAGCAAGCAGTGCTGGGATGAAGTGGTCAGGAGGTTGGGATGAGTTCTTTTGTAGATTGTGTTTAAACTGGGATCAGGACTGTGGGACATAAAGGAGGATTGGGTAATGCTATAATGATATTTCACAAAGCAATTGGAACCATAAAAGTTTTCATAGAGTACTAAGTACAGAATAATAACTTTTAAGGAAAAATAAATATCAAGATATCAATGAAAGTGAAAGAATTTAAAGAAGGAATTTGAGAATTGCACCTGTATATTTCATTCATTTGAGGATGCTAATTTAAAAGCTTATGCACTAAAAGTATAAATGAAAGTTAATTGATTTCTGCCCAGCATGGCTCAGTGTTTGAGAATTGACTTATGAACCAGGAGGTCACAGTTCGATTCCTGGGCAGGGCACATACCCAGGTTGCTGGCTTGGTCCCCAGTGTGGAGCATGCAGGGCAGCCAATTAATGATTCTCTCTCATCACTGATGTTTCTCTCTCTTCCCTTCTTCTCTGAAATCAATAAAAATATATTTAAAAATAAAGTTAATTGATTTCCATGGAAATATATTAGCAAGACAAAATTATTGAAATCAAAATATAAATAATGTAGTCACTTTCCTATATCCCATAGGAATTATTTTAAATGTAACATCTTGTAAAAATTGAGGTATATAAAGCTTCTCTCAGTTTTCTAAGTGAAAAAAAAATAGTCTCTATTTATCTTCTCCATTTCTTTCCCATTTTTCCAGAGCTTAAATTGCCACCATCTTCTTCTAATCTCCACAGAGCCAGAGAAATCATTTTTCTCACACTCATCAGGGGCCTCTGCTCTGCCAAACTCCAATGCAGTCTTTTTATTCCTCTTATCAAGTGACCCACCCAGGGTATTGGACACAGCTGACATTAGTCAACTTGAGAATGTATCTTTTATCTTCTCTTGACTTCTCTGAGGTCATTCTTGGGGTGTGTGTGTGTGTGTGTGTGTGTGTGTGGTAATTGGTTTTCTCAAACTACTTATTTTTACTCTTTCTCATTGGCTCTTTCACCTCAAACTGGCCCTTGTAGTTTTATGTAGCCTATATTCCTTATCAATTCCCTTTCACTATCACCTCAGGCTCTTTGAAAACGTAGCCACTCAAGGCTTTACCCATCAATCAGTGACACCCAAGTTGTATGTTTTGCCCTACCTTCTTCCTGTCTTCTATTCTGACGTGTTCTGCCTAATTCCCAGATTCTGTACATGAACACCGCATTGTCTTCTTAAAAGGAAAACATTTTCTGCAGCCTAAATTCTTCTCTGTCTCATTTGTTTCTCATGAGTAATAGCTTCATAGTCCACATGGTTTCTTGGGTAAAATAACTTCTGTTCATCTTTTATTTTTCCTTCTCTAGTACCAAAATGGTCATGGAGTTCTAGTTATGTCACATTCTAAGGTATGCTTTTAAATAGATCTCCTTCTCTCTATCTCCCTGCCAGTATTTTAGCTCAGGCTTGCTGTCTGTTACCTGCACTAGTTTCAACAGGTCACTTAGAATCATCTACTTCTTTGTGATTTTTCTGTTTTCTATCTATCCCTCTGTCCACTCCTTTTCAACATGTTGTTCAGAGTAATTATGCAGAAATACATTCAGGATCACATCACTCCACAAATTTAGATACTTAAATGGGGTCCCAATTGCTCTGTAGGTTAAAGTCCAAATCACTCAGCTGTGCAAAAATAAAAACAGACAACAAATTAGTTCACCTTTAATTTCCTCAAACCTACCTTACTACACTCCCCTACCCCCATTGCACAGCATATTCCATGTGTTGTGTTTATCTCTGATTTGTTGCTTTTCTAGCCATTCACTGCCTGGTGAACCCTTCCTCTAAGATACAACTCAAATATTTTCTCCTGTAAGAAAACTTTTTTCTGGGTAACCTTATCTTGGCTGTCTCCTGATCTTGTGCACATGCTCCTATCATAGCATTTACCAGACAGATGGTATTGTGACCATCTGTTTACCACCCGTTTTTCCCATTAGGCAGAGAGCTTAACATTTTTTCAGATGTGACACATTTCACAGATGACATTCAATAGTGCAACACATTTCCACCAGTATTCCCAATGAGGTGGCTATAACTGGACCATTTATTTCCTCTTAGTTGAGAAAGGATATTCTAATAGCAGTGAGAGTGACAGACAATAATGACTGTGGCTCTGTCCATTCACACAGTCATATACATTTATTTATATTTCAAAATTCACTTTGAAGTCTCATTCTGAATTTAGACTGCTCAGGTTTATATTCTGGCTTTCTCACTTATTACCCCAAATTCAAAATGAATGATCTAACTCTAGAATTCCTAGTTTCTTTCTTTGCAAAACAAGAATTATAATAGTAAAAATCACTTTTGCATAAATTTTAAAGCATGAAATGAACTAATTCATACATGTTAGTGGGTACAAGAAGTGTTCCCAGTAAATCTCAGCTATTATTATTATCATTATTACTACCATCTGATACAAATTAATTAATTTCTCCTCAGTGGATTCTAGTACCTCACTCTTATATTCCTGCTGCAGACTCTGACTTCACATAAACACTTCTATGAAATAATTATCCCTGAGACTACTCTGAACTTAGTTACTCATGAAATTGGAAAAATGATGCACAGGACATTGGGCAAAATAGAAAAAATAGCACTAGTTGGGAGCATCACATACATATAGTACTCACTCAGGTGTTCATTTCCTTTCCCTAGTCAAATCTGCCAGCCCAGGGTGAAGGACAGGGCAGAGCTCTTCAAATTTTCTGGGGCAGAACTGTGATGAGATCAGCTTTTTTCTATTATACAAAGAGAAAACCACTTCACCAAGAGAACACTGAAGAGAAAGAAACACGCCTGATGATTGGAAAGGAAATTCTTTAAGTGTGAATTGCTCGGAGTACAATATAAACCTTGTCAGTTATGGCATTCCAGCTGTTGTTTTATTGCCTTTAATTTCCCATTAGTGGTTCAATGTCTGGGAAAGGTATCTAGCCTCCAGCAGGGGAACTAAGGTCAGAACTGTTGTTCCTGTCTCTGCCAACATTTTGAATAGTGTTTAAACGAAGCCGTTCAAAAGATCATCTTATGTCTAATTCTTGTAAGAAGTGTTTGTGACTAAAATAAGCTCTTTTAGTGCCCTTTTCCCTCTCCTATGTCTCTGCCTCTACTCTCTTCCTACCTTTATTAGGAAAACAATGCTGGGATAAAACAAAGGAATCATTATAATATAGTATTATGGATATAACCATTTATTACCTGGGGGGAGGGCATGGAATACGTTGATGGTGGAGCGTGGGCTCCATCTGTTCATCTGAGCTCTTCTGCTTTATGGATTAAATGTCTTATAAACATCTACTGCCGAAAAGAACCATGTTCCAATTGGGCAAACCTGATTCTAGCCTTCACTAAACAGATTACTAAGTATCTTGCTGGAGGAATTCAATTTGTTTACAAACATAGTAGTGTAAGATATTTCCTTCTCAAACATTATTGAGATTATAGGGTCTGGACTTCACACTGGTTGTAAACCATGAAACAGAGAAATTGAGTATTTAAACTAAGATAGACAGATGGATAGATTGATAGATGATAGATAGATAGATAGATAGATAGATAGATAGATAGATAGATGATAGATTTTTGGGGGCCCATAGTTAAAATATCTTTAATCCTATCTAGTAAAACAGTAATATGCAAATTGACCATATCTCTGCTATATCACAAGCCACACCCACTAGTCATGCCCACCAGGCAATCAGGTTGCCTGGTGGGCAAATTAACCCAACCAAGATACCTACAGCCACAGAGAAAGCAGGAGGGAGGCTTGGGTTGCCAATGGCTGTGCAAGCAGAAGGCTTGGCTCCACTTTAGGCTATAAAGTTTCAAATGCAGAAGATAAATAAATCCCAGATACCAGGGCCTCTGCTTGGGTCGCCGGGGGCCATGGCCAGCCTGCAAACCACCACAGGCCCCTCACCCAGGCATTCCCACACCCCAGGGGAACACCCACCCTAATCTGGGACACCCTTCAGGGCAAACCAGCTGGCCCCCACCCATGCACCAGGCCTCTATCCTATCTAGTAAAAGAGTAATACACAGATTGACCATCACTCCAACACAAAAGATTCTGCCCCCATGTAGACACAAGATGGCCACCACAAGATGGCCAGCAGGGGAGGGCAGTTAGGGGTGACCAGGCCTGCAGGGGAGTAGTTAGGCATCAATCAGGTTGGCAGGGGAGTGGTTGGGGGTGAAAAGGCTGGCAGGCAGAAAGCAGGGGCAATCAGGAAGGCAGGCAGGTGAGCAGTTGGGAGCCAGAAGTCCTGGATTGTGAGAGGGATATCCGACTGCCTGTTTAGGCCCGATCCTACCTAAATCTGGCCTAAACAGAGAGTTGGACATCCCTGAAGGGGTCCCAGATTGGAGAGGGAGCAGGCTGGGTTGAAGGACACCGAATTTTGTGCACTGGGCCTCTAGTTTATATTATACACTAATTCCCACAATACCATTGCGAAGCATGTACTAATATCACTATTTCCATTTGACATCAGGGTTCAAAGATTTGGAGAAATAGAGCATATATTATTTTAAGTGGAAAGGATAGAATTTGTATTCACCTTTAATTAAATAAAATCTTTTTTTAACAAGTCCATGCTATTTTGTCCACATAATTTTTCCAAAATGAAGAAGGTAGAATTGTTTTCTTTTCTGAACCTAAGAGTCTGCACTGCTAAGGAACTTTAAGCAGTAATAGGCATATCTACTCTCTGTCACTGTTGTTTATGGGCTGGGTCTTCAAATCTGAATTTATCATTATTTAGTGTGTGAGTCCAGGGGCAGTCATCTATGAAGCCTTGTAAGACGGAGCTAGGGTTCATTATTATTTGTGCCTCCTCACATGAAAGATATTTAGGATTCTATAGAAAAGGCCAAAAAGACTTTCTTCTTCATGTGCCTGATTTTCAGGTTTTTCATGTGAAGTTTCTGGGGGTCCAGTAATGAAATGCAGGTGTATTCCTCTGACAGTCAAATATGAAGGTTACAAACATTTGGTTAGAATATTCAGCACTTATCAATGCTAACCTTGTAATAGTGGTGTTCTTATTATTCCAAACCCTGGAGTCAGGATTTCCTGGCCTTGAGCACTAATATGAGCCACATTTTTTTTTCTGTTTAAGCACAGACACAATGGTCACCTTAGAGGGTCTAAGGGTTAAATCAACTGCAGTACAGAGATCTAATGTATACGTGAATACAAACAATAGCAATTAATACCTGAATTCCATGAAAAGTTTTATTTGAAGCATTGGTTAAAGAATAATTAACTGTCAGCTTCTGGTCATGGCCTACATTTGAGAGAAGCAGTGAGCAACTATTATTTAGAGCATCTTGTTTTCTATTAAGCAACAAACAAATGCTGATCCTGTATGTACTGCTTACCCCTACTTAATGCTATATGTTTCAACTATTTCTAGTTAATAGGTGGGTTATTATGGTGTTTTATTTTTAATCTATAGTTTATAATGATATTTCTTTATACTCTCATTTCCCAATTGGATTTTTAAAAATAATATTCAAACAGTTATATTTCTGGCAACATTTTCTCCATACTGTTATATAGCAGATATCAAAAGTCAAAATACTGCAATTTTTAGAGATTACTGCTACGTATGGCTCCCATAGCAGACTTGAGGCAGATGGTGATACAGAAGGGTTGGGAGACCTTGCCTCCCATGTTCTCAAAACACAAAGCAAAGCAAGCATTATTTTGCCAAAGCCTGGCAATATTTGGCCCCCAAAAAGTTGGACCTTGTCTTTCTGTTTCTCCATCTTTTACCCACCTCCTGTGTGGAGACCATGTCAGTCTTAGTCACCATGCTGTTATGCAAATCCTGCCAATACAGACATGTGTCCATGGCTCAAAGTTTTGAATCAGGCATGATATAAACCCCATGATATTCTCTTTCTCTCAGCTAGAACAAAAGTCATTGAGAGCATCTCAACATTATGGCTTCAAGATTTTTCTCAAAATGGAAATTCTAAAATTATCTTCATCAATAATTTTTGCTGATTGGTAACCTGAGAATTTTATTTTATGTCTAATTGATATTCATGTCCACAAGATAGGTAATTATTGCATTATATAAAAGTTGAGTCATTCAAATGGTTGGCTCCTGTGAATCCAATCATCCTCTAGCAAGGAATTTTAGGTACCTGATAAAATATCTATCATCAGTTATAAATATCAATTTTCTTAAAATGGAGTATTCTGTCTTGATATAGTCATTGCTATTTTCAGAACTATAATCAAGACATAGCACTTTATAGAAGCAAACCTCATGGTGGTTCTTACAATAGAGATATTAGTAGAACATTTTATTTACAAATGTTTAGTGGCATTGTCCTTGCATCAGCTATTAGCCTTTTTAAATGTATAGTTTATGTTTAATACTATTTTGTATTTACCTCAAGTTTACAGTAGGGTGATTAGACAAGCATATACTTTACAAAGTGTGAATAGATTGAGTCCATTGGATTTGGTCACTAATGAAAGTTGGGGATGAGGAAACATTCTGGGCGAAATCCCAGATTTCTGATGAGGATGGTTGGCATTTCAGTGGGAAAAGGAATACAACAGAATGACCAAGTTTGCAGGAAAAGATGAGCTAAGCTGGGGCATATTGAATTAGAGGTATGAATGAGATATCCAGGAAATTTTATTGAAGACTTTGGATTACAGGGATATGGTGCTAAGGAGATGGGCTGAGGCCAGGAAGACAAATATGGGAGCCATTGGCACCAAAGTGTCAAGTCACTCCATAAAAGTCATTACCCAGTGAACATTAAATAGTGAAAAGAGTGTGTGCCCAAGTTGGAACACTGAGAATGCAGGCATTTAAGGAGGAAGAGTAATCATCAGAAGAAGGAATAGTTAGAAATATGTAAGAAGAACTAAGAGCGGGGGCAAGGGAGAGGAGTATGGAACATAAAAGAGAGACTGTAAACTATAAAATTATTAAATCATAAGGAAATTTTTATGTGGAAAGGAGGAGGAGGAAGAGGAAGGAGGAAGAGGAGAAGGAGGAGAAGGAGGAGAAGGAGGAGGAGGAGAAGGAGAAGAAGGAAGAGGAAAAGGAGGAGGAGGAGGAGGAGAAGGAGGAGGAGGAAGAGGAAAAGGAGGAGGAGGAGGAGGAGAAGGAGGAGGAGCACGAGGAGGGGGGCGGGAGAGGGAAATAGCTTTCTTCTTTGTTGATTTTTTTCAATGAAAAATACAGGCTGGATGCATATGTTGAAGTGACAATGACAAGGAAGGACTGCATGAACAAGAATAAAGAGACTAGAGGGAACATATTCACATTTGAATTTGGAACCTGATGTGTGTGAAAGAGTGTCAAAAGATGAAGTCAGCATATAGTTCACTAAGGAGCTTGAACTTTATCACAAAAGCAACATCAAAGCATTTCAAAGAGGGCACGGATAATTTTAGGATTGTGTTTTAGAAAGAACATTCTGACAGCTGTGTGGAGGAAGACTGGAGAAGTGCCAGCCTAAGGAAGGAGATCAGTCAAGAGGTTGGTGAAATCTTGACCAGAGAGGATAGAATCTTCATAAGGGTATGTGAAGTGAGAAGTGACCCATGACGCTCACAGAGATTCAGTTATCTGTTTTTGATAGTGTGTTGCTTCTGCACATATCCTGATGTTTTTAATAATAGCCATCAGTGTGAGCAACCAACCACTTGCCTAAATTAGCTCAGAAGGTGATACATACATACTGTTGCAACTTTGCATGATTATCCTTGGCCTTCAAAGGGAAAATATTTCTATGCTCCACTTCACCATGGTCACAGCTCTTGTCTTGAAGAAGAGTTTTGGTTCCAAGGCCAGAACTTTGCTCAGCTCTAGGGAATGTCACCCACAGAAGGACTGCAGCATGCAGCCTCTGGTTCTATCTTTTCCTTATTCTTCATATAGTAAAAATTATAGTTTCCTGTACTCCCCTTCTTTCTTTCATCATGGGTTCAAACAGTTCACCTATATTTTAAAGCAGTGGTTCTTAACTAAGAGTGATTTCCTACCCAGAGGACATTTGACAACATCTGGAGACATTTTGGTTGTCACAACTAGGAAGAAGTTGCTATTGGCACCTATGGGAAGAGGGCAAGGATGCTGCTAAATATACTACAATGTACAAGATAGTGCCCACAAACAAACAAATAATTATCTGGTTGAAAATATCAATAGTGCTAAGGGTGAAAAATCCTGCTTTAAAGGACTAGGTTGGTTTTTTTTCCATTTTTTAAAATTTTATCTTTCCCCATCATCTTTTATTATCTCTATACTCTCTGCTATCACCACTCATTACCATTCATTCCCCAAATCACCACCTGGTTGTACACGTCCATGGATTATCTCCCTTTTGAGGATATTTTTTCTTTAATATTAGTTTTTATTTCATCACTTCTTATTTTAAAATATTGACTTTTGAAGTTCTCTACTTATAGCTACCTATGAGTCTACCTTAAAGTAAAATGGAAAAATTAATAAATTGTTTGGTTATGGCAAACTGACTTTCTAAAATAATTTTTACTCAATTATTAAATACTAGAGGCCCAGTGCATGAAAATTTATGCACTGGAGGGTTATCCCTCAGCCCAGCCTGCCTCCTCTAACACTCTGGGAGCTCTCAGGGGCAGGAGGCAACCTGGCAATCAGGGGAAGGCGACACCCCATCACACCTCTGCTGCTGCCACTGCTGGTAGCACAAGCCTCAGCTCACCCTGGTTACTGAGCCTTGGGCAGCCCTGGACAGCTGGGCAGCTGCCATCCAAGGCTTGCCTGCACCTCAGGCCAACCCTGAGTGGCTGGGGGGCTGGGTGGCCTGGGGGACTCAGGAGGCAGGTGCATGGAGCTCGCCACGTGCCTGACACCACAATGGGGGCTGAGGGGACTGGGTGCTGTCATCCTGTGGCTGTGGGTGCCGCCATTTTTGAGGGTGTGGCAGTCTATTAGCATATTTCCCCCTTATCTTTTGTGATGGTATGAGGATCTATTAGCATATTCCCTATTTATTAGATAGGATTAATCTAATATAATCTTTTTAAGTTTAATGGTTCAAATCATGCCAATAGGTGCTAAAACCTCCTCTATAGTTGTGTCTTGAGCTATGAATAGATACATAAAAATGAAACATGCAGCCAAAACCAGTTTGGCTCAGTGGATAGAGAGTCAGCCTGTGGACTGAAAGGTCCCAGGTTCTATTCTGGTCAAGGGCATGTATCTTGGTTGTGGCACAACCCCAGTAGGGGGTGTGCAGGAGGCAGCTGATTGATGTTTCTGACCTTCTATCCCTCTCCCTTCCTCTTTGTAAAAAATCCATAAAATATATTTTTTAAAAAATGAAACATGCAGATAGGTTATCTTATCAGATTTCAATCCTGAAATATTATTATTTTTCATGTGCTCTGTAATTTTTTAAATCCATACTCTCAAGCTCTGGTGAGTCATGAGGATAAATGTTTTCCATTGGAATCGAATGCTATTGCCAATGTCCTCAGCTTTCTCTATGTACATGGAGATTTAAGCAAACATTTTGGGACACTGACTATTTTGAAAACAGCTATTACCTACTAGCTTCTCTCTAGAATATTGTCTTCACTTCTTTTTACTTGCTGATTAAATAAATATATTTATTTTACAATTCTTTCTTCCAATATATTTTAAGAAAAGAACAAATTCCTGCAAACTGCAATAATTCTATGCCTTTATAAGGCAGAGGATAATTCATACATTTCACAATAATTAGAAATATACTGGTAATCTGTCTTTTTAGCTAGGTTTCACTTAATTTTTGCCACATTTTGACTTCCATTTTTGCTCAGCATTTCTTTATGATGTTCAAAATAAAACATTTCACTCATCATCAAATCAAATATATGTTAATAAGGCAGATATTTAAGCATTTAACAATTAAAGCAAATAATTGAAAAGGGATTCTCTGAGAAGGTTAGGTCTACACTGAAATAAACTAACTTTTTAGAATTAGCATGAAGAACAACCAATGACATAGGAAGCCTATAATGTCGTCCTGGGTTGGAGTCTGAGCTAACTGTATTATTCCTTTTGGCAGTGGTGACTGGAACTCCTTTTTCTAAGTTGCATGTTGGAATTTCTAGAAGGATACACTGGCATCATATTTTCCTTTTGACTTTGAGTAGAATTACAAATGAGAAGTAAAGTCCTAGGGAATACTAAAACAATGCACGTAAGGTTAAAACACTTTAAAATAAAGTGAAAATTCAATATAATGTCAGATAAACCTCTTGCTGTTGTGTTGTTGTTTTTTTAAAACACATTTTTATGTTTGCATATATGGCTTGAAAAGACAAGGAGTCTAGCAGTTTAGATAATAGTCTGCATTGTTAAGTACTTTCTTCTCTGATTTTCTATAGCATTCCATGCATATACCTATCATTGCATTTATCGCATTGAGTTTGAACTTCCTTTTATGTGACTATCTCCCCCATTAGACTGCAGGACCTTGAACTAAGAACTAAATGCCAATTTATCATTTTATTCCCAGTGTCTAGATCAACAATAAAAATGAATAGATAGTTAGATGGATAGATGAAGATGTAGCACTAAATGAGTGCACTGAGAAGAGGTTAAAGGCAGTAGCACCTTTGGCCCAAAGATACCAGTAGTCTATATTATTAACATATTTTTAGTGGAAAAAATTTAAAAGCTTTATGGTAAAAATATGTTTAAGGAATTCTGGGTTTGTTTCTTATAAACTGAAAGATTTCCATAGGCACTGTGAAATTTAGAGAAAGAATAGAATGTATAACATTTCAGAAATTTATTTGAGCACAGAATACATTGTATCTTTTCCAGAAATGACATTCAGTGAAACATCTTTTGGAAAATAGCAGTTAACCTCCAAGAGTTTTCACCACACTACATTTAAAAGGAAGCTTAGAGGGAAAATGAGAAAAAAAAATAGAAACATGAAAGGAAGGAGATGCAATTTTTGAATACTTAACTCTCAGAGTGAGTAGTCAGGATTAGTGAAAAAAATATTCCTTAGAAAGCTCTAAAACGAGTTGAACTCAAGGTAATAGGAATAAAACAAAAATAAAGAACACAGGTTAGAGCTTGTAATCTAAGCAAGTGGGAAGGTATTCAATTGTACTTGCATTTTTTTCTCATTTTCCTTTCATAGTTATGTATATGAAAGTGGATTTAACCACATTTTGTTTGGCCCAATCAATGCCCTAAATAAGGTACCTACCCTCCTAACCCTAACCCTCTGAACTTCCATATCTTAAGGCTCCTCGACTCTTCTCTTTCCACTCCAGTCACAGGAGTGTTTGCTGTTCTGCAAACATGCTGAACACACGTTAGCCTAAGGTCCTTGTGTCACCTTTTCCCTATGTCTGGAAAACTGTTCTCCAAACACTCCTTCTTACTCAGCTCCCCAAATGATACCTCCTCAAGGATTTCTGCTCCATCTAAAATATTCTACCTCTTTTTTCTTAATCTTTTTAATTTTTCTTCTTGGTGCTGACCACTGCCTGACATATTACATACCTGTGTATAGTTTATTTTCCTTCACTGAAGCATTACATTAGTAAAACACTGCCAGACATTAAGGATCCAATAGTAAATAAGGTGGAGATGGTCCTTGCCCTTAGGGGGCTTCTAGACTCAGATGAACAGGTCCCTGTTCTGTGCTCCCTAACAGAGACTCTAGCATTTTTGACAAAGTAAGAATAACAAGGGAAGTTCAGCGATGCTAAATTTTCTATAGGTTTGTAAAGGTGTGAGAAAAACCTGGTCATAGAACTTCTTCACAATGTTACTGAAAATTAAATATGATGATATATATACATCAGCTCTTTATAAAAGGTAAAGTACTATAGGATTGTATATTATTATTATTAGTGTTTCACCAGCACTTACTTTTCATCTAAGTTTATATTTCTGAGCCAAATGAATAAAACAGACCCATCTTTCAAATGTGCAAATTGTCCTCAGGCATAAATTTGGTACATTCAGAAACCCATTAGCAATTTCAGGCTCACCAACTTCTAGAATTCAAATGCAGGAAGGGACCTTAGATCATCTTGCATTCCCTTTACTTTGGTATGTATTCTATGGCACTAATTATCACAGTCTACTGCAGTAAGTAGTGGTTGAGACACATTTAAAGACCCAGAGTACTCCATGAACTTGGTTTCTGATTGGCTGTTACAACACAACCTTGGCATGGAGAAGGTACTTTTTTTTCTTTTATTATGAAGAAATAACCTTGGTGTACATAAAATGTCTTTTCAAACGGTAGACAGAAAGGGGAAATTAGCATTAGGTATTGTTGAATTGAACTTGTCTTTCTTTGCTGAAAGTACATTTTGTTGTTTGGAGGAAAATAAACTACTGAAAATTGTTCATTACCAGGTTCTGAACCATTTTAATTTCAATATTCTGATGTTAAAATTCAATGACTTCATGATCTAATTGAACATTAAAGCCAAAAATAGCTCAATGATTGTATTAGAGAAATGTGCATTTTTACTAATATACATTTCAGGAATCAGAGTGTAGTCTTCCTTGATGAACCTGATCAAAAATATTCTGATGGTCTTAGGCTCTACAGCAGCGTGACCCACAGGTTGAGAACTGCTAGCAGGGTCACCTAAGACCATCAGAAAACACGGATATTTACATAGTGATTCATAACAGTAGCAAAATTACAGTTATGAAGTAGCAATGAAAATAATTTTATGGTTGGGGTCACCACAACATGAAGAACCGTATTATAGAGTCTTGAGAACCACTGGTCTTCATTTTCTAGGAAGGTGATTTCTAATGTTGCCATACTCTCCTCACTCATGCTGGTCTCCTACATTATGTGGGTTGTGTGATGCTTTCCCAATATTAGTGTTTCTACTTCATTTAAAGACTGTATTCAGCCATCTCGTAAGTGCTACAATTCAAATTAAGGACTTGATTGTTCATCCCTCCTATAAAGCAGCAATGCTCCTTACATGGAAACATTATTTGTCATCACTGAAGACTAATTCTTTTGAGAACTTTCCCCTTATGAACAGATTAGAAATGCATTTAAGTTAATATTTATTTTTAAATACAAGACCTCTTTAATTACTTTATATAAGTAAACTATCATCCCTTAGGAGGCATTACATGGGACATTATTAAATTATCTTGAAAACTTTGCTGGGTGGTTCAGGAATTTTGGGATGAGGGCTTTCATGCTTGTTAGAGTGTATCAGTTAGTGGCATGTGCGTAGTAGGCAGTCTAGGGTTTATATGGTGGCTTTATGCCATCAGCAGTCCACATTTCAATCTTTCTGTTTAATTGGCTTAACAGATGGCTTCAGTTTTATTTATTTTAAATATTTATTATTGATTTCAGAGAGAGAAAGGGAGAAGGAAAGAGAGATAGAAATATCAATGAAGAGAATCATTGATTGGCTGCCTCCTTCCGAGGATTGAGCCTCAACTCGGGTATATCCCCTGACCCAAATTGAACTGTGACCTCATACATAGTTCATAGGTCCACATTCAACCACTGAGTCACCAAAACTGGACCTCAGCTTCACCTACATGTAATCATAACTGTGGAAACCAAATATTGTTCTCACTAAATGGATGTAAATAGGAAGCCAGAAGGCTGGTCAACCTTAATTGCTCTGAAAGGTCAGAGCTGATTACTCATTGTTTAGTTGAAACTATCTGTTTGTATCATGTTAATTTCTGTTATCTCCTGCCTAAAGGCTAGAGGTGTGTCCCAAAGCCTTAATAAAAGGGAGAAAAAGGCCAGAGCAAAGGGCAGTCCTTTCCACTAGAGGAAGGCTCCCGCCTGGCCCCCCAATATCGCCAAATTAATGCTTTCTAGTCTCTCATTTCGTTTGCGGGCGGCCTCCTTCAGAACCCGAACCCTGACCCAGGAACCCTGAACCACGTGGGACGTGGAAAGAGGTTCCCACAATAACCGTGTTCCAGGCTGAAAGGAGGAGAATGAGAAAAGAATAAGCTTCCAATTGAGTTAGGTCCTTTGAGGAGTCTTTCCTGGAAACTTCACCCAGTGACTGAATAACCACACTTAACTGCAAGAAAGTCTGAGAACTGTCGTCTGTTAGCTGGATACATTGCCACTGATAAAATGATGATTCTGTTAGTAAGGAAGGAAAGAATTATTGTTAGGAAAGAAAGTTGCACTCTCAGCCACACTTAGCTGTTCCTCAAACAGGAAAGAGGAAATTTCTTTTGCCTAATGGAATTAAGCCATCAGCAATAGCAGCTGATGCAGCCTTTCACCTGCCCTGAGATATTAAACAAGTTATGTTAGCTCACTGACATATCACCAGCTACATTTCTTAGACCTAATGGTACTCATGTTAGAAGCAGGATCCTTAGCCTAAATTCTGACAGGACTCCTAGTGTACTCTTTCTCTAGAATACACACCTTTCCCTTTGTTTGATTTCACAGCAGGCAGTGACCTTTGTTTCTGTCTTGGGCTGCATAGGTAAAAAATTATCTTTGGTTTTGATGTGCTTATAGATTTATAGAAAATTTTAAATTTATTTATTTATTTAATTAAAAAAATTAATAACAGGCTATCAAATATGCAATATAGCAGAATTGTGTTAAAAACAAGGTAGAGAGTGGGTTATAAAACTGTGGATGAAAAATGGTCCACATATTCAATCTCACAAGCTCAGGGAAGGCCAGCATGTTGGGTCTTATAAACCCAGAAACCAAAGTAACTACATAGGGTGGTCTGAATGTAAACATTTCTAACTAAGAGTGGGTCATGGTGAGTAGTCTTGTCCTAGGCCTGTAGCCTCCTTGACAAAGATTAATCTTTACTTTTGAAATGGTTTATTGTATTTGTGCATTTAATATAACATAACTTGGAAAAGTCAGTGTAATCTTCTTTTCCAGACCTCTCAGAGCATGAGACTATAGAAACTTCATTGTTATCTGGGACACATATACCATCTCTATGTGCTGTAAATGTTAAGTATTAATTCGCCTGTACCCATCTATGCAAAATAAATATGATTCTGTCTGTACTTTACTTTTTATTTAATACCAGAGACTTGCCCACTTTGCTTTCCCCCACCTCTTTAATCTACCATCAGTGAATTTCATGTAATACTCCTTACATCTCCTCCTTTGATTCTAATGTATAAAATAAGCTGTAAAACTGCCATTCTCTAGAGCCTTTTCTTAGTCCATTGAAATTTTGCTTCCTGGCAATTGTTTCAGTTTGGCTCAGATAAACTTTTATGAGACTTAAAAATAAAAGTCAACTTATAGAAATGAATATAGACATTTGCTAGTGAGAAATCTTTATGCTATCATTATTAGTCTACTATCAATTGAAAAAACAACACGTTGCCATTGATTGAAAATGTGACTAAAAAATCATTTTGTTTTTAAAAAAATTGTGGAGGTAGAGATGGGAGGGCCATTATCACACTTTCAAAAGTCGTTTTATTCTTGACAAATGTTTTCATTAATTAAATTCAAGGTGGATAAACTACTCTAGCCAAAATTATTACATAAAATTTACAAGCGTGACCTAAATTTTATTATAGTTGATTTAAAATTTTTGTAATGTATTAGCTAGCGCAGGATTAATAAACATATAAGGAATAGTAAAATAATACTTTCCTCAAATATGAAACATATTATGTTATAGTTAATATAAATTTATATATACTATTACTTAAAACATCTTTAGAAAACTACACTGTATTTAAATGGCTTTTTAATTCTGCCATACACAACATCTGGTTTAACTAACTCTTTTACATGTGTTCACTCATCACTGTGGGATTATGCACATAGACTAGACTCTTTACCAAATGTGTTTTCAAGCAAAGCTCCACTGTTCAAATTGAACAAGGAAAACAGTGCTCAAGCATCGTACCAGTGGATGACTAATAACTCAAAGCAATAAACTGCTGTAGATAGAGATCTGTGTTTAGTAATAAAAATGTAATTGTAAAGTGTAACTCATGCTGGAGTTTCTATCCTGCCAAGCCAAGTTACCATCGACAGACATGTTAATGCCTGACAGCATATTTCAGTACCTTAATGTCAGAAAACAAGAAAATGCCTATTTTATTCAGACTTCAACAGATCCGACCTACTTAGGCATCTTCTAACTTGTGGGTTGAATGTAATTTTAAAATCCTGGTTGCTCAATAACTGATGATCATCGTTCAGGGACTGTGTCTCTTCTTCAAGAAGCAAGCAGTAATTTGTAACAAAAATGATTTTTAAAATGAAATGTTTCTAAAGTTTTAGTTTCTAATACACTTCGACTTTTTAAATAGACCATTTTGTGACAGATTTATCTTTCTTCATTCTCATGCTGTATGTTGTACCTTATCTCATGTGTCACAATTTTTATGATTTATTTTTAGTCATTCATTACACAAACATGCATTGCATTCATTGTGTGTGTGTGCATGTGCATTGTTTTTGTTTTTTTTCACACTAGGAGCACACAGGGTGGAAAAATAGAAATGCATGTAAATAGATACCAGCCATACATTTTTATAAATAAATATAGGCCTGGTGCATGAATTTGTGCACTGGTGGGATCTCTTGGTCTGGCCTGTGGGAATCAGGCCAAAATCAGCTGTTCAATATCTCCTGAATGGTCCAGGATTGCGAGAGGCACAGGCCACGATGAGGGGCCTCACTGATGCATGATTAGGGCCAGGAAAGGAGCGCCAGAGGGCTCTAGGGCATGTCTAGCCCATCACACCCAGTTCCAATTAGGGCCCATGGGGCCGGCCAGCCAGGGAGGGACCACAGGAGGGCACCAGGACATGGCTGGCCCATCTCATTCAGTCCTGATCAGCCAGACCCCAGCAGCAAGCTAATTTACCATGTTGAAGCATCTGCCCCCTGATGGTCAATGGGCATCATAGCAACTGGTCAAATGGTCGAACAATGGGAAACAGCATATTAGGCTTTTATATGTGTAGATGTAATCAAGCTGTGACCAATTGCAGTGCAAGCTCAGTTGACAGGGCAAGTTGTGATAATGCTAAGAATGCCTGTTAAGAAGAGATATTACTTCTAAATTGAGAGGAGAAATAAAAAAATTCCAGAAGATAAGGGGCAAACTCTATTCCAAGCATAGTGGAATAGCATGCATGAGTCACAATGATGTGAAGGGAGGTTCATGATTAAGGAATGGTGAATGCACCTGAAGTGAGAGGACAGATAAGAATGATGCGGAGGAACCCTAGCCAGTTTAGCTCAGTGGATAGAGTATCAGTCTGTGGACTGAAAGTCCCAGGTTCGATTCTGGTCTAGGGTGTATGCCTGGATTGTGGGCTCGGTCCCCAGTAGGGGGCATGCAAGAGTCAGCCAACCAATGATTCTCTCTCATCTGATGTTCCTATCTCTCTCCCTCTCCCTTCCTCTCTGTAATCAATAAAACTATATTTTTTTTAAAAAAAATTATGGCCGAGACTGGTTTGGCTCAGTGGATAGAGAGTCGGCTTGTGGACTGAAAGGTCCCAGGTTCGATTCCGGATGGGGGCATGTACCTTGCTTGCGGGCACATCTCCACTGTGGGGCGTGCAGGAGGCGGCTGATCGATGTCTCTCTCTCATCGATGTTTCTGACTTTCTATCTCTCTCCCTTCCTCTCTGTAAAAAATCAATAATATATATATATATTTTAAAAATAATTATGTGGAGTAAATAAGTGGGCAATATTTTAAAAAGTCTTAGATAGGTCCTGCTAAGGAATTTGTATTTTATCCCCCCAAAAAAGGAAACATTACTCCATCCATTGATGTTCTTGCTGTGTGTATGTGTGTGAAGGGGAGTGGGGTGGAAAGCAGGTTAAGCACCAGTGTTCCAAAGCCCAGTTATGTGCTAGGATAGTAATTATTGCACAAAGATAACATTTATTGAATACTTACTATGTGCCAAAAGTGTACAAATTTTACATAATTCTAAATATTTTAGCTCTAAATTTATCACTACACTACCCTTAGAACAGCAGGGACCAGTTCTCCATATCTACAGAGTATAAGCCCTGGCAGGGCCATGTTCCCAGAGTTATCTGGTTGGTTTCCTCAATAAACATTCATCTTTCTGGCTTACAGTGGAAACATTGTCCCTCCCTCACACATACAAATGTGTGTCTACACACACATACACACACACACACACACACACACACACACACACACTTTCCACTTCTTTCTGCATGATGCTTATAGTGCTTCATCTCGGCTGTAATAATTGCAAATCTCTGGCTGGACCCCTTTGCTATTGGCATCCTAACACTTGTAAGTCAGGGAATCAAGCACAACATATTTCAAGGTGAATTGGGAGTTTAAAAAGTGTATTATCAATCCAACAAAAATTCACATAAGATACTGTAAACCAGAGAAGGAACCTTTTGAGCAATGTTATAAATATTTTCTTTAGCGTTTCTGACTTAAAATAGCAAGGTTGGAAGATAAATGCGTATTTCCTAAACCTTCTAGGGTCTAAAGAAAGTGAAAAGAGCTTAGATCTGACCTGTGCTTTGACCTATTTTTCAAGAGCACAAGCCAGTGATCACTCCCTGATGAAAGCAAAACAAAACACGCTGTAAGGGATTCTTTGTTATTATATCCACAACTTGTCAATACTCCATTAGCATTTCTCCCATAGAGAAGAGATTTCTGTCTGGTAGAAAAGAACATAACAAAGCTATGTGGATATAATTCTGCTAAATACCTATGGTTTTATATTAAAGCGCTCAATTTGCAAAGCAGTTCTCCAGAGCACTAATTTCTTCCCCAAACTCAAAAAGTTTCTTCACAGTGAATGCCAAAATCTTCAGCCTGCTTTTCTGGAGTTTTATTCTGAGTGGCAGGACATCAAATCTGTAATATGCAAACTGCAAGTAATATATCAATTTGTCCTCAGAACCCAGATTATTTCAGATCAATATCAGTAAGCACATTACTAAACCTCTCTGTAGAGATAAACAATCCTACACTATTGCAGATAAGGTGACATATGTTACTTGTGTACTGTATTTAGTTGCCTGTGTTTAACCAGATTAACTACAGATATCAGACTTTTGAACTTTACTCATTTTCTTTACTGAGAAGCAATTAAAATATTATCATTACCTTGATGATACTCTTTTATATGACAGGGGTTTTTAAAGATTCAAATATTATAAAATATTCAGGTTTATAAATATCCAAGACTTCAAAAAGCATTCTATCAATATGTCATTATTCTGATAATGCCTAGTATCACAATTCTCTGCATTGTTTGCATTTAGGCCCCACTCTAGAGATAATTAGGACTTAGGTGATATCCATAAATTTAATATATTTGCCACTTCCCTCCTCCATAAATATAAATTTTAATGCCTGGTGCTTACACTTTATGAAATATATCTTAGTATATGTAGTAGTCAGGATGGGTTGTTATAAAAATGTTATAACGGACAACTCTCCAAATTGCAGGGGCTTTAAATGACAAAAGTTTATTTCTTGCTCCTGCCACTCTTCCATCCCAAGTCAGCGGCCTGCTCTGCTCTGCACTGTACTCACTCAGGGGCCCAGCCTGCCCAGGCCAGGACAATCTAAAATATTATAGATAGCAGTGACATGGCACACCGGCTCTTCAAGGTTTCCACTCAAAGGTGACACATTGCTTTTGCTCACATCCTAATGGCCACAGCAAGCAATGTGTGAACTCCTAATATCAAAGAGGTGGAGCAGTGCAATCAAATTTTGTGCCTGGTGGAAGAGAACCTGGATATTACCAAGAAGAGCATTAAGAGCCCATCTGGTTCTTAAATATTTAGTTTACTTCCCGCATGCAAAATATGGTCAATTCATTTGCAAGTGAGACAATTTAAAATTGCCATTCAGTCCTGGTATAAATTCAAAGTGCTGGACCTCGGGGTAATAGGAAACTATGAAAATATTCTTCCCAGAAGTGGCCCATATTCTTCTGAAGCATAACCCATTGGCAAAAAATAAAAATAAAATCATATCGTGATGCTGAATTTCAAATAGTGTAGGGAAGTCCTTTGTCACCTTTGAGCATTTGTGTATGCTTTGCCCTCTTCCCAAAATGCCCTTTCCCTTCTCTTCTCTGCCTTATGAAGTCTTAATTCAAAACACAGTTCACATCCCTCCAAACTGTGAAACATTCCTCAATATGTCATTGAAGAATAAAGCATATTCCCCATATTATTATAGAAGTTTGCTCTTGAACTTGCAAAATTGCATTTTAATTATATATTCACATTATTTTTTTCCACTAGACTTTGGACTCTGAAGATATGATTGATATTTTATTAATTCTTCAATTCTCAGTACCTATACAGTGCAAGGCACATAGTAGTTGCTAAATAAATTATTAATGAGTGATTATTGCTTTGAGAACTTGATTATAAAATCTATAGTTGAGACTTTTCTTTACATTGAATTTTAACTATACATCTTAAAATGACTTGAATTAAAGATTTGGTCTTGCAATTATTTTTTTTAATATTTTTTTCTCTCTTTCCGCTTATTCCATCTTTTATTAATAATCATAGCCAAGGCTTTTAAAACAGCACACTTAGACTATTCTAACTATTTCTTGGCTAATTTAATTAGTTTTTCATTTTATTCATCCTAAAACCAAGATACTCCCTTTCCATCAGCAAAAAGTTCTCATGTTGATCATACCATGTCCAAGAACCCACAATGTTTTTCTATAATTTGCTAGTTCTAACTCTTAAAATACCATTGAATGGATTCATTTTCCATCTCATACGCGATTTCATGTTGTCAACATCCACCCCCTATTATTAGTTTCCTTATGAACAGCAGGTTTCTGTACCCCAAAATCCTGGTTTCAGTTTGATCTGAGTCACTGTTAGTTCAGCTGGGTAGCTGTGACAGGTAACATAGCAGCTGTCTCTGAAGCTATGAAGGGTGACTACATGACTGTCCCAGAGGTGCTTCTGTATTTGTTGAGAGTCTTACACTCCCAAAGCACTGACACAGTCCCCTTCAGAGTAACTTTCAGGGCCAGAATGTTTCCTTTTCCAGCACGTTTGCCTGTTCCCATTCATGCCCAGGTCAGCTCTGCAAAGCATGGCCTGAGATTTTTCATTTCTTCCATTTAAAAAAAAAATCTAAAGTATGCAAATGTTTAGCCCAGAGGAAGAGCTGGTACTTTCATCTTCCATAAAGTAAAGAAACAGTGCTGAAAACTGCTAGTCTGGATTTAATTCTAACTTACAAAGAAGGGCATGAGGGTGGGGGTGAGGCTCTGAATAATAGGAAACTTAGAAGAAGAAATGATCTCATCTTGGAGTTGCTAATTATCAATAAGAACATAATGAGTATATCAGACTCAGGCCCAGACTTTATAAAAGCAGATTTCAAAAGATTCTAAGAAAACATAGAAAATATGTGTTTCAACTGGCTAAAGATTCTAAAGTAATGAGAGAAAGTAAAAAAAAAAAATTCTTAAAATAAGCAAATCAGGAACAAAGAAACTCTGTTCTAGTAAAGGAAAAGATACTCCTCGACTGTAGATGTTGCTATTAAGGAAGAAATCTAAAGGAGTCTGGAGTGGTAGGTGATATAACAAGAAATGTGGATGCATAGGAAACTTTTGAGCCAGTCAGATTTTAAAACACAGTATATGAAATATGGGAGGAAAATATGTGACTTGAGACAGATTTTAAAAAAAAAAAGAGTGGCAAAACTCAGCAAGTATAATGGCAAGGAAGTTAATGTTTTAGAACAAATTAAGGCTTGTTGAAATATTCCTAACAATTCAAATGACTTTGAATGGATTTTGAAAATGAAGGGTAGGGAACACCATTAGGGAAGATCATCAACAAATGATAGAGAACCACATAAAATAACTAATAAACAGATACTTTGCTTCAATTGCTTTTATTTTTTTTAAAAAAAACATTCAAATGTTATAGAGTGAATAATCCATACTTAAATGAAATGTTTCTAAATTAGATGAAAAGGATCTGAAAAAACAGCCCAGATACTTTCTAAATGCTCCCTTTTCTGAGCCCCGGCAAATTGTTCTCCAATGTATTACCCAAGAGAAGAAACATGATCAATTTGAGGAAAGGTGAAGGAGAGGTTGAGGGCTTCACGACCTGGGTGAGCACTATGGACCTACAGCCTGAACATCACTGATACCTTGATGGAAACACAGAGTCACAGGCTCTGTCTCCAACCTGAAGACTTTGCATTGGAACCAGCTACCTATCTGTGATCCACATATACAGTACAGTTTGAAAAGCTCTGTTCTAGAAAAATTCAGATGGGCAAAAAATCTGACTCTCAACATATCAATTCTGTATAATAAAGGATGCTGAGTTTTGACTCTAATGTTAGCAGAATGGGAATAGGGATTATTCAAGAAATGTGTTAGGCACACACTGACAGGCTGAAGTAATCTCTGAGATTGAGAGAAGTCCATTCAGAGTAAAGCACACAAACTAAATCCACTTAAAAGCTAAAATTAGGATGCAGTAGCAGGGAATGCCATGGACTTTTTTGTTTTGGGAAGCAGCTGTAGAGTATAAGGGTTAAGAACAAAGGGTAGAGTCTAGTACTAGATTCTTATTTTGCCACTTACTCTATGACTTTAACCAATTTTTAACTTCTTTGTGTCTGTTTTTTTTTTCACCTGTAAAGTGGGGAAATGGTGCCCATTTCATGGGTAACTGTGAGAATAACAGGAATTAGCAAAAGTAAAGCATTTCTAAATACAATGTGTAACTTGGATTGGATCCTGGGACAGAAAGAGAACACGGGTGGAAAAACTGGTAAATGCTAAATTAAGTCTGTAGTTTAGTTACAAGCAAGGCACTGTGGACTTAAAAGGACTGTTAGATATGGGAGAAGGGAGATTTTTTCTATTAATTTTAGTGGTTGGGCAATGGAATAAGCTGTTATACCACAAAATATTCTCACATGGGCTAGGACCTTGGCCAAGATGAGTGTGGCCAACAATTCTGCAATATTGTTCTTAAAATATTTGTACAGCATTTTAAAGCAGGAGACTTCACATAAACAATACAAGTTTCAGGTTTCTCTTGCAATATGAGAAGATATGGCAACACCAGGTCGATGTCTTACCTGGCAAAAATAAGTAGGGATTTTCCAATCATTTCTGTGACCTGCCTTTGCCATGGAGATTTTGTCTCAGAGCTGAGTAGTGTTTGATCAAGTTGACCCTAGAATTATACAATCTTGCTACAAATGCCTCTGCCATTATTTACTAGTGGTGGAATATTGGATAAATAATTTAATGTTCTCTTTACCTTGATTTTATTGTCTCTGATGTGATGATAACAACATCTGATTTGTAAAGGTGTATGAAGATTAATTGTATTCACTACATGCAAAGTCCTTGGAACAATTCCCAGCACACAGCAAGTACTTAGTGAGTGTCTTTATCATTATTTCAGTCTGTTACTCCTGGTAGAGAGGCTGCTTGCATGCCTTTCTTTTGGCATTTCTTAGTAAAATGTGTAAGTCAAGAGTTTTTCCTAGATCTTGCATTATCCTCTAAATGCAATAAACATGTCATGTTTTCAGCCAGGCTTTGAAACAATTGTGTTGACCATTTTTTATATGTCACATTCTATGACTGGTTAAAATCATATAAAAATGTGGTTAAGAAAGGTGGGAAAAGACTATTTTCTCTATATGACAAATCATTTTATGTCAGGTTTATATTTGAAACATAAATCTATACAATGACTATGTTCAGATAGCCATAAAACACCATCATTATGGTTTATTAGTATAATGACACTGGCGACTAGGAAGATCTGGGAATCCCAAACTGAATTTAGGAAAATCATTGGACTTGGTGATTTTTTATCCACTGGAAAAAAACTGATTATAATATTGGATGGTTATATAACCTTCTTATTTTGGGTTCATGGTGAACAGAGATGGCACACATACCTTTTGACATTGGTTGTTACTCAGAGTAAAACCATAAAGCCCAGAAATTGCAGGCTTGTTCCCTCTCCAGTGCTTAACAGCCTCCAAAGGAAGGCAGATGCATTTTTCCAAGATAGTGGTTTCATCAAAAGACAGCCAATAATGACAGAAAAAGAGCTACCTGGTGGCTTATGTTCTTTTTTGAGGATTTACTGAATACTAATAGGACACAGCCTTTGTTCGAGAGGAAGCCTTTACAGCCAGTAGTTGCTTTGTGTCATTAAATCTGATCACCAATTGTTTTGCCCACAGGGTCTACCTTATCACAGCAAGGGGGGAAAAGAAGCTGGATTTTGAAATATGCACATGTTTACACAATAATGAAAAAGAAGTGTATGTATGATAGTGATTTCTGTTTCATTTCTATAGAGTTAGTCATTTTTCATATGGGAGGTAGAATGAAGTACCTTGGAATTATATCCTAGTAAAGGGAACCTGAACCCCAACCTGGCTTTATTTATATATGTATCTTAATAGGACATCTCTTCCACACACAATTAAGCTTTCCATGTTATATGAAAATGCATGTTTATATATATTAACATACACATTGACATATGTTGCTTTATATTTTCTCTCGTTATTTATGATGCATTGGTCTTGACTCCTCAACCATAATATACATGCTATGAGGTCTTCTAACACTTCTCATCTTCTATGTTGCTCCTATCAGAGAACTGAGCACATACCACAGGTTCAGAAATACATGCCAGTTGATTGAGTGGCAAAGGATGTGGATATAGAAAGTGAACAGACAAAAAGGGTTCTAATAGAAGCTGAATCTTCAAAGGGTGAAATAGTCACTAACTTAGAAAGTGACTTAACTAAAGACAGAAAATAAAAACTTTGGGAAGATGGCTCATTCCAACACTCTGTTGAGACAGGCACTTTAAAAGAAAAATGGATAATTTTGAATGATGAAGACAAATTTTTAGCTATGACAAAATAGATGTGGTCTTTAAACCATATTTAATTTTCTTATGATACTATGGATTAAGAGAATGTTGAATCAGATTAAGTATTCAGTTCTCTAAAACATTTATAGACAAGTCTCCCCCTCACTTTGTACTGCTTTTAGTCATCATCATTGCTGGCCTATAAAGATTTAGCTTAAAAACAAGCAATGATAGTGGTATATGGAGCCTTAGCTATTGTTATTAGTCATAGAAAATATGTTGACTACTGTTCTGGTACAGATGTTCTTACATTCATTCATTTGTGGTATCGATGAAAGGTATTGAGGAATCTCTCTGGAAGTCAACATCCCCTAAGAATTTTAGTCTGGTATCAATGTGTTCTCTGTCTGGACTGAGAGCATAAACAACCAAGAAATGGAGAAGGTGCCCTTGACACTTTTTCTGAAGTCGTGTTAGAGTGAATGTCATGCCCTTTGTGCCACAACTTATACAAAAGCCACAACGACTTTTATGTAAATACTAGAGGCCTGATGCACAAATTTGTACACGTGTGGGATCCCTCAGCCTCGCCAGTGATCCAGGCTGATCAGGGCCATGGGAGGGTTCAGCTGGAGAAGGGGCCACAGGAGAGTGGCCGGCAGGGGGCTGAGGGGGGCCGGGGACGCTGTCTCTCCTGCAATGGATGAGTGATAGACTTTGATTGTAACAGGGCATATTCAGGCTTTCTTGTGTTTGGGTAGCTGTTATGAAATCCACTGAAGTCCTACCTAGAGAATTTAAATTAATGGAATCAACCACCTAGTGAGTCACCACTTCAATAAATTTTTATAGGGTTGGTCACCAGATATGTATCTTTTACTTTTATATTTATTTTAGAAGGGATAGTGACTTAAAATTGTTGAACATTTCTTTTGGGTTTGGCTTTGAATAGGGCTTTTACATAATTTTATTACTGACTTTTCAACAACACCCTGAGTTAGGTGTGGTTATCCTCTTTTGTACAAGATGAGAGTGAATCACAGAGAGGTTGAGAAACTTTCTCAAGATACATACCACTAGTGAATGGGAGAGCTGGAATATGGATCCAAATACAGAACCCATGATGTTCATCTTTTTCCTTTGTCTCTCATTAAAAAGATAGATTTTCAATTTTCTGCAATTCTGCCAACCTAATTACAAAGCTTTTTAAATTTAAAGAACTAACATTTATTGTGTATTCAAGTACATTCCCTATGTTAAGTACTTGAAATGTATTCTTTTAAATGCACATAAGACTACAAATTAGATATGATTATTATAATTCCTATATAATAAATGTGGAAACTGAGGTACAGGTGTATTATCTAAGCTGTTCAAAGTCATGTGACTAATAAGTGGCAAATCAGGATTTTAACCGAGGCAGTGTGGCTGACTTTGGTTTCTGTTCTTAACTGACACATTCTGTATTCCTTACCGTATTAAACATAAATACAGATTTTGCTTTGACCTTGATGTGTGCTACTTAGTACATTTATATGTAATTACCTAAGAGGGAACCTTCTCTGCATGTCTCAATTCAACATAGTTTATGCACTAGATGAATTGGGCTGAATAAATCATATTTTACTCTGCTATAAGTTTTACATGTGTAAGAGTACATTTTTCCTATGTAATAATATAGTATCTCTGAAAAACCAATTTGATCTATTCCATTAAAAATATAAAAGATTTGATTCTTCAATAAAACCATAATACATGTGATGTTTGCCACTAAATTAAGTTTTCTATTCAATATAATTTAATTACAGATGGTGTATGGGTCAACGTGGGTTACAATATATCCAAGAATTCACATTATTTTATTTTATTTTGTTTATTTTATTTTATTTTTTAAATATATTTTATTGGTTTTTTTACAGAGAGGAAGAGAGAGGGATAGAGAGTTAGAAACATCCATGAAAGAGACATCGATCAGCTGCATCTCGCACGCCCCCTACTGGGGATATGCCCGTGACCAAGGTACATGCCCTTGACCGGAATCGAACCTGGGACCCTTCAGTCTGCAGACCGACGCTCTATCCACTGAGCCAAACCGGCTTCGGCTTCACATTATTTTAGATAGAGAACCTAAAGTAACATCTTAGTATTGTTTTGAGTTTTAAAAATAAAATACATGTACATCTTGCTTGCCTTTGAAGATCCTTTTTCTAATCTCAAATTGCCATCTGAAATTTTAATTAGTGATTTAAAATGTGCTTACACAAAGAACCTTGTCCAAGTTGTCTGTTTCTGCCAAATTAAACTATTAAACTAAGTAACCTAATTAAAATCCTTTTAGCTTTTAATCAATATTTTATTTACATACATATTTCCTGGGAAGCTTGATTTGTTTTCTGGATGTGATGGTTATTTCTTCCCCATTTATCAAAAGTCATTTTTAAAGAGAAGAATCTCTCCTCTAAGGCCATGGAGCCAGAAGAAAATAAATGAGGATATCCTTGGTGCAAGCCCCTTCCTCAGCTCCTAGCCCTGGGGGCATGGGAAAGCCAGACAGGACATTGGAGCTTTGGAGTGAGGTCAAGTACACCTCTATAGGAGACAGGGAGTAGTGTGATTGTCCTGTAAGGGGGTTCTTCTACCCTTCCCTCTCTGAGACCCTGGCAACATACATGGCCATGACTGCAGGAAGTGAAACCACAAAGTGGTATCCAAACCATAAAGTAGGCTTCCTTATTCCTTCTTCTCAATGATAAAATAGTTTTATGATACATGAAAAGAATGTCCTTTTTGTTCAACTGTCACCCTTCTTCATTGCCTATTTTCATTGGAAACAGATTGCTCATTTCCCATATGCAACAGCTTCCAGCTTTTTAAATAAGTTCAAATATCAATAGCTCTAGAAAGCGTGCTTATAATTTCTTTTTTTCTTTTATTTTTTATAATTTCTTGCTTAAAAAACAACAACATTTAGACATACCTATTAATATTCTACTATAGAGGGTAATTGGTTTCCTTTAATTTCCCCCCAGTACCCATCTGTATACATCTACACATTCTACCCACACTCCTTATCCTCTTGTTAGAATCATAGCACAATTCTGGTTAAGTAAGTATTTAGTGTTGACAATTCCACGACCATATAAACACTATTCCCAACTGAGTCATATAGTATACCATGACAACTGTTCATTTCTTGAACAACCCCCTTGTTTCCTTGAATTTGATTAGTTTATTTCTTTGTTTAAGTTAGTGTGTATGTGTGTGTTCATCTAGTTTAACCTCAAATTCTCTCCTCATAGGTTAAATCTCCCTTAACACAATCAAGTATATTGCAGTATAAAGTTTAGTATCAGGGACATCACAGTTAGAAATTCTGACTATTTTAATCTAAGCTAATTGGCTTTCATGGGTGTACATAACTACCTTTCTGAGGTTGTCCTTCACCATCCTGGGGAGTCTTTCATATCTCCATGAAGTCAGCTTTCTCTGAATTTTAATTGATCATATGTCTTGGTAAGAACATTCTCCTATAGCTTCCTAAAAGTGAGTACATAAGCATTCTAACATCTAACATGTCTAAAACTGTTTTCATTTATCCCTTTCACTTAATTAATACTTTTTCTGGATATTGCATTCTAGGTGATA
This sequence comes from Lasiurus cinereus, assembly GCA_011751065.1. NCBI lineage: Eukaryota > Metazoa > Chordata > Mammalia > Chiroptera > Vespertilionidae > Lasiurus > Lasiurus cinereus. The sequence goes on along the minus strand of JAAGEH010000079.1, from coordinate 7,582,757 downwards.
TGGCAGATTGCAATTTACAAAAATAGCTAAAGCAATAACTTCCATCTCTCACACTCTTAGAATATGGCATAGTCACTCCTCTTGTAGAAAGGTGAGGTCTCTGTTCTCTGCCCTTAAATCGAGACAGACTTATGACTTTGATGGTAATGATACTATATAACCTTCAAAGCAAGGGTACACATGTTTATGCATGTTTTTTATCTTGTTTGTTTATTTGTTTAGGGGGAAACTTGGCTTTTTGAACCCAGCTATCAAGCTGTGAGAATATAGAAACCATCCTCATGGATAGAAATCCATAGCCAGCATCAACTCACTAAACATATGGGTAAAATCACCTGGAACTGGGTTCTTCAATAGTCAAGCAACTCATTCAGTTATCTAGACCTGACTCTGCTGACCTTATCTAAATTGCAGATTTGTGACCAAAATACATAATTTGAGGGTTTGGAATGGTTTTATATAGCGTAAAACATAAATAAATAATTGGGAGAAAAATTCCTTAGGAATTTGGAAAGTATCATTCCTGTCTCTTGGCTCCCCATGTTTCTGTGACAAGCAGGAAGGCATTTTGTTTTATGATAAACTTAATGTAATATTTGATAATTTGTGGAGCTTTTGGGGGTTTACTCTTTAGTCTAATGCAGACATTTTACAATGTTGAGACCTTATATATCTTTTTTCAATTACTATGCCCACTCAAGGGGTCCCTTAATTATGATAAATGATCTTGCATTAGTTCTTTGATGCTTTCTTCTCTCACCTCTATCCTTTCTTTCTGGATATTTATATGAACATTGAATTTCTAGACTAATTCCAGAAATATTCTATTCTCTATTTTATTATATTATTATATTTCTCTTTTTCTATCTTTCACATTTTGTTCTATTTTGTGAGATATTTTCAATACTTGTCAACCATTCTGTTAACATTTTACATTTTTATAGTATATTTTAGATTCTGCATTCCCTTTTTTTTCTGAGTTTTAATGATGTTTCTTTTCATAAATATATCTTTACTTACATCTAAGATGATAAACAGTTTTTAAAATATTCTTTTTGTTCTTTTATTTTCAAGTCTTCTTAGGAAAACTTAAACACATGTATAAATATGCTATTTTTTTCTATGGTTTCTATTGACTAAAAAACAACAAACACATAGAAAAAGTGTTGGTGTATAGTTTCATATTCCACATATTTTTACATGGAAATCTTCCAGCTCCATGGTCAAAATTAAGTAAAAGTAATTATTCTTACTGATTTTTTTACCTTTTTAATCTATCAGTAAATGCTGTTGATTATTGTATGTATACTTTTTAAAATATGTGTTCATTGATTTTTTTTAGAGAGAGAGTGAAAGGGGAGAGATAGAGACATAGAATCATCAATGAGAGAGAGAGACATCGATAGGCTGCTTCCTGCATACCCCTACTGGTGATCTAGCTTGTAACCTAGGCATGTGCCTGGACCAGTAATTGAGCCAGTCACCTCTTGATTCATGGGTCAATGCTCAACCACTGAGCAACACCAGCTGGACTGGATGTGCATCTTCTTGCATTAGTTACTTTTCTCCTACCCAGACTAAGATTCTTTTAACCATATAAAATAACTTCTCTTTTTTTTCTGCCCTGGTAGACTGAGTGGATGCAATACCTTCCCCTTGTATTAATTCAGTCCCAGTAATTAAAAACAGATCTTAAGATGATTGTCAGGGTCAGAAGTCCCACAGGTGATTCTAAGATGTTGCTATTGTCAGAGGCAGTCATATTTTAGTGGCTCCATCACTTAGAGGAGTGTCACTTCATATCTACATTAGGACAACGTAAGAATGCCTCTTACGTTGCATTAAGAACTTCAGTGGAACTTGTGGGTCTACTTCCCTTGCCTCCTTGCTCTTCCTAATCCAATTTTGTCTCCCTCACAGTGCTGATCAGGAGCATGGCTGAGAACTCTTAAGCTGGGCCGACAGAAACAGTAAGCAATTTCCCTCTCTTCTTTAACCTGCCAGTCCATGATGGTGCCTTTCCCACAAATGCTGTACCTGACGAATGGTGTTTGTGTTTAGGTGGGTGTTTATCCTGCTTTACATTACAGAATAACATGTTTTCGAGTCAACTGTATTTTAGAGATTAGTTAATCCAAAGACAACATTTTAAGAGGTAAAGTCCAGAGACATCATGTGACTTGCTGCAAATCACATAGTCAGTGACAAATCTAGACTTTAAATTTTGGATTTCTGACTCATATTCCAGGTCAATAATATAGTACTGACCTTCATGTTGTAGAAATGTAGGTTTTGAGATAAATAGTTGCTTGTTTATCTACAAAAAAAGTCAATCTAAAAATAATTAAAATTATATACTCAGATTTGTTTTACTTTTTTTAGGATGTAAGATAATTTTTCTGGTAACATTGTCTACAATATATTAGATGCCATGTTTGGCTGAGTTATTTTTCTTTGAACTTGTGTGTCCTTGGTTTTCAAGTATTCATTATCTTTTCAATGTCCCTATGTCCAGGGCAATTTTATAACACATGCTTTGTAAATTCTTCTTGTTTCCCCTGTAACAATTTTCAGTGTCCTCATTACTTACAGAATAGAAAAAAATAGCCACACTTCAGAGCTATCCTCAAAGATCATCCCTTGGGGCTTCCCCTGCTGTAAATTACAATGTTCTTTTTATTTGGTATTAACTTTAAATGCATTCCTTCCAAGAACAAATTGTAAGGGGGTCTTCTCTGATTAGCTGCTCTCAGAAATACTATCAGAATTGTTCCTGAGCATTATCCTTCTTTGGTAGTCCCCAAAGATTGCAGAAAATTATTGTATACCAGCCATTTCCATTATACATCCTTCATCTAACCAGTACAAGGTAAGCATGGATATACTTTGTCTTGTTTTGATTCTCAAAAATGCCTTTAAAATTCCCTTTACACAAATCTTTCATTGTACTCATCTGAAATGGAATGCATAAAGCTAATCTAAGTGTCCTATATTCTCTGCATAGTATCAGGATCAAAATTAAACTATAATATTCACAGTCAGTCTATTCTGTTTGCTTTTATTTTGAGTTATATAGGGCATAACAAAGGATGGCATGAGTGTTATTTCTCTCATTCCAAGAACCAGGGAAGATATTACTAATGAATCATAGAATGCTCAAATCTTTCTTAGACTCTAGCTATCCACTACCCAACAATCATATTATCTATGTGAATTTGAAAACTATAGAGTTAATCTACACTTCAATTATTCTATGTATCCTGAAAAAAAAAAACACAAACATGAAATTCCAAGCACAAACTAGGAGGTGATTGATATTGTATAATGTTGTTATTGTTTTCCCTTTCTTTTGCCTATTGAAAGAATGTTTTCTAGTTTACAGTAACTGTCTAGGAAGTCCCCTTCCATTAGTGTTAAAAGCAACTAACCAAACAAAAAAATACCTTTTAGAACCTTAATATTCTCCGTGGTAAAATAAAAGAGTGAACTGGCTTAGTTTTTCAGCTATAAATCCTGTGAGTCTATATCATGTGTCTAAGAGTTTTAGCTAAGAAAACACATCCAAATAGTCACAGAAAATTAACATTTAAGTTGTAGAGACACTGCCAATTAAAGTTTCTAAAAATATTATTTATTTATTTATTTATTTTTATATTAATTTTTTATTAATGTATTACATGTATATATATCTTCCCATTGCCCCCCCATATTTTGTATTTATAAAGTAATGAAACATTATATTTTAAGTTATGTTATTATATTTATAAATGACATTTAAGTAGAATTAGTGCATAATCCATTTTTCTACCAATGGCCATCCTGTGACATCTTGATGAATGTGATTTAGTCACTCAAAAAACATTAGTTTAAACAAACAAACAAAAAGAGCAAACAAACAAAACTAAACAAACAAACAAACAAACCAAAACAAAACAAAATACACCTCTGGCCGAATAGGTCCATTGTAAGGAAAATCTTGGAGTATTGGAGTCAGGCTGTGATGACATTCTTCTTGAAATTATGCTTTTAATTTTCCCCACCCCAGATAATCCTTTGCTCTTATGTGATCAGCAGTGAAGGAGATGTATTTTAGTTTGAAGAGAATGGAGACCACCATCCACTAAAGTCTATAAATCTCAATTTGTAGAGAATCTGTCATGTTGAGTAGAGAAAGAGATTAAGTTGACCTTCCCCAGCAGTTTCTTAGGGAAAAAAATAATAAAATAACTCAGGGTAGACCACCTCAGAGTCACTACTGTATAATACCCCAGGAAGTCCAACACTATTAGAAATTCAAAAGGAGAGAGAGTGAGATGAGGAAACTACCCAGCCCCAGGGCAGAAATTTATTTTAGAAAGGTCATAGGCAGCCCTGTGATGGGCTGGGTTTTAGACCAGCTTCAATGACAATCAAATGAGCATGGGAAAGATAAACTGAACTATGTGAAATGAATGAGAATAAGCTTTCTCCTAGAGGTACAGTTTAAATACACATTACTTATGAAATGGTCATGTTCCTGTTTTTTAAAAAAATATATTTTTAGCAGTTTTATAGTTAATATTGGTGCTTTCTTTTTTGTTAATTTTTACATATTTTATTGGGATGACACTGGTTAATAAAATTATATAGGTTTCAGGTGCACAATTCTATAATGTATCATCTGTGTATTGGATTGTGTATTTGCCTCCCAGGTAAAATCTCATTCCATCACCATTTACCCACTATACTCTTCTACCTCCTCCAAGCCCCCTTTCCTTCTGGTAATCATCCTACTGTTGCATGTTATGAGATTTTTTTCTTTGCTTAATCTCTTTACCTTTTTCACCCAGCCCCCACAACCCCTCTTCTCTCTGACAGCTGTCAGTCTGTTCTCTGTGTCTATGAGTCTGTTTCTATTGTGTTTATTAGTCTATTTTGTTCATTATATTCCACAAATAAGTGAAATCATATATATTTGTCTTTCTCTGACTGGCTTATTTCACTTAGCATAATATTCTTGAGATCCACACATGCTGTTGAAAAAGGTAAGACAATTTCCTTTTCTATGGTTGAATAACATTTCATTGTGCAAATGTATTACAGCTTTTATATTCACTCATCTATTGATGGGCAGGTGAGCTGCTTCAAATTCTTGGCTATTGTAAATAACACTACAATGAACATTAGGGTGCATATATTCTTTCAAAATAGTTTTTATTTGTTTGTTTCTTTAGATATGTTTCCAGAAGTAGAATTGCTGGGTCATAAAGCAGTTCCATTTTAACTTTTTTGAGGTAATTCCATACTGCTTTCCACAGTTGCTGCACCAATCTGCATTCCTATCAACAGTGCAGTTGTGTGTTGATTTATAAATGATAGCCATTCTGACAGGTGTGATGTGATATCTCATCATGGCTTTAAGTTGCATTTCCCTGATGATTAGTGATGTTGAGCATCTTTTTATAGTATTTTGGCCATCTGTATGTCTTCTTTGGATAAGCTTATATTCAGGTTATTTGCCCATTTTTAACTTGGATTGCTTTTTTTCTGCTGAGAGTTATAAGTTCTTTTTAGTTATAGATTGTTTTATGAACCAAACATAGCTAAAATTTTTACTCTTGTCATTAATAAGTCTTTAATTACTAATGATGGATACATAAGATGTGATAGTCTTTAGGACTTTTACTAGTGTTCCACTTTTCCTGGTGTGAGTGCACATTCTTTATGCTGTTGGATTTGCTTTGGCTAATGTAATGTGATGCGGGAAGCAAGCAAAAGGGAGATGTTTGTCTGGGCAAAAGCTTTGGCGAGCCAATGTTGGTAAGCCATGTTCCTTCCTCTGCGCCATGGTAACACAATAGATGTGGAGATTCTGTCAGTCTTAGTCCCGGAATGAATGCAGCATGCGGACAGAGCTGCTGCCTATCTAAGAGATTGAGATAGCAAAAGTGATAAATACATTTTTGTTGGTTTAAATCACTCAGATTCTCGGATTGTTTGCTCTTACAAAATCATGTAGCCTATGTTGATGGATATGTAGCCTTCCTCCAGCATTTAGAATAGTACCAGAATTATAAGATGAAAACTAATGACAACCTAGCTGGAAAGAATAGTTGATTAAAAAGACTTTAAGACAACCCCCTTCTCATTATTATATAGTCAAGTAAGTGCAGATCATGATCTGTCATTTATTTTTAGTGTGACTTACTCATGTAATTTAAACTCTTTGGCCTCAATTTTCTCATCTGAAAAAAAAAAGGGATTTTAAGTAGAAATTAAATGAGTATTTGAACTAGATTTTGATAATGATCCTTACATATCATGGTATTCTGTTAAATGTTTATCTGTTTTTGTAAGGAAGAAAGTCATAATTTGTAGGGGTTGCCAATTTCTATGGTGTAAATACTCCCAGTGTGGACATGTTTATGCTGTTTACATAACATCACTGAGGATGTTGTTAGAAAGAGTTGCTGCTAACCAATTTTCACAAACCAGAAAAGGGTGGCTCCAGCATATCATGCTACATCATTACTGTTACGATCCCGGCAAATAAGATGCCTACTAAACCTTCATGAATTAGGTTTTAAAATTTATTATCTCTGCCATTCATTGGATATTTAACTGCATCTTTATCTTAGGAATGCTTTATATTTATATCTCATTATTTTTTACTTTAAAATTTATATTGTAACTGTTTGATATGTATGTCTTATTTTTCAAACTAGAGCATAAGTTTTATGAGAGGAAATTTTAGTATTGACTCTCAGTGTCCTCCGCAGCTTGTTCATTTTTTTGTAGGTGCCTATTCAATAGTTTTTCAATATATAAATAATGTTTAAACATTTCCCACAATTTCCTGCTGAATAAATTCAGCTTCATATTTTTATTTACTTCCAGAGCTGACAAACAATAAGCCTAAGTGGCTATTTTGCTTGTAAGGTGCTATTCCAAATGACACGCCAGTTTTATTTGCAGTTATTTTAAATTACAGATTTCAAATACAATAACAGCTAACTGGAGAAGAGGTTGAGAAAAGGGAATATTTGAAAGAGTTTTATATTAAGATAATTTGGGGGGAGAAATCAGTTCATAATGTAGTCTACTTCCAAAATAAGAGATCAGCTTGTAAAACACTGACAGAGCTGCAGATTTAAAGAATATTTGGCATTTTATTGTTTACTGGTCCAATCTGATTCCAAATATGCTTCCAACAGCTGTTAAAGAATCTTTGGTTCATTTTTATTTTAAGAAAGGAAATATTAATATTGTTTCATATTCACATTATGCTAGTGGCATTCATTGCAGAACATAGTATTAACAGATGAATCATTGAGAAGGACAAAAAGCAATTTTTGATTCAGAATACCAAGTTGAAGAAATGTATATGTGTATATGTGTTTATTTCCTGTTACTCTAATATCCTGCATCAAGAGATAGACCAGTTTTCATCAAAATGAGCTAGTTTTATGGGAAATCTGTGCACTTCAGCCTCCTTACCCAGATTGGAGTAATTTAGATAAAAATAAATTACAGTGGTGCTTCTCTCAGGCTTCCAAGCATGTGCCAAAAAATGTTCATTAGCTTTCCCCAGAGGACAATAAGAACAACTGTGTTTGGATGGGGCAAATAGCCACAGCGTCAGCACAAGTAGCATCATACAAAATGAAAGCCTAATATGCTAAGTATCTGGTCGTTCGGTCAGTTGTTCAACCAAAGCATAATATGCTAATGATATGTTAAGGCCAATCAACACTCACTATGACATGTATTGACCATCAGGGAAAGACAGACAACTGGTCGACCAGACACTATGATGTGCACTGACCACCAGGGGGCAGACACTTTGACCAGTAGGTTAGCTTGCTGCTAAGGTCTGGCCAATCCGGACTATCAAGATGGGCTGGACACACTCTGGAGCCCTCCTGCAGTCCCTCCCGGGTTGGCCAGCCTCCCATATTCCTCCATGTCCTAATTATGCTCCTTTGGGGTCCTTTGACCTGGCCTGCACCTCTAGCAATCTGGGACCCCTCAGAAGATATTGGAGAACTGGTTTCATCCTGTTCCTACAAGCCAGGCCAAGGGATCCCATGGTGTACGAATTCATGCACCAGGCTTCTAGTTGATCAATAAGAGTACTCATATTTTCAATACCAAGAAAATTAAGAAAACATGAATTCTTTTACTTACATACAGATGCTCTAAAAAGTTAATAAATATTTTTCCCTCTAATGGCTCTGTTCATACTGAATTTGGGTTTGTATGTAATTGTTTCTCAAAAATAAAGACAAAATAAAACACCAGAAATATTGTATCTAGGAAGGAGGTTGAGATCAGCCAGGATGAGTAAATTCTAAGCTACATGCTATTTTTTAGTGCTGTATCTCATCTTTAAAAAGATTTAAAAAAATAATTGGAAAAGTAATAAAAGGTAGATACTTTTTTTTTTTAAGAAGAGAGTTACTGCTGGGAAGAAGGAGAAGTTAATAGGTCTTTAAATATTGGGAATTCATACTCTGATTCCAAACAGAAACGTTGGGAGGTAGAACATTATTAGAAATATGTTATTAGCCTTATTGAAAATCCCCGTGCCCAAAGGATGGTGTAAAAGTTGGAGAGACAGAAGATATGAGGGGATCATTTGAATGGGAAAATAGCAGTCTTGATGGTAACCAGAAGAGAATACCTGTTGCATAATTCCCTGGGATTTTCTGTAAGGCACATCTGAAACTTTGATAATGAGTATCTCTAAGAAGTGATGTGGAATTCACTGTTTATTGGCAAAATGTAGCAATGGTTTTCTCAAACTAAGTTCATGTGTTAGTTCTAAAAAAAAAATCAAGAGTGAAGAATTCTTCATACCATATATGTTCGCATATTATATAATATTCATGTTTATACATTACATATAAATATACATATTTAAAATTTTTAAAAATATTTGTTGTTGAAAGTATTATGTAGGTCCTCCTTCCCACCCTCCCATTTACCTCTTCTAGCCTGGTCCCATCCCCTATTCCTAGATCCTCATCACCCTATTGTCTGTGTCCATATGTTATGCATATATGCATATAAGTTCATTGGTTGGTCTCTTCCCATCCACCCTCCCCTGCTTTCTAGCTGAGGTTCTGCATCATACTTCTATGTCTTTGGGCATATTTTTTATCATCAGATCATCAGTTAATTTGATTCATTAGAATCCAGATATGAGTGAGATCATGTGGTGTGTATTTTTTTCTGACTGGCTTATTTTGCTCAGCATAATATTCTCCATGTCCATCCATGCTGTTGCAAAGGAAAGGGTTCTTTCTTTTTATTGCTACAGAGTATTCCCTTATGTAAACATACCATGGTTTATTTTTTGTTTTGTTTTTGTTTTTTATCCACTCATCTGCTGATGGGCAATCAGATTGTTCCCAAATCTTAGCTATTGTAAATTTCCCTGCTATGAGCGTGGAGGTGCATATATTCTTTCTGGTGAGTGTCTTGGGTTTCTTAGGATATATTTTAGAAGTGGGATTACTGAGTCAAATGAAAGTTCCATTTTTAATTTTTTGAGGAAACTCCATGCTGTTTTCCATAGTGGCTGCACCAGTCTGCAATCTACCAACAGTGTACTAGAGTTTCCTTTTCTCCACAACCTTGCCAACAGTTGTCTTTGGTGACTTGTTGATGATAGACATTCTGACAGCTGATATCTCATTGTCCTTTTGATCTGCATCTTTAGAATGATTACTGACTTTGAGTATGTTTTCATATGTCTCTTGGCTTTCTGTATGTCCACTTTGGACAAGTGTATATTTATGTCCTTTGCACAATTTTTAATTGGATTGTTTGTCTTCCTTTTGTTAACTGGTATGAATTCCCTATATACGTTATTTTGGAGAATAACACTTTATTGGATATATCATTGACAAATATGTTCTCCCATGTAGTGGGCTCTTTTGTTATTTTTTTGATGGTTTATTTTGCTGTGGGGAAGCTTTTTATGTTAATATAGTCCTTTTTGTTTATTTTCTCCTTAATTCCCATTGTCCTAGAAGCTGTATTGGTAAATATATTGCTATGAAAGATGTCTGAGATTTTGGTGTCTATGGTTTCTTCTAGGAGTTTTATGGTTTCATGTTTTACATTTAAGTCTTTTATCCATGTATGAAATTTTTAATATTTAAAAGTTAATCCTTATTAAAGGTTTATATTATATTACCACACTATAAATATGAATTTTGTACTAATTGTTGATTTTAAAAATGTCTGCCATAGAAAGAAACTTCTATTAAATGAAGGGCATATTAAGAGCTTAATAATAGGCAAATGGTCTATTATTTAATATCACTGGAAAGAGATTACAAAGAAGTATATTGATATTAACTATCTTAAATTTCTTTGTATATCTTCATCTTTTTCATTATCTCTAGCTCAAGCTCTAATTCTTTCTCTGCCTACCTAATACAATTCTCTTAAAAATGCCTACTTTTAGTTTTCTGACCCTACTTTAACTCTCTCTTTAGAATTCAATAGGCATAGAAAAATTATATTTTCATAGACACTACTGAATCTGAAATTCATTTCCAGTCAAAATGGGATAATCATTATTCTTCTCTTGAACAGAGGCAAGTAACCTGACCATGATTTCTAAAATTGAAGCTAGAATAGATAAAAATTTAAATACAACTCTACACACAAGTGACTTCTCAACCAGTTCAGAAATTCCAAATATTCCAAGATGTTTAATGAAACAATTTCTCAAAATGTTTTAGAAGAAATTTTATATATCAAACATAAATAAGCCATGTTTAAAGATTTAAAAAAACTATTTTGAAGGATTTTATAAAATACATTAACAATAATTAGGATTTTAGTTGGGTTGATATTCCCATCATATAAAAATTCTTTTAAACACCTACTTGATAAAAAGAATTCACATCTAAGCAAATATCAGGTACTATTTTTTTAAAAAATTACCTGAGTGGCAACGATTATGAAATTAATAGTGTTTTTTTTTTCTTCTTAACTGTACTATTTCCTTTGCTTGGTTATTTTAATAGTTTCTGAACATTATAATATAGTTTAAAATTTACTTGAAGAAAAAGAGTGAATCACCATCATTTGAGTCTTACCTGCTAATTTTGCATAGGAGTAAACTCATAGTAGGTGATGGATAATAAATGATTAAATGAAATCTCTATATAGAAACGTCCACACAAATGAATGTTTGAGTGGTGCATAGCAAAATGCACCACTTTTTCGCGTATTTTTCCAAGTGTGATTCATGAATCACTAGTAAAAGTTATAAAATATGTGGCTCTTCAAGCCCCACCCAAATCCTAGTAAAAAGAATCTCAGGGGTTGGGTTTGAATTCCACATTTTAGCAAGGTCTCAGGTAGCTCTTGTGCATCTTAAAGTAATCAATCTATTGAATTTTGCAGTACTTTCCGAATTTAGCAAAACCCTACTCCTCATGTTTGCTCTAGCCATGTTCCTTTGAGGACAAGATTCCCTTACTTGCGCTTAGACTCCATTTTACTGTGTAGCCAAAACATGGAATCATGGTGTAAAGAGGCTGTGATTCCCTCCTACGGATAATCACAGGCTCGTGCATTTGTGTGGGCCCTTGTCGGCTGCCTCATTTTCTGTGAGAAGAAAAAAATCTGAAAGCTAAGACTCTGATGCAAGCCTAACAAGTCAATGCAAGCATCTAGTATGCTTTTGAAATGCTCTTAAATTTTCAATGCTTTCTATTTTTCTTCAGTGAAAATAATAAAGTGCCTTTGAATAAATAGTTCCCTCTGTTTCAGAAAGTTGTGTGTTTATCTCAGTATGGCCAATCAATGAATTCCAAAAGATTTATTGTTTTTTTTTACTTTTATGGGGGCAATCAAAGGCTAAAGTCTAAAGAATTTGGTAATGTCAACTTGTAATACAAACTGGGTTGGCCCCAGGACCTGAGATCAGAACTATAACTCACTATGTTTACAAATTATATCATTTGGTCTAGTGTGCTAAGTGTAAATTCACCAATAATTATAGTAGAGATTGAATTATCGTCAGCCTCTTTCCTTTCCCCCCCTGGTGTCTAAACTGTTATGACATATGGATTCTTCATCAGCCCTCAAATCACACACAGGGCTTCCTTACAAGCTGGTCTTGAAATCAATAGGCAACTAGAATTTCAGATAAAATATGGAATTACTATAGACTTTTTAGGAGGGAGAGCAAATGGTTTCACTATATGAATCCCCTGTTAATCTAGGCATATGTACACACATCTGTAATATTTAACAGAAAGGATAAAAATATTATATCCTCTTACATAACTTGCACATTTAAAAGTTACTATTTTCTTTAGACTGTTTTCTCTTTGTTGTTCTCAACCAATTCTCTCCTTTTGTGCTTATGAACAGGACTGAGGACAGAATGGTGACATTTTGTTTCTCTCTCAAACTCCTCTTTTCTAATCTTACTCCAGCTCTACCTCCTGTTTATCTGGCCCACTTCTCTCCCCAATACTTTGGCTTCCAAAGTCTTGGTATCTTTGTTGTTTTTAATCCTTACCTGAGGCTATTTTTCCACTGAGTTTTAGAGAGAGTGAAAGGTAGGGTTGGAGGGAGGGAGGAAAAGAGAAAGAAGAGAGAGAGAGAGAGAGAGAGAGAGAGAGAGAGAGACAGAGAGAGAGAGAGACAGAGAGAGAGAGAGAGAGAGAGAGATAAACATCACTATAAAAGAAACACATTGATTGGCTGCCTCCCACAGATGCCCCAACTGGAGTCAGGTATTGGACCTTCAACCCAGTTATATGTCCTTGTCTAAGAATTGAACCCATGATCCTTAGGTGTGTGGGTCAACAATGTAACCGCTGAGCCCACTGGCCAGAGTAGTTATCTTTTTAATCTGATCTGAACAATATGTTCTTACTTTAGGACTGTGCAAACAAGAGTAGCTTATGGAACGTCTGAATTAGTTGTTCACCATGGCCAAACTGCATATTCTAGTGAATGTACAAATCATCAGCTGGCAAACACATTACTGTTGAATTTAGAGTCAAAGACATAGCGACTTTGGATACTTGAACATAATAAAGAAATACCTATTATCCACTAATTGCCTAAAATATGTAGTAGACTATATATATATATATTATTCAACTGATACACACACACACACAGACATATATATATATATAATTGATTTCAGAAAGGGTGAGGAAGATAGAAACATCAATAATGACAGAGAATCATTGATTAGCTGCTTCTTGAAGGCCCTTACTGGGGATTGAGCTGGCAACCTGGGCAAGTTCCCTGACCAGGGAATCAAACTGTGACCTCCTCGTTCATAGATTGACAATCAATCACTGAGTCACACTGGCAGGGCGGTTTTTAGAACACTATTTTCTCTGGATTATATTGATGTAGAACATATATATGTATCAGTATCTTCATTTTTGGAAGGGTTAATAAAACTCAGAAAGTAAGGGACAAAGAGTAATAGAAATAAATTAGATTATATAGTTTATTCTAGTGAATATATTAGCTGACATGTTAGGAAGTACTAGTGCTTGTGGGTGTATATTCATCTGTGATATTTTGCTTTTCTGCCAATACATTTTGAGAACTATTAGTTACCATTTTTCTGGGTAGTTGCCATTGACCTATAACCTAACATTGTGGGCGTGATTTTGTTAGGGATTGCAAATCTGGTAAAGAAGAAAGCCAACAGGATGGGGAACAAGAAAAAATGAGAGTTAAAAGGCAAATGTTATACATTTTAAGATAAAAATGACATAATTGTTTAAATGTTCTTGAATAATAATATGGTTTTGATGTCTTTTATGTAATAATCAATAGTGAGAGAGTGAGGAAACAAGTTATCATAAGACACAGGTTTATTTTCCTCATATTCCAAAATGCTGTGGACTAGCTCATTGATTGGTAAGACCATACAGAACCATCAAGGAAAAGTCAATAGTGAAGTCAGCTATTAGCAGAAGTAAGATTTCTAGTCAGTTCCTAGGCACCCACCCAACATTTGCCAAAGCCAAGAACTGTTCCCATCTTCTATACAATCTATTTTCTTTTTCAGGGGCTAATGAAGTCTTCATTAGAATTTGATAAAATGTATAAAAAACTATGATTTTTTTCTTACCTCAGAACACTACTATTGAATTTAGAGTCAAAGACATAGTATGACAATTGTCTTGCTTTATATCATCAGTGTAATACCAGAGGCTTCATCATCTTTTATTGTGTTGTTTATTTATGTGATAGGTAATGCTGACATGTGTTTTTAAAATAATTTATCTCAAGGTTACCCACTGGTAAATATTTTTCTCAGGTCGATATTTTTTCTTATTTGATTATCAGCTTGGTTTTTTAAAATACCACAAATCTCCCAGAATCCAATATTGCTGTGTTAGTTTGACTTCCTTTTTTTATCTATAGAAATAAAAAATGAGATAACAATGCTCTTTTAGTACATTCTATTAATATGCTGTTATTCTTCAGGCCTAGTGTAATGAAAATATGGAAAGGGCTTCTTAGAAAAAAAAATCAATGAAAATATCAAGACAAGGCATAATGTCAAGTAAATCCAATAATCAGACCACAGCTAATGGCTAAAAAAAAAAAAAATCATGAGGTGGCAAAAATGAAGTTTTATGTCTGTTCAGGTTACTAAACAAAGGGCTGACTTCAACCAAAGTGAAAATAATCTAGAACTTATTGTACACCTATTTAGGTTTTTGAAAAGGTCATATAATTAACATTTTGCATTCATGCTACTCTGTACCTTGACCCCAAAACACCAAAAATAGGTTTCAGCCTGTTTTAGTTGAAATTCATAGTGATTATACGTACAAATCAACAGAAAGCTAGATAGCACTGCAAGAAGGGAGAACTCTTTCTTTACATTGAGGGTATCAGAAGAGATAAGGACATTGAAAAATCAGCTGGACATTGAGGTGAGGAAAAGATGGATGCTGCAGAGGCAAATTAACTTCAAAATTCTTAAATAGGAATCTTCAGATACCCAGAGCTATAGTGCTCTCAGGACAAAGATAGTCCTGCATATTGATTTTATTAAATTGTCTTAGGCATACTGGCAGAGTTGGCTGCACAAAAGTGGAGAAGGTGCTTGTGTTGAAGAATATAGATATAAAAAATATAGGATGTCTCAAAAAATGTATACAGACACTTTGAATAATTATAAAGGCAGTGTTTATTAAATTACATTTCATTTTCAAAATCAGGCTATCAGCTTTTAAAGTATATATGCATTTTTTAGATTCTGTTTATCATGATGATCCAAATTCCATCCCTATTGAACTCTCTCTTAAAGGCTGAATTTCAGCACATGGTAAGGGGCTGGTGAGTATAGAAGGAACAAGACACATAAGAGGATGATTAAAAAGCTAATTAAATATTTCAAGTACCTTCTACTTCAACATCTTTATGTTGGAAGAAGAAAGGAATATAAGGTTGAATTTATTTTTTATCAAATGAACATTTACTGAGTAGCCATTATGCAACATGCATTCTGCTAGCAATTAGATCAAATGATAAAACACTAATGATTTCTTCATAAGTTTCAACTTGTATCATTCTTCCCTAATTTCTATATTAGAGACAACTCTACAGAGTATATAATTTCTCATTTTCACTTATTATTATCTTAAATATTAGCCTAAATGCCTGATTTCCTGCTCCTACTCAATAATACTTCCCACACTTACCCTTTTTTATGAATCTCTTTAAGTCTTTTATCAAGATTTCTTCTAAGCTCTGAATCTATTTTATTACTGAAGGGGGGATAGGTGCTGAATGGGGATGGGTCAGGAGCACTGCAAGTGCTCCCTTTTAGAATTTCCTCCATATGGATTGCTGTCTTCTACCCCTTCTGCCCCTGTCATTTTGTTGTTTTCTTCTTAAGACTTAATTTTTTAGAGTAGTTCTAGATTTAAAACAAAATGGAGAGGAAAATACAGAACTTTCCCATATACTCCATCCCCACTCATTCGCATACATGTTACCTCCCCCATTATCAATATCACTAACAGAATCATATTTTTATATATTTTTAAAATTAAGAATGAACCTACATTGACACATCATAATCATCCAAAGTCCATACTTACCTTAAGATTCACTGTTGATGTATTTTCTACAAGTTTTGGCAAACTTATAATGACATATAACCATTAATATAACATCATACAGAATATTTTCACTGCCATAAAAATTCTCTGCACTCTCCCTATTCATCTATCTCTGCCCTCCTAATTTCTGTCAATCACTACTCTTTATTGTCTCCATATTTTTCCCTTTTCAGAATGTCATATAAATGGAATCATATGCTATGGCTCTTTCACATAGTAATATGCATTTACATTACTTTTAGGTCTTTTCATGGCTTGATAGCTCCTGGTTTCATTTTTTTCTTTTCTTTTCTTTTTTTTTTTTTAGCACTGAATGATATTCCATTGTCTGACATGGTTTATACATTCGCCTGTTGAAAGACATCTTGGTTGCTTCCAAGTATTTATTTATTTTTAATTGCATTTGACATACAATACTATATTAGTTTCAGGTGTATTAAATAGTGATTAGACAAGATATTTATGTGGTTTGCAAAGTGATCACCTGAGTAACTCTAGAACTTGTCTGATACCAAACATAATTGTCACAATATTATTGACCATATTCCTTATGACATACTTACATCCCATCCCCTTGACTATTTTGATAACTGGCAATTTGTACTTCTTAATATATTTTACCTTCCAAAGGGGTTATACCTTTTTGCATTCCACTGGTAATGTATGAGAATTCCAGTTGCTCTATATTCTTTCTAGCATTTGATGCTGTCAGTATTCTGGATTTGGGCCATTCTAATAGGCATGTACTTATATCTCATTGTTTTAACTGCCCCTGTCTTTACATAGACATATCCATCTACTACTTTCAATGTGGAAGAAGCTTCACAGAATAGAGAATATTCATAGTCAGAGTATGTCTTCTAAGCATTTAGAAAAATAAAATCAGTATTATGCTTCCATATTCCAGCACACATAGTATACCACCTAGGTAATATATTTTTCTGACAGCTGCTTCAAGTTCCAAAGGAGGGAGGGACTAATGATAGTAGCTAAAGGCTAGTTGCTATGTTACCAGATAGAACATAGAAAACAATGCGCCTTATTGGATATAGCAGCTAAAGTGTTGATTTTATGGTCTAAATATGGCTAATTGATCAGCAGTTATTTAATAAATAACATTCTTATTTTTTTTAATTATTATATACTTCCCCCATTCCTTATAAATCTCTACTTTGGAGAGGATAACTCATCTATATAAGCAAGCTACCCGACAGTCACAGGTATCTAGGACAATGAAAGTGCCTTGTAAATGTCACAGTGGTACAAAAATATGAACATGATTATTAAATTCACAAATGGGCCAGGGAAACAATAGAAAAATTTACCCTGTTAGGGGGAGATCACTTCAGAGCCAATACAAGACAAATTCATCTATGTAATTGTTCTTTTCTAAATAATGAAATACAGGGTTGAAGATACAAGGTAACCAATTCAATTTAAAGAAACAAACAAATTAAAAGTAAATAAAAAAACAAGTTCTATGTACCAACATCATCAAGGTCAAGGTGCCCAGAACTCTGTCCTCCAGGAGGTAATTCTGCGTCATTCTTTAATCTCCTCAAAAAAGAAAACCACCTTGCAGTTTCCTCTCAGCTGGTATCTACCCCTTATGTTAAAGGGATTTAGTAGTAACATACTAAATAAAAGGAAATGTGACTGAGAAAGCTAACTGAGGGGTGAGGACATGGAAGGACCACAGGAGAGTCAATGCAGCACCCTCCAGTGAAGAAGGGCCAAGTTGAAGAATGGAGAGATGAGGCCATTTTGGCCAATCAGTGCAGGGCATCTATGTGTATGAAAAGTACAGGATTGGGCAAAACTAGGTTTACAGTTGTTCATGTGGAAAATAACACAATAATTAATAAATAATAATGCAAGAATAAACTCTGTTTCACATACAACTGTAAATCTACTTTTGCCACACCCTTTATGTGCAGGACTTATATAATGTGTGCACAGAGATGTTTGTGGCATTACAAATTCAGGGGGAAATGTAAAGACCTAAAAGGCACAGTAGTACATGGAGGACAAGACAATCGGATATTAAAGAATACTCCCTGAAGAAAATAAGTCTATAACACTTGGATATGTGCTCTTTTATATTTTTACTTTATCTTCTTGTGGGTGTGAGTGAGCAATGCATTTGAGGAAACTGGAAAATTTGGTTGACAAATGTGAGCATTTATATAATTTCCTGGTCCCTTAAACTTTTCTGCTAGATCTTACATAATTCCATGTGTCAAATATTTTGGCAAACTTTTTAATTGGTTCCTTTCCAGGTTTAAATACTGCAACTGGCAAGGCTTTCTTCAAAATTACTATGGTAAAAACCGCCAGCTCCCCCAGAGATCATCCTTCCTGTTGAAGAGCTGTTGCTAGGACACAGCTGTCCTACCAGTGTCTGCAGGTCCCGGTCTCACCTCTCAAATTTAAGTAAGGCCAACTGGCTGAGTTCTGCTCAGTGAATTATGGGCACAAGTGATGATCACAACTTAATAAGCCTCAGTATGTCAAGCAAAGCCACACACGCAATCCTCTCCTCTTTTCCTTCATGCCAGCTAGGTGTTGCCTCCCAGGATAGTCTCTGGAAACATGTGTTGAAGGTTTGGTCAGCCTAGATCCCTCTGTCTCCAATTAGAGCTGAGGATTGGACTTTCTCTATTTAAAATCATTTGGAGCCTGAATATAACAGGACTTTATGTATTTTCTTATACAATCAGGTATCCTTTTGGATCACACTGGAATCCACATCTAATTAGTTTTATATACTGGGGTAATGGGAAGGAAATGTTTAGAGTGTAAATTTTTTTCCCCACAAAAATTCAACCCAAATTTTAATGGGTCCAAAGAGCTCACACATTGCCTCTATGTCTACTAAGAGACCTGTAAATAGTGGTCTAGTCAGTTGTATTTGACTGGTGTTAGATTCCTTAACTGAAACCGGTCCCTGACAGCTTTAAAAGACAATCTTAGTGACTTGGCAATCATGGGATAAGACCTGCAATTCATTAACAGAGAATTGGCATTTAACTTCAAGAAGATCGTGACTGCACTGGTCATTCACTAAAGGTCATTCACAAAAGGCAGGGATAACCATTAAACAATTTTAATGGGATTCTAAAATACACACATGAAGCAAGGAGGGCTTTTTTGTTTGGTTTGGGATTTTTTTTAAAGATTGTCTTTTTCTCTCCTAAGCTTTAGACTCTAAAGCTTAAAGTTTAGAGAAACAACAGAACAGGACTGAAGTGGCTTGTGGTTATAGAAAATGATACTCTGAAAGCTATGGGACCCAAGTAATACAAGAACAGCCATCTTTTCTTTTAGCCATGTTCTTCCTGTGTTGCTTGTGTCCCATAGCTTTTAGAATAGGTGGGGGAGAGGGAAAAAGGAGACAGTTGGAGGTAGGGAGAGATTAACCAAAGAATTTATATGCATATATACATAACTCTTGGGCACAGACAATTGTATGGTGAAGGGCTGGCAAGGGCAGGGTGGAGGGGATCAATGGAAAAAAAATGGGGGGTGGAGCATATGTAATAGTTTCAACAATAAAGATACATTTTTTAAAAGTCTATAGTGAAAAAAAAATACCAGCAATAAACAGTTCTGCCGGGCATGGCCAGTTTTCCAATCATGAATTCTGAGACATGTTTAACAGAATATATCTAAATGATTAACTTCATAATGAATCAATGACAATATTAAGTCACATAGAATAAAGTTAACTGAGGGAAAGTGAAGGTGCTCAAATCAAGAAGTAATTGCAAAAGCCATTGCTGTGGTTCTATTTTTGCAGGATAATTAAACTGATTTAAGGAAATGATGGGATTAAGAGACAAATTGAGAGGTCATCTAATCCACTAGTTTTTCAAAAGCCAATCCTCTGATTTGTGCTGGTTTGAGATACTGTTTGCACAGTTAATGGCCAAATGAAATAAATTAGGAAAACGAATGAGCTCCTTAATAAAGTATTCAATATAAATTGCTGTTTATCCTATAATTTTGTGCTTCCTAATTTTTATTCTAAAATGTTCATCTTTAAAGGAATTTCAGTCATGATATTTTTACTGGTTGTTGGTTTTGTTTTTTATATCTGATCAAAAAAACAAAGTAACCCTTTGTTCCTTTTAAAATTGTATTGGTTTCTGAAACTCTGGAAGCCATTCATCTAATTCATAACCTGCATTCTAGAAGGACTAAATTCTAAAACAGAATCCTATGTCATGTGTGTTTTTTTAAGAAATGAAGGTAAATTTATAAGATCCCTAGATAAAACTTCTCTATGCTAAAGACATTTCACCACTATAAGTGCTTTTTTACCTCCAATATCAATGTCTCAACGGCATATTACATTACAGATAGTTTTTCCTGCCCAATATCATAGAAATTTAGAACTGGATGAGATATTTAAAAACATGTAGTTGAAGTGCCTGGTTTGGTGTAGAGATGGAGATGGGGGCACCCAACAGCAGATCTGTGTTATATGGCTGGTAATTGGACAAACAGATCCTTTCATGCCTCATCCACACTCTTTCCTGTATACCATATGGGCTCATTCCTTAAATAGCAGATCCCATTTGCCAGGACATACCTCTTAAAAATTTGGCAAGCTTTAATTCAATCTAAGTTTTATCTACATAGTTCCTCTATTATAAACACAATAATGCTTAGTAGAAATTGTATTTCATTTGAATATTTAATTAATCCTATGCTCACATATATATTCCATGTAGAGAAAGCCTTCATATGGGGAATGCTTGCCAACAGGGGGTTCAGCATGCCAGTGGAGGGTGCCATAGTTGTGATAGTTGGGCTTACTTCAAGTGTAGAGAAAGGAGCAGAGCCAAGATAAAAATATTTTTTCTTTAAATAGCTTATATTTTGGAAAACATCAACCCCCTATTTACAAGTGATACACAAATTAGAACAAGATATGGAAAAAATAATTGTGTAAGATTCTTAAACAAACTGAACCCTTCTACATTTTATATGATGATAGAATGCCAATATTTTGTAGGAAATTGAATTCTTCTATATGTTATGATCAACTCAGATCTGTGTCACTGGCAGTTTTAAATCTTTCAAGATAGGCATTTTTTAACTGAGATTTCTAGAACCAATTTTCATATGACTGGAGAGTATATGTAAACACAGAACTGTTGTAGGAATATTCACCTAACACAGTTGATATTTACAAATTAGAGAGGAGGCATAAGTAGAAAATATGAAGTCAGACAGACAGAAAAGTGGCACAGAAAGTAAAATGGGAACCTGCTGCTGAAATCTTAGCCCCATCACTTCATAGCCCAGAAAGTAGAGAGAATTAACACTTCTCTCCTCAGCTGCCCAGCAGTGCAGACAGCCAGGGAGCCTGGGAGAAAAATGGGCACATCCAGTGTGGGTGTCGATACTGTGCTTTGTCTACTTTGAAAACTGGTGCACAGGCTTCTGGTAGATTGCCATGTAACTCTTCTGACATTTATTACATTGGCCTCAGTGTAGCATTCTATTAGCATGAAGCAAGTGTTACATAAATGAAAGCTTTTATCATGCTATAATGTACATGTATGTGCATACAAATATGTAACAAATACATGTATATATTTGTGTCTGTAATTCATTTGTATAACCATATATTTAATTGAATAAATCTTCCTATTTTTTCACTATCTTATTATACACATATGTGTGTTAGAGATGGCTTGCAGTTCTTGGTCTATCAACTCCTGTCCCAGTTATACCACCTTTCTTGCAACAAAGGCTCTAACTGTGCTCCCTCTGTCTCATCTCACTATGTACCTCTTCCTCTGGGTACTCACTGCCATAAGCAATGCTTCTGGATGTACAAAATTTAACCCATTCCTTTCACCTAGCCTACAGAGTTCA
This sequence comes from Lasiurus cinereus, assembly GCA_011751065.1. Taxonomy (NCBI): domain Eukaryota; kingdom Metazoa; phylum Chordata; class Mammalia; order Chiroptera; family Vespertilionidae; genus Lasiurus; species Lasiurus cinereus. The sequence continues at coordinate 7,560,741 of JAAGEH010000079.1, read as the reverse complement.
AAACTTCTAGTTCTATCTGCAACTGTTCATCTTTCCAACTCAATCCCTTTTCAGAGTTGAAATATTTTTATTTTCCTCAATGATTGCCTCCATTTTTCTGATCACAACAACTGTTACATTCTTTTTTTTAAAATATATTTTATTGATTTTTTACAGAGAGGAAGGGAGAGGGACAGAGAGCTAGAAACATCAATGAGAGGGAGACATCGATCAGCTGCCTCCTGCATGCCCCACACTGGAGATGTGCCCGAAACCAAGGTACATGCCTTTGACTAGAATTGAACCTGGGACTTTTCAGTCTGCAGGCCGACGCTCTATCCACTGAGCCAAACCAGTTTTGGCCAACTGTTACATTCTTAAGAAGATAAGACTTATCTTTTTTTTTTACTCTTATAAACATTGACATTATCAAAGTTATGCAATTTGGACAAATAAGTAGGTGTGCTGTTATTCTCCACAGAATTTTGTTCACACTAGGATATTTAATTGATATACATTTTTCTGTAAAATCTTAAATGAGATTTAAATGGGTAAAAATACTGAGTGTTTTTTGTTTTGTTTTCTTTAACAGATAGTCTTTGTGTGGACAAATAGGGAGAGAGTTAGTCTAGCATTGTTTCAATTCACAACTCAATTTCTCCTGCATGGCCTACTAGCAATGCTTAGCAAATAACTGATTCTAGGAACTTTGAAAAGCATGCTCTCCACAGTGAAATCCATTATACTTAAGGGCAAATAAATACCAGCTGCCAAAATTAACTTATATAGAAGTAAATATTATTCAGACACACATACCATCTCTTAACATGTAGACATCAGCATCTGTTATAATATTTTCATATTTTTGTTTAAAATTGACTGTGTGGAGGGAAGCTGTGACTTCATACCATTGATATCTCTGGGGTATTCAGTGAATTGAGGGCAGTTGTGGTGGGCACAGTGTGCAGGTTCTCTGGCATTTGTAATCACTTTTTAAGAAATGGACCTGCATTCTTGTTATCCATCAATGGGCTGAGGGAATTTTGTTGTTATTCTGAAATAGTTTTAGCAAAGACAAGAGCACATGCAGTCATGGCTCATCATCCTCTAGCAGCCAGATAAGATGGCTGGCTCCACTGCGTGCTGTGGCAGACTCCACAGAAACCCTTTACCAGTTTCTCCTCTTTTGGCTTATTCTACTGAAAAAAAAAAAGGCACCACCAAGTACCAGCCTGTGGGGGTGAGGCAATGAAACATAGTGGTTAAAAGCCTGAAGTCTGGAGCTGAAGCTGGATGATTGACTCAAAAGTTCAGCTCCAGTACCAAGGAGCTGTGTGACTCTGATCATGTACCTACCTTCTCTAGGCTTCCATTTTCTCTCCATAATGAAGAAAAGAATAGCACCTTGTTGTTGCAGAGTTAAAAATATCAATATATAGGGAATCTTTACAATAGAACCCGTCATGTACTGTGTGTCATTGTAGCTATTTTTACTGAGCATTTTTCTGGAGATAGAAAACACTAAGCTAAAATTAGAAATTAGTAACTGTATAAACTAATATAATATTTATGCCAACTATAATTGAACATAAATTAGAAAAATAAATTAGAAACTGTACTGTGTAGGAAGTCCAGAGGGTAGAGGCACATCTATGAAATTATCACCACAATCAATATAAAAATCTTTGATCACTCTGAACGACTTTTTGCTTCTTTACTATTTATTTCTTCCTCCACCCTATCCTCAGGCAACCACTGATCTTTCTGTCACTATCATATTTTCAAGAATTTTAGATAATGGAAATAGCATAGTGTATGCTATTTTTGTCATTTATAAATGTTAGTTATATCAATATGGTTAATGATATTGTTCAAATGTTTATTTGTTGTTGACAGTATTACAGATGTTCCCTGTACCCTCTTCCACTCCCCTTTATCCAGCCCTTGTCCCAACCCAGCTCATATATATATATACTGATTTTTTGCAGAGAAGAAGAGAGAGAAATAGAGAGCTAGAAACATCGATGAGAGAGAAACATAGATCAGCTGCCTCCTGCATACCCTCCAATGGGTCTGGGCCCGCAACCAGAATCTAACCCGGGACCTTTCGGTCTGCAGACTGACACTCTATCCACTGAGCAAAACCAGCCAAGGCTCATTTTGCATTTTTGCTGATATATTTATTTAGTGTACTAACAATTACTGAGAGTTGTAAAAATTTCTACAATGATGGTAGACTTGTCTGTTTCTCTATTTAATTTCATAATTTTTTCTTCATGTATTTTAAGACTATTATCAGGCACATACATTTATAATCTCTATTTTATCTTTTATTATTTTAAAAGATTGTCTGAGTCTATAATAGTACTATCTAGGTTGAAGTACATTTATCTGATATTAAAATAGTCACTCTGGCTTTTCAACGTTTACTGTTTGCATGGTGTATATTTTTTCTATCCATTCACTTTCAACCTATCTGTTTATCTATTTGTATATTTAAAGTGTGTGGGTAATAAGGAACTTCTAATAGGGGCTTGCTTTGTTATCTTACTCTGCTAATTTCTGCTGTTTTAACTAGAATTTTTTAGACAACATTTAAAATAGTTATTGTTTGACTGAGGTCTACCATTTTATTATGTTTTCTGTTTCTTCTGCATTTTATTCCTTTGTTCTTTCTTTTCTTCTTTTCTTTGAATTGTTTGAATAATTTTTGCATTCTATTTTTTAAAAATAATTGTTGGCTATACATTTTTAGTGCTTTTTCTAGGATTAAAATTATGAATTAGCTTAATGTCTACATAGAGTTGATATCCTACCACCTTCTGTAAATATATATACTTTAATGTTATATTTTTATAATTATTACTTGTTTACATAAATTTATAAAATATATATATTGCTATATATGTATTGATATATGCTACCCGATCTAACAATTTTATATTAACAATCATATGTATTTTAAATAATTTTATTGACCTATATATTTCCTGTTTATGTTGCTATTCCTTTATTCCTGAAGAAACAAGTTTCCCTCTGATATTTCCCTTTAGCTTGTAGAACTTCCTTTAATGTATTTACATAGCAATAAATATGTTATAAAAATAACATTAGGCATAACACAGTCCATTATGGAAAATCTGGGCTCAGATATATACATAGGCACCCAATAAATATTTATTGAAGAATTGAGGGATAGCATAATTTTTACCATCATCATCATCACTAGCATTTATAAAACATTTATTATGTGTCATGTGCTGTTCTAAATTCTTCATGTGCATTTTTTAAAATCTCAGAACAATCCTTCTGTTTTATATAGTGAATGTGGAAATTGAGGCACAAAAATATTTAGTAACTTTCCCAAGTTTATGAAGTTAGTAAATAGTGGAGCCAGAGCAAAAAAAAGCAGGCCAATCTGCAAACAGTGCTTTTAACTAGTATAAAAAGAAGAGCATATGTCAGTACTTTCTCCCTGGGAAATACCCTTAAATATTGATTTCATTTAGTAACACATCATTAGGTACCATTTGACATTTGTTATCACTTCATTATTTAGTTTTGCAATTTCAACACTCCCACCTTTGCCATCCTAGCTACCGTTCCAAAAGTGGAAGCAGTGTGGAAGCATTCAATCCCACTTTCAGGCCCTCCTCACTTAATCATGAATATTTTACATTTCTTTAAAATTTTTAAGTAAAAACAGAACCATTTAGAAAATAGATCAAATAAGCATCTTTATTGTTGAAAGTATTACAAATGTCCTGATGTTTTCCTCCCTTGTCCACACCCTGCCCTCCCCATCCCCCGCCCCTGAGTTTTTCCTACCCCCAGCTATAACAAGTTTTTTTAAAAGACAATTTGAAAAAACTTCTCAAACACAAAATACCATCTAATTTTTTTTGCCTCTACCAATAGCATTCTCCATTTATTTTACCAGTGTATCCCAAATTCCTTGATGGCTAGCATGAAGTCAAACTCAATCAAAACTTTCTCTAAAGAGCTGTGTTCTCTACATTTTTTAAATAACTCGCCTATATTTTTTGAACTGGCCTTTCCAGTTACTTATTCTAAGAAAGTTTCTTTTCTTCTTTAAACAGATCAAAGAAGGACTCCTTGAAGTAAGATAATCATGTCCTATATATTCATTGTGTGTCTTACCCTCAAACTGTTCAATAAAGCCTTGCTTAATGAACAAATGAAGAAAGCCCCTAGCAGGGTTATTACAAGCATTGAGAAGTGTTAAAGTAAAGTAAAAGAGCTAAAAACCTACATATAACATCCTACCTCCATTTCCTCACTCTTCTAAATGACTTTTTACTGGAGAGAAGAACTCTTCAATTTTTTTATTTCTAGTACTCAGCTCCTTCTCTCTACCTTTAATGTTTATTAAATTTAGCTAGATGACAGAATGCTAGCACTGAACCCCTGCTTTCTTCTCTAATCATCTCCTCCTTTTGGTTTATCCTTGTCAAATATTTCTTCAAAATTATTTTCTCAAAGAATCGTTTTCCATACCCAAACAAAATATTCTAAATGGAACTTAACCATGGTTGTTGAACAGATGTTTAATTTAATATCATTATATTTAGAGCAAATTTGTGGTAAGCAATACCATAATGAGAAAGCTTAAGCATGAAATATCTCATTTCAATTCCAGAAGCAAAAATTTTTGGCAAGTGAAACAAACTTGTTTATCATAATACCTATGGGTGTAAAAAATATTCAGAGGTAGACTAACATGTGAATTAATACCTTGCTTTAAAAATATCTCATTACCACCAAATGAAAACAAAGGCTTGGCTTCTGATAGCATGCATGTTTATTATGCCAGAAAAAATTTAAATGTACAAGTTAAACTTTTTCTAATTTACAAGACATACCCAAAGTTTGGAGTCTATGCTACCCCCCCGGGAACTTGTTTGGTAACATATATGTGAGCTAGGGATGGGAAGTATTTTAAATGAACTCCTCTGGGTACTGGAAAACAATTTCCATTTCGCTCTACTTTTCCTTATTAAACTCCCGTCAGGTTGGTAGGTACTTGGACATGAAAGGAGCAAATTCTCCACAAGGTTGTGACCCACCGTGCTGGGCTTTGGGAAACAATAAAAAGGCTAAGTCCCCAGCTGTGTACATATCAACTAGTGAACCTCAAAAGTAGGGTCACTGACCAAAGAGAAAGTCTTAGTTTTTCCATAGGTTAAAAAACAAAACAAAACAGGGAGCACAGGCAGAGAGTAGAGAGATGGCAAAATCTGGAATAAGAAATAGGCTTACAGGTGTGAGGGAGGATGGAAACCAGTGCCTGGCTTGCTTCGTAAATAGAAAAAGAGAAAGCAATCAGCAACATAAGATCCTTAATGATCTGAAAATGACCACAGATGCTTGGGGCTGGGTCTATTTCAGCCCAATAATGTGTTGTGGGGCTTATGGAGTCATTTATTTGGCTCTGCAGGCTGGAGCCCAAGGGCACTGTTCATTAGGAAGCTGGGACTGTACCTAAGAGTTGTTTGTGTTGGTCTTCCTTGCCAATATGAATTGTTCATTAGCATCTGAGAAAAAAACACACATCCACTCTCTCTTTCTATATAAATGTTTTAAAAATAAAACTTATTTTTTTGGGGTTGAGGTGAGCAAAAAGAAAAAAAAAAGGTGTTGAATAGAAGTAGTTCAACCGCTTTGATGATAGTTGATGGGTAAATCTGTGCAGCATAAATCAGTTCATAATCACTATAAGTCTAACCTGATTTTATTATGAAAATGACATATTAATATGCTTGGCTCAGTTTTTCGGTTAACTTGATATAATTGGATAAACCAATAATTCAAGCTTTCAACTACTAGTCCCAATGTATAGTCATTGCAACTACCAACTACCATCTATCACCCCAGGATAGAAACCTACATAACCAATGGGTGAATAAGAGTAATGGAGGATTATGGAATTTGGAATCCAAAATAATTGGTGAATATACCAGCTACAAAGGGACTTCTGTCTTTTTCTATGCGATGTTACATTATAGAGGTCTTAGTTTGTGCTGGGGCATTTGGGTTTAATATCATCTTAGGAGTGATGGCTTTCTTTCTTTGTGGAACCTTTGTCAGTAATGGTTTGGAAATACTAATGAATTTCTTTTTCTCTCCTTTTACTGAAATTCTCCAGAAAGTAATTTGGAGAGTTAAAAATATAGGTAGCCTGGAGACTATAAGGTATTTTTTTTTTAAAGAATAAAATGAAACAAAATAAACCAAGAATAAGTTTTATTCCCAGATGGAGGTTTTCAAAGCCTAGAACAATGTCCACAGAAAAAGTTTATGTAACAGATTACATAAAAGTTAGTGACAGGAAGGCTTAGAAACAAATCCTGAGCTGCATGAAGTTTGCCTCCTGTGACATTTCACTAGCATTCTCCTGAAGGGTTGAAGCAATTGCTGCACATCAGAACCAACTTTGTCCTGGAGGTTTAATTGAGGTTAACTGTTATGTTGCTTTAATTACTGTGCATTTCCCTAGTACTTCTAGCAAATATTCCATTGGCCCTAGCTCTGGCAATATCCATTAAAATGTTGTAAAATTACTAATGACTTAAAGGGAGCAACACATTAAGATAGCCCTTTCAAGACTAGATTAGTTCTTGAGACAGTCCACTGCTGATGGTTTCTCAGCAAGTTGTGTGCAGTGATTTAAGGAGAACACATCTTTTCCACAATATATTTGGATGTGGAGGCATACAGACGCTTTCAAAGCCCAACATGGCAAATTAACAACCCAACGTTTATAGGTTCCCTTTGTTTCTTGACCACAATTATTTATTATTCCTTCTCTTTTTAATTAAAAGAGCTCTCTCACCAACAAATCTGCCAGGACCAATAATCTCAAACCTTTAAACTATTTCTAATCTTAACAGTATGTGAAATTACTAAGCAATCTGAAACGCCAATATGAAGATTTATCAGACCCACCAGCTGCATGGATGTATTTTTTCCAGAGTGTCTTCTGCTGCTGGTTTTGATGTTAATATATTTCCATTGCCTTCCTTCAAGTGAAAAGTCCCTTATTTCTCTCTGCCCTCAGTTCATATGAGTCTTTTCCAATGAGCAATATTATTATTTCTTTTGGAAAGCGTGAAATTTTGTGAATGCACCACAGTGAATTATTATTTTAGGGGGTCAATTTAGCTATCCTATGTCTGTTTACTTGGTTTAAAAGGAACTAAACTACCAGTGCTAAGTTTAGCAATTGATCACTTATAGAATCAGATTAAGAAAATGAATAAATAATAAGCATTTTTTTCCAAAACAAATGCTTGCCATTTGCTTCACAACTTCCAATGTCTTATGATGAAGTAAAATAATGAGCTGTGATTCAGCAAAATTTACTTTATTATTTAACCGGGAACACTTTAGATGGCATATTTCCTAGACCGTGTCACTCCTTCTTGATATTGGTGATTGATAAATTTCATTGGAACTTCCATTATGAAAGATAATATTTAGGTCATTGGAAGGTGTTGCAGATTGGAGGTTCAAATTGATTTTTTTTCACCAGGGGCATTTTCTTGGAACACTAATTTATCCACTACTTCATGTAGTTTCTGGACAACTGCCATTCATTGATTTTATACTATGTTTTCAAAAACTGAAAGTTGAATTAATAAGGAATCTCCATAAGAATACACCATTGAGCTAATGACTCTTCATTCATATGCACCATTTTAATACTTACCAATAAAAGGGAGTGGGGAAAAAGAGATAATATTTATTCTTTTTTTTTAAATTTAGTAAACATGGCAAAGTACCAAAAATATATATAAATGAATCAAAATTCTCATGTATCCAGTAAACAATGTTAAAAATAATAAAATAATGTCATGATATATATTTTTCAAGGAAATGTAACTTAAAGAAAAAATAATAAAACTATTAAGCCTCTTCCTAAAACCTTTTCCCTTTCCCAAAAACTACCACTATCAAATGCTTGTGAATGTTTTCAATCCAACATGTGCATGTGCATGTCTACAAATTTTGTGTTTGTTATATATAAATGATATCATAGTGTTTGTTGATATTATTTAACTGTATTTTGAGAAAATATTAAATGATTATTATGAAATTGGTTTTTCTACGCTCACTTGAATTTCAGCACCCTGATGAACAATTGCATTATGTTTTAAATCTTTTCATTTTAGTTTTTGTTTGCATTTTTATAGACAATTATCTCATTGCCTATAAAAACTCTTATATTCATTTCCTTTTCCTTATCATTAGCTGGGCAAGGACTGCCAGAAAAATGTTGACTGTCAGAGTTGGTACTAGCCATCCTTATCTTATTCCTGATTTTATAAGAACTGCTTCTGAACTTCTTAAGCACTGTTTGATGTAGATAACATTTACTAGGGAAAGAAAGTGTCTTTCTATTAATAACTTGCTAAGAACTTTGTTGAGAATGAGTATTGAGTGAAACAATTGCTTTTTATTCAACTGTTGAGATAGTAGTATATGCTTTCTACTTCCTAATCTGCCAGTGTGCTAAATTATATTAATATATTACATGTAATGCCATTTTTATATTTTTAATAGCCCTGCTAGATCATGAAACATTCTTTTTTTAATGTGTTGCATGTATACATATCTTCCCATTGCCCCCCCTCTCCCAGGCAAACCCTAACTCCCCAGTGTCTTGTGTTCATTGGTTATGCTTATATGCATGCATACAAGTCCTTTGGTTGATCTCTTATCTACCCCACATCTCCTTAACCTTCCTGCTGTAATTTGACAGTCTGTTTGATGCTTCTGCCTCTGTATCTATCCTTTTGTTCATCAGTTTATAATGTTCTTTATTATCCACAAATAAGTGAGATCATGTGGTATTTCTCCTTCATTGACTGGCTTATTTCACTTAGCATAAGGCTCATCTAGGTTGCTGCAAATGGTAAGAATTCCTTCTTTTTTATGGCAGCATAGAATTCCATTGCGTAGATGTAGCATACTTTTCGGATCCACTCATCTGCTGACGGGCACCTAAGCTGTTTCCAAATTGTAGCTATTGTAAATTGTGCTGCTATGAACATAGGGGTGCATAAATCCTTTCTGATTGGTGTTTGTGATTTCTTAGGATATATTCCCAAGAGTGGGATTCTGGGTCAAATGGGAGATCCATTTTTAGTTTTTTGAGGAAACTCCATACTGTTCTCCACAGTGGCTGCACCAGTCTGCATTCCCACCAACAGTGCACAAGGGGTTCCCTTTTCTCCGCATCCTCACCAACACTTGTCATTTGTTGATTTGTTGATGATTGCCATTCTCACAGGTGTGAGATGGTATCGCATTCTCATTTTGATTTTCATCTCTCGGATAATTAGTGACTTTGAACATGTTTTCACGTGTCTCTTGGCCTTCTGTCGTCTTTCGAAAAGGTTCTATTTAGTTCCATTGCCCATTTTTTTATTGGATCATTTATCTTCCTTTTATTAAGTTATATAAGTTGGTGGTGGATGTTGGAGATTAAACCTTTAACAGTGATAACATTTGCAAATATGTTCTCCCATACTTGTTGTTTTGTTGATAGTTTATTTTGCTGTGCAAAAACTTTTTATTTTGATGTAGTCCCATTTGTTTATTTTTTTCTTTAGCTTCCATTGTCTTTGGAGCAGTATCAGTGAAGAAGTTCTTTCGGCATGTATCTGAGATTGTGCTGCCTGTGGATTCCTCTAGTATTTTTATGGTTTCCCATCTAATGTTTAAGTCCTGTATCCATTTGGAGTTTATTTTTGTATATGGTATAAGTTGGTGGTCTAGTTTCATTTTTTTGCATGTATCTGTCCAATTTTCCCAACACCATTTGTTGAAGAGGCTGTCTTGACTCCATTGTATGTTCATGCCTCCTTTGTCAAATATTAACTGAGCATAGTGGTTTGGGTGGATATCTGGATTCTCTATTCTATTCCATTGGTCTATATGTCTGTTCTGGTGCCAGTACCAGGATGTTTTGAGAACAGTTGTTTTGTAATATAGCTTGAAGTCTGGTATTGAGATCCCACCTACTTTATTCTTCTTTCTCAAGATTGCTGTGGCTATTCAGGGTCTTTTTTTGTTCCAGATGAATCTTTGAAGAGTTCTTTATAGGTCTGTGAAATATGTTGTTGGTATTTTAATGGGTAGTGCATTGAATCTATAGATTGTTTTGGGTAGTATGGACATTTTAATGATGTTAATTCTCCCAATCCATGAGCTTGGTGTGCTTTTCCATCTGTTTACATCTTCCTCTATCTCTTTTTTCATTGTCCTGTAGTTTTCTGCATATAGGTCTTTTACTTCCTTACTTAGGTTTATTCTTAGATATCTTAATTTTTTTTGGTACAATGGTAAATGGGATTGCTTTTTTAGTCTCTTTTTCTGTAATTTCACTATTAGTGTATAGAAATGCCATAGATTTCTTAGCATTAATTTTGTATGCTGCTACATTGCTGAATTCATTTATTAAGTCTTGGGATGGAGTCCTTTGGGTTTTTTATGTACAGTATCATGTCATCTGCAAATAAGGACAGCTTTACCTCTTCTTTTCCAATTTGGATGCCTTTTATTTCTTCTTATCTAATTGCAATGGCTAATACTTCCAGTACTATGTTGAGCAGGAGTGGTGAGAGTTCTTTTATGGATTGGTAAATTTGGTTTCTTAATATTTTATTTAGATTTTTGCATCAATTTGCTTGATGAAATTAGGTTATACTTTTATTCTTATAGAGTCTGTACTAGATTTGGATATTAAAAACTAGACTCATACTTGGGCAAGGATGGCCACCCTTTTTTTCCTTTTCTCTGATTCACTTCAAATAAGATCAAAATTATGTGTTCTTTGAAAATTCAGTAAGACTTGTCAATAACACAATCTGAAACAGGTTTTATTTATAATGTGTGTGTATATAAAATGTATGTACAACGTGGAAGTTAACAATTTACTATAAATTCAATTTTAATGTTATTTGTCTAATCAACATGTACCATATTTTATATAATAAAGCATAGCTTATAGTTTTCTATAAAATTGTACATTTATCTAAGTTTGCATATTAGTTAACTTTTTATCCAAAAAAAGAATCTTAAGGATCTAAATCTCTGCTGTTTATTCACTATCTGAATTTGTAATTTGAATGACTATATATTAAATTTCAGAATCTCTATTTAGTTGATTTAAAAAATCTTCCTGTCTTTTGTATGTAAAGTTCTCTTATTTATGTTATCACTTACATTTATCCCTTTATTGCTTTTAACCTTTCTAATACAAACTGTTTTTAAATTTCTTTCAGATTCTCCTATGGTTTGAATTTATCAGAGTTTATATTTCTCTATTGTGCCTTCTGTCTCAGGTATCCCTTTTCTTGTTTGTTTCTTCTTGTGCCTTCCAACTTCTTATAGGAATCTCAGTCATTTCCTCTCTTTTTAAATTTTTTTTTTATTGATTACAATGTTACATATGTGTTCTTATTCCCACATTACTCCCCCTTAACCCCTCTCATACCTTCACCCCACTATTGTCTGTGTCTATTGGTTAGGCTTATGTGTATTTGTGGACTCAAGAATTCTATCTGTTCAGGCCTCTAGCTAGCGTCACTATCACCATAAACATGTCTTTAAAAGGTTATTTATTAAGAATATTTCTATTCTTGGAAGAAAGCCATGAAAAGTAGAGTTGGAAAGAGAGGATTTGGGGCAGTTTCCAAAGTTTTTTAACCTGCCACATTAATCTAAAATCAGAACACTGGTTTATAATATTAAAAATTAAGAAGCAATTAAAATAGAAAAATAAAATAAAAACTCAAGTTAGATTCATTCATTAAAATTTGAGATAAGCACTAAATTATCTTCTATTGTACTTGTAAAGGAAGTTCAATTACAAGGAAAATAATACACATGATAATAGACTTTAAATCATTTAAATATATAGTATATAAAGACTTCTTACCACTTATATTTAATGCACTTTTTAGTAAATTATACTGATGAATGACATGTGGGACCCATCTTTTGCATGCCTGGATTTCATTTTTATAATTATTTTGTTTTCCAGGGGAACCTTTGTTTTTCCTCCTTGTGGTCAAGGGTGCCTTTCCTATTTCCTTTCAAAATATAAGAGGTCATGGGAGGCTTCTTGTTCTTGTTCATGGTTTTGATAAATGGCTGATGGGGTTAAAGCAATGACTTTTTTCTAGGGATATTTACAGTTCAGCCTAAACAAAGAAATAAGAAATAAAACAATGGGTCTGGAGTGGCAGAAGTTCCATACCAGCAAAATGATTGGGTATTCATGCTAGTAGGCTAAACTTAATAACTCCTCTAAAATCATATCATATAGATGATTGACTTTGAGCAAAGCCCAGCTCTGCTACTAATAAAAATCAAACTTAGTATGTGTTTCTGAGATCATGCTACTCATGAAGTTTGAGAATATCATTGAAATGTGTAATAAGTATATTTAAATAATTAATTACTTTAAAATTTCTCACAGTTAGACTCATTGCATCTGCTTTAATTTGTGAGCTTTTTATCACAAGCTTAAGATATCCTAAAAATGTGACTAAAGTTTATTAAAACTTCATTGTGTGTCGCCTAAGTAATAAAGTATGTAATGAAGATACAGGAATACTGAATATATGATGCAATCATATAACAGAGATCCTTAAATTTGGTTGAGTTGTTTAGTGCTTTAGGAAATTGTTAAGATTTTAATTTTCCCAGAAACATTGTACATAAAAATTGAAGGTACAATGACCCTTCAGACTCAAGTCACAATCTCTTATTTTAGAACCTCCAGTTGTTTATAGCACACAGGTAAAACTGATCCTGAATCATCTCAGAAATAACATGTTACATTTCATTTTCAGGTGATGGTCTCTTGTTCTTTCCAATGTTTCCTTATTTTCTGAAATCAGATATGTTTGTTCAGCTCCAACATTCTTAAAAGATTTTTTCTAAATCCCTTTTGAACTATTAGATACATGAAATTTTAGAATACAATATACTTCAGGGACATGAAGTCCTTTATTAAATAAAATGTAAATGTATTTCTTGTTACTATTTCATGACTGCTAACTTAAACACATCCTTTCCTTCACTTTCTGTCCCTTGCACAGATAAAAAAGCCCTATGTGACATATCTTGATTTTAAAAGTTAATGGATTCTGGTGTGTATTAGATCATTTTTTAAAATAAAATGTATTTAGGAAGAGTCTCTTGAAAGCTTTGAACATAATTAGGATAGCCCATGGGTGTTGAGAATTATTTTTTATTTCTATTGAACCAATTCTTCTGGGACATTGCTTATTGTAAGTTAATGCCATTTTACACTTTTCTAATGCTTTCATACTATACACTCTTCTAAAGTATGGCATTTTACAAAATCTGAGTAACTTACCTCTATGTACTATATAATTTATATTATCCATTAAAAAGTGTCTATTATATTAAAAGTGATGTTCCCTATAACATAAACAAATAACTGGGCTTTTAATAGAAGACATTAATTAAAACCTATATCAGAAATGGAAGAAAAAAATTCGAAGCTTTCAAACAAACTTTATTTTGTTTAACAAATAACAGAACATTAAAATTATTATTCATGAGACTTATTCTTGAAGGATATTCTCATTAAAAGATATACTAGACTTCATGAGTTTCAATTTAGCAGGGAGAAAGCTCTACTTTTCCTATAAATATCTTGATACTCATTAGGAATAATCATTGAAATGATTTTCTAAATTGAAGGATTGTGTTATAGTTAATGAAGCTTGCATTCAACAGTGCAGCATTTAAAAAAGGCACATTTTCTCACATAAAGTTTTCTAGGTTGTTTAAAAGATGTAGCATTGATCATTTCCTGTGTATGTGTGCTAAGAAGTGAATGGAGCCTAGCTTAATCTATGGCCATTTCATAAGTAGACGTCTTCTATAAATTATGTTTGTGCAGATTCCAGGAGATTGTGGTCTGTTCCTTTAAGTGAATTTCAGTGAGTTGAGATTAAACTCAATCTTTGAGTTAGGCAGCATTATTTTATGTACATAAAATATTCTGCCATAGTCACTTTAGTTTTTATATTTTCTATGATGTGTGTGTGTGTGTGTATCCTATCTATTATAATTATTTTCATACTCAAGACTATTCTTTTCTGCTGAAGAATGAAGGGCCTGACCTCTGCCTTACTGAGGCTCACAGGTTTCATGTAATTGAATTCTTGGGTCCTAAAAGCAGTTTTGCTGCTTGCTACCTCTGTGATCTTGGATATCATTCATAAATGCCCTAAGTCTCAGTTACCTCATATGTGCAGAGTTTTAGACAGGGTAGGGTGATCAACAATCCTAATTTTACTAGGACTGAGGGGTTCCCTAGGTGCAAATCTTTCAATACTAAGACCAGGAAAGTCCCAGGAAAACTGGAATGGATTAGTCACCCGTACAAGGGGTAAATTAAAGGACCTACCACCTGTGATGTGCTTGAACCACCTTCTACTAGCAAGAGAAGCAACTGTTATAGTCAGGTATTTTGCGGGCCAATCATGATATATTCAGAAATCTTCTAAGCTGTTGGTAGCTTGAAATCATCCTTGTTGGGAATGTTTCTATCATGGCAATTTGCAAATGCTACAAATCAGGGCTTCCCACCCAAAGAAAGCCAGTTAACTAGAATACCACTGCCTACCAAATAACAATGTTAATGCAATTAGTAATTGAAATAACACGTGTAAAATGTTTATTAGAGTACATGATACAAAGTAAGTTCTAATTCAGTGTTACCGATTAGACATTTATTTTCATCATTATTAATTTTGCACTAGCTGTCAATAAATATATGTTAAACTTAACTGAACTTTGCCACAAGTCACTTCCTATAAATTATTTAAGTGGTTTTTAAAGAAAATGTATCCAGAAGGTAGAATAAATATATCTTTTAGGTCTATAAATTGTCAAACTGATCGTTTTCTCCTTCTCTCCTTTATATAGATCACCTTTCTGTGAACCTAAAAGATCTATCCTTCCTCTGGCTCTTCTTTGGCCAGTACTCAGACACTGGTTACCTGTCTGGAGGAGTGACTAACTCCAGGACACATGAACACATTGGTGCTGAGCATGCAGTGTGGTAAATTGGATTATGCTAATTAGGACTATTTAAAGAAGATGGGCCCCTATGCTTTGACTGAGACCACCACGATATGGCTTGCCCTCGCCCACTGCCCAAATCTTCCCCATATTTCTCTGAACTCAATATTGGTAGAACTTCCTGTTCTTTGTCTTTGAGGTACAGAGTTTTAGACACTTCTTTAAATGCAAATCTGTTACTTGGCCAAGGTAACACATTAGGTTATCAACAGAGTGCTAATTAGTTTATCGAGTTAGCTCTAATAAGAATCCTTGGTTTAGGAAAATTGATTCAGGAAGGTTGTGAGAGGAAAGTTCTGAGGTTTGTGAGAAGGTAGATGTGGGTGGGGAAAGGCTAAGAACATATAGTAGGCAGCACTGGGGAGTGGTGGTTCCATGGATGAAAGAGGAAACATTAAAGGAGGAAGAGGAGAATAGTATGAGATGAAGGGAAGGAAAGTCAAATATAGATATTTGATTCTTAATTCTTTAAAATTAAGAAGGATTACCTTATGATTCTCTTAAAGTTTAGATTTTAGGAGGAAGTTGGAGTCAATAGAGGTAAAGTGATAGTAAACCCCTAACAGCTGGCTTCGGGCCAGCATAGATCTCCAAGCATAACAGTGCGTGCCTGAAAATAAATATGTCTAAGTAATGCCATCTCTGGTTCATTAGGAAAGCTAAAGTAGACACTCTGCCTGGACCAATGCAAGATGAAAGCATCCTAATCCAAATCAGTGTTTTGCCCTTTCTCTGGCTCATACAGCAGAAGCCAGCAGGCATTCTCTCCTCAGGAGGAACAGATCAATCTCAGGATGGGGATGCTAATTCATGCTGAAGATCTCTGCTGGTCTCCCAGCAGGACATTTCAAGAAGCAGTGTGTGAGCCCCTTAGTTCCCTCTCAGCATTGGGGAATTTCCAGCTGATCTCTCTGATTGCTTTCATATAGATAATGCAACATCATAAAACGGGAGTTTCTACAGCAGTTTACTTGTACTGAAAGGTTGCCTGTGGCTACCCTGAATGCCAGGTTCAATGTTCTGTACAGAGATAAAGGGGAGGGGTGACTGATGGATACAGGGGGATTTCTGTACAGACCTAGGTCTTCAAAAGTGCTGGAGTAGGAAGCAGAAGCAGCTGGGAACAGCATTCTCAACCAACAGGCTTACATCAAATACCCTAGCCCCTGTTTGTGTGTGTGTGTATGTGTGTGTGAGTGTGTGTGTGTGTTTAAAGATTCAATCTCTACATTGAACCAGTTGTTCTTTCATGTATTTGTTTCCTCTCTTTCTCTTTCTTTCTCTTCAGTGGTCCATTGACTTTTAAAACGATTGACTGAAAGCTTTTTCCTTCCTCAAGTCAATTCACTTGAGAAAGTATACACGTATCCATAACTGAGAGCAAACAGAAAGAGACCTCCTTTGTACTCACTCTGTGTACTCTAACTTAGGTTACAGGCGAATATCCAGGGTTCCTATTTTTTTTTAAAGTGAATAGTTAATATTACAATATCATATGTGACCTTAGGAAAGAAAGAGCTCATTGTGGATGAAAATTTGAGCCCACTGTCTGTCCATTTGTGGGAATAGTACTAATCATAAAATAAAAGGTAATCAAAGTTGAAGAACAAAATTCTAAGCAGAGGAAAATAGGTCTTCAAAAGCATAGACTTTGGGCCAAAACCGGTTTGGCTCAGTGGATAGAGCGTCGGCCTGCGGACTCAGAGGTCTCAGGTTCGATTCCAGTCCAGGGCATGTACATGGGTTGCGGGCGCATCTCCAGTGGGGGGCATGCAGGAGGCGGCTGATCGATGTCTCTCTCATTGATGTTTCTTACTTTCTCTCCCTCTCCCTTCCTCTCTGTGAAAAATCAATAAAATAAAATAAAAATAAAAAGCACAGACTTTGGGATAAACAGCATGTTGTGTTTGTTCTTTCACACATCAAATATTAACTGAGCCTCTAACATAAGCCCAGCCTAGTTCTAGGGAGCTGGAGATTCATCCTTGAAAATAAGTCTTTGTTCTCCTGTGAATTGACATTAAATAGAGCCAATAAATAAATGAATGATTAAGAAAACCATATTTAATTAAACATTATTAAGATTAAGGAAATATTAAATATTTTGGAGTAAGGATGGCCAGAAAAGATCTCTGTAAGAAGATGACAATTTTATAGTCACCTGAAGTATGAAAAAGAACAATGTATGTTAACCACAGGGAAGAGCTTCCCAGATAGAGGGAGCATCTGAATGGCATGCCTAGTAACAAGAAACATGTGGGAAGATGAAAGTCAACCCTAATTGCACATTAGAATTACCTGGGGAGCTTTTAAAATATCTATAATTGGGCCTCACCTTCAGAGAACTTTATTTAATAGGTTTGGTTTTGAGAAAAAAATATATAAGCTGGTGTTAAATGAGGTGGAGAATGATGGGAAGGGAGATAGAAGAAGGAAGTTGCAACTTCTGTCCTGGAAAGGAAGAAATGCAGAGCAGAGCCACAGAAAAACAGAAATGACGAGGACAGATGTGAAACTGCAAGGATTGCTCTAGATGAACAAGAAGAGATGCAGAGCAGAAGATCATGCCCAGATGACAGGCAGATGACAAAGCTGGATGAGCAGAGACAATATGGCAAGCAGATGGAGTTATGGAAAATTGTTCAGCGTGAGCTGGTTAAGACATGGGTGATGGGAGATAGACATATAAGAAGATGGACAGATAAAAAAAATTGGCCAAGGAAAAAGTAGTCACCAGGTGGATTATTCTGGAGTTTGAGAGAGTGGCCAAGGGGTAGATCATTGGTGCATATATGATGTTTCAGCCACGGTGCTACATAAGATTTTGGAGGGAAAATTTAAGTATAAAAGTAAAGCTAGAAACAACCTTGAGTTGAAAAGAATAACAGAAAAGTTGACCAAGTAGAGGAAAATCAGATGGAAGTTCTTGAAACCACTTTAGATCTGCTTACACATTCAAGAACAGATAGGTAATGAATATCAATGATGAGAGTCAGTTTTGAGAACCTAAAACAAATATGATTTGTCTGAATAGGAGAGACTTGATTCCAGGTGATTGTAGCCATTCAGAATTACTGCTCATCTTTCTATTCTGTCTTAGTGCTAATGTATGTAGCCCCTGGAAATGTGCTTCAGTTTTTAAATATCATACAAATCAAATATGTGCACATTGACACTGACTGTGTTTGTGGGCTACTTGGTAACCTCTAAACCACTTAGTGTCTCTTATTCCTTATGTCCCTAACTCTTTCTCATGTTAGTCAAAGAACAGAGAGATGTCACCCATAGTGTCAGTGTAAAAAGTAAATGGACAGATACAGAGACAAATGGCAGGGGAGGGGGAGGCAATTAGAGAGCAACCAAAGGACTTGTATGCATGCA
The DNA here is from genome assembly GCA_011751065.1 of Lasiurus cinereus. Lineage (NCBI taxonomy): Eukaryota > Metazoa > Chordata > Mammalia > Chiroptera > Vespertilionidae > Lasiurus > Lasiurus cinereus. Next base: position 7,542,228 of record JAAGEH010000079.1, on the reverse strand, counting down.
TATTAGCATAACCAATGGATACAGACACTGGGGCAATGGGGGATTGCCTGGGATGGGAATGACTGGGAGTGGAAGCCAATCAGGAAAAAGGAGACATATGTAAAACTTTGACAATAAACAAAAAATAAATAAAAATATAAATAAATAAATAAATAAATAAATAAATAAATAAATGGAGAAGGAATGTGATAATTTGCATGTGAGTTGACTTATGTAAGCATAATGGGTATCTATAGTAGCTACTACCAGGCTGAATCAGAGTATATGAGGAAGGTAATAGTTCAGATCACACTTATGGGCTACACTCAGTTTGGGACATTTAATATCAAAAACTGAGAAGAGTATACTAGCAGACATTTAGAGAAAAATGACCAGGAAGCTGAGTTTCTTCTTTTTCCCATCTATAGAGGGATGGGTGAATGACTTAGAAATAATTTGCTCAAGAGAGTGACTGACTACTCAGACAGTGTACCTGTCTTCAAATTTTGAAAAATTTCTTTAAGAGAAGTGTTCTTTATTCCAACTGGCACAAGTGGGTGGAAATTATGTGATAAAAATTTTCCTAATTAAATAAGCACTTTTCCATAGTCAGAACTATCTAAGATGGAGAGGACTATCTCAGGTAGTAAAGAACATGCCTTTCTCAGAGGTCATCAAACTCAAATTTATGACCATTGAGTAGAAATGTGTTGAAGGGATTTAAAAATGCAAAGACATGTTGGTAAAGTTACAATTTGTGACTTGGAAGTCTATGTTTTTATTATCTTACTAGAGACCTGGTGCAAGAAATTTGTGCACAGCAGGGAAGGGGGTTTGTTCATCAGCCCAGCCTGCACCCTCTTCAATCTGGGATCCCTCTCACAATCCAGGATGGTTGGCTCCCAACTGCTCACCTGCCTGACTTCCTGATTGCTCCTAACCACTTCTGCCTGCTAGCCTGATCACCCCCTAACCAATCCTCTGCCAACCTGATTGATGCCTAACTGCTCCCCTGCCAGCCTGTTTGCCCCTAACTGCCTTCCCCTGCAGTCCTGGTCACCCCTAACTGTTCTTCCCTGCAGGCCTTGGTCCCCCTCAGCTACCTTTCCCTACTGCCCTAGACACCCCACCACTTTCCTCCTCTGCTGGCCTGGTCACATCTAACTGCCCTCCCCTGCAGGCTTGATCACTTCAACTGGCCTCCCCTGCTTACCTGATTGCCCACCACTGCCCTCCACTGCAGGCCTAATCCCTCCCCTGCTGGCCATCTTGTGGTGGCCATCTTGTGTCCACATGGGGGCAGGACCTTTGACCACATGGGGGCAACCATCTTGTATGTTGGAGTGATGGTCAATCTGCATATTACTCTTTTATTAGATGGGATAAAGGCCTGGTGCATGGGTAGTGGCCAGCTTGTTTTCCCTGAAGGCTATCCCAGATCAGGGTCTGGGTTCCCTTGGAATGTGGAGTGGCCTGGGCAAGGGGCCTGTGGTGGTTTGCAGGCTAGCCACATCCCCCAGCAACCCAAGTGGAGGCCCTGGTATCTGGGATTATTTATCTTCTACAGTTGAAACTTTGTAGCCTAAAGCAGAGCCTAGCCTTCTGCTCTCTTTGTGGAGGCAGCCATTCCGTTGGAATTTATTTATCTTCTATAATTGAAACATTGTAGCCATAAGGCAAGCCAGGGCTGCAGAAGCTTGGTTTCCTCCAGCTCCATGCTGCTGCCATTTTTGTTGGAATTTATTTATCTTCTATAATTGAAACTTTGTAGCCTTGAGTGAAGGCCTGGGCCAGCCAGGGTGTGAGAGATCTTGACTTCCTCCATTGCTGAGGAAATCCAAGCCTCCCTCCTGCTCACTCCCTGGCCACAGCCATCTTGGCTGGGTTAATTTGCATACTCATTCCTGATTGGCTTGTGGGTGTGGCTTGTAGGTGTAATGGAGTGATTGTTAATTTGCATATTACTCTTTTATTAGATAGTATGTCTTCTTGCAAATGAAGAAGCACTTGGATAACTTTTTAAAAAAATAGATATTTTATTGATTTTCTACAGAGAGAAAGGGAGAGGGATAGAAAGTCAGAAACATCGATGAGAGAGAGACATTGATCGGCCGCCTCCTGCACGCCCCACACTGGAGATGTGCCTGCAAGCAAGGTACATGCCCCCAACCGGAATTGAACCCGGGAACTTTCAGTCCACAGGCTGATGCTCTATCCACTGAGCCAAACTTGTCTCAGCTGGATAACTTTTGTTAAGTAATATAAATTACATACATCAAGGGTCCCATGGACCTGATTTGTAGCCATCATTTCACTGTAAAACTCAGGAAACCACATATATAAATGAATGAGATTTTGAGTCATGTTCAATCTGGACAACTTCCAGATTCTATAACATATTGAAGCATCAAAGGATAAAACACAAGAGATAATTGGGTGTAACTTTTGAATAAGTAAGTTTAATTCCTTTAACTAGTGTACTGTGGCACATTCATATACTGCAAGAATTTTGAAAACATGCAATACTTGTCCAGCCAATACCTGCACAGCCAGCATGGCTCAGTGGTTGAGTGTTGACCTATAAATCAGGTTATAGTTCTATTTCTGGTGAGGGCACATTCCCCAGGTTGCAGGCTGGATCATCAGTAGGGAGAATGCAGGAAGCAGTCAATCAATAATTCTCATAATTGATGTTTCTTTCTCTCTCTCATTCCTTCCCTTCCTCTTTATCCTTCCTCTCTGAAATTAATAAAAATATATTTTTTAAAAACCATATGTAATACCTTACTACTTAGTTAGGTGCACTGATTCTTTTCCCTTAGAGCCATGGTCGGCAAACTGCAGCTCATGAGCTACATGCGGCTCTTTGGCCCCTTGAATGTGGCTCTTCCACAAAATACCATAGCCTAGGTGAGTCTATTTTGAAGAAGTGACATTAGAAGTTTAAGTTTAAAAAATTTGGCTCTCAAAAGAAATTTCAATTGTTGTATTGTTGATATTTGACTCTGTTGACTAATGAATTTGCCAACCACTGCCTTAGAGTTTAAATTTTAAAAAAATGACAATAACTGTTGTGTATGAACGAATCAAAAGTATAACTATTTTTTATCAAACTGGCAAAAAATACAATATATTTTTCTGGTGTGCTACAGAATTTTAGTAATTAGTTTATGCATACCATAAGATTAAAAAGGTTGCAAATCGCTACCTTTTATGATTTCTAATATGAGCATTTATTAAGTCCCTATCAGGTATCAATTTATGTTCTAAACCTATCTTTATATTATTTCATTTTGTCCTTTTAACAACCTCATGGGGTTGTACACTTGGAACACCTATTTACCACTTGAGGAAAGTAAAGGCCCCAACCAGAGCCAGCAAATGAAATTTGGTAGAGTTATTTTTTCCCTCTGAAAATCAATTTTGTATTTACAAAATGAAGATACTACTTGTAGCTTGGAAGGTTGGTGTGAGGCTCATCATCAAATGAGCATCTCCATGTGAACTTCTTGGTAAATTATTAAATGCAGATATCAGTGTAAAAACATATGTGAATCCATGAAATAGACCCTCAGTGTATTTCTCTATGGTAACCTGGGTAGAGAAATAGAAAGAGGCATCTTGTGATTACAGACTCTTTGAAGTGAGAGTGATTTAAAATATTTTATATTTTATGTTATGCCATAGAAATAGTGAAAAGATGGATTAAAAAGACAAGTGCTATGCAGACAGATTTTAACATTTAAAAATCAAACCTATAATGGGATGAGCAATCATCTCTATGTGAGACCTTGCAATTTAAAAGCTAACACTGTAAAAGCAGAAAATAATATTTGTATTTTAAAGCAATAGTCAACTAAATGCTCCTTTATCTTTAAAATATCTGATAAACCAAGAGTGTTTATGTACTAACATTAACTCACAAATTACTCTTAATTAAAATTAACCAACTCTTCACTAGGTCTTTACTGAGCTTGTGTGTTTCAATAAAGTCATACTTTCTTTTTCAGATACACACAGCCTTTCACCAAGCTCCTCAGAAAATGAGCTCCTATTTTATTGTATTTACATGTAAAAATGAGCAGTTATTTAAAGAAGTGTTTGAGAGTCCACATAGCTAGCTGACATTGTAAACAAAATTAGTAGGTTTCTCTTAATATTCTTATGTTTTGAAACTTTACATATCATTAACATATTTTGGGATACTCAAAGTAGCATGACGTGTTTATTAAACACTATCATTTGAGATATGCTATTTCTTCTTTTCCCTGGGCCTTTATTTTTGTTATTTCTCTCCATCTTAAATTTTTGTCTTCTTTCAAAACTATCCATGCGTTAGTTCAAATCCTATTGAGTTGGTTGGAACCCATGAAGCCTGCATCAAACAATGGAGTTTGATTACTTGTCTATTTTTATGCTAGTTACTGTTTATACTATATACTAAAACACTATTTTACTACACTTTAGTACAGTTTTTCTCACCCTTTCTAATGCCATGACTCTTTAATACAATTCCTCATGTTGTGGTGACCCCCAATCATAAAATTATTTTTGTTGCTACTTCATAACTGTAATTTTGCTATTGCTATGAATCATAATGTAAATATCTGTGTTTTCTGATGGTCTTAGGAAACCCTGCTAATGGTTCTCAACTTGTGGGTTGCAACCTGTTGATAACTGCTGCTGTAGAGCCTAAACTGGCAGTCAGACATCCCCCAATGGGTCCTAGATTGGGGAGGGTGTAGACTGGGCTGAGGGGGGACCTCCACCCCCAGTTCATGAATTTTGTGCACCAGACCTCTAGTTTATATATAAAAGGCTAAGCAACCAGCCAACCAGTTGACTGTCCAGTAGGTATGATACACACTGACCACCAGGGGGCAGATGCTCAACACAGAGGTTAAGTGACAGCAACTTTGCAGCGTGCTCTCTTGCATTCTGGGACTCCCTGGGGGATGTTAGACTGCCAGTTTTGGCCAGATCCTTGTAGGCCAGGCTGAGGAACCCCACCTGCTAGAGAGACTCTGTACACTCTGCAGACTCCCTTCAAGCCTCAGCACTGCCCCAGGTGCAGCTGGCAGGGGAGGGACTACTGGAGGTTGTCTCCAGGGTGTATCTGGCCTGTTTTGTCCAGTCCCTGCCCTGCCAGAAACCTTCTAATTAATTTCCTTTCAATGTGCATAAATCCATGCATGGGGCCTCTAATATTTTTATAAAAGAATGAAGAGGCCAAATAAAGCATATTTTCTGGCTAAATCTAGACTGCAAACTGTTAGATAGTGAACTTTGCATCATCAAATGTGGAGCCCCAAAAGAAAAAGGTCTCGATTGCTGTATGTATTATTTTATTTTCAGTATCAAGCACAGCATGGGTGTCCAATTTTGTTGAATGAAAGAATCAATAGATTAGATAAAGCACTAGCATAAAGTCTCCAATTAATTAATTGTTTCCTAAATTAAATAAAGGCAATATAGTAGGAAATTCAATTTATTTATGTGAGCCTTATTTTCTTTATAAATAAAATGCTAAAATTGGACTATAGTGTTACATTATGTAGTTTTTCAAATAATGTTTCAAGGAGCCTTTATGATTTTTTTGTGGGGGGTGGGTGACTTAAGAGGAATGTGAAGAGATGAGATGGGTGTGTAATACCAAGGAAGTCTTCAGGATTTAGGGATTCAGAATAAGATTGCATTGCCTTTTTCATACATCATGGCAGAGTAAACATAATTATTTGTTTGCTTCTTCCCAGAACTCCAATATGACAAGAAAGAGATTGTTTTTAAAAGAAATAGAAACATGGAGACTAAGAGATGAAGAACAATACAAGAGCAAAAGTAAATTAGACACAGAATTGAGCAGATTCAAGAATGCTTACTTCTAAATCAGCTTGCTAATTTTATATTAAGCATTGTAGAACTATTTGGCTCTTTAGATTATGCCCTTTAAAATGTATTTTAAAATATTTCCTTTGTACAAAATGTCCTAATGTTAAAAGACAACAACAACCCTTGACTACATGAAAGCCCACCTGATGTTACGGTTCTATGATTATTCTCTGGACAGTAGGCTGTATTATGTGAAGTTGTGGGTATTGTACATTTCCCAAAGCCATATTGTAGCATGCTAGATGGGCACACAGCGGCAAATTCATAACGACTTCCTGTCAAGACCACATTTTTTCTCACCAAAATCAGAAATGGAGTCTGAAGAAAGAAATATAGAGCTCTCTCTGATAATGAGTTCCATGATATTCCATTCTCATCAAGTCCATTGTCAAAGCTTCCATTTATGAAATGCCTATAACTATTGGAAACCTAAGTCATTTGTTATAATACTTCATTAATTGGCATTTCGGAGCCAAGAAAACAAGTACAGCCAAAGAATCATGTGTGATGAGATCAGCAGTGGCAAAACTGAAGCAATCTAGTTTCAGGAAATATCTAAAAGGGGCTCACTCATCAATATGTTTCAGATGCCTTCACAGCTTCAAGACTAATGGGCAGAACAGAGTTTTTCCTTGAGATAGCATTTTAGTGAAACACTTTTTAATTCATTTTACACAGCTCTTATTAGATTTGTAAGGAGATACACACTGTATAAGCACTCCATGGTCACTTGAGAGGAGAGTAGTTATGCGACTCATTTAACAGGCAATTACCTGTTTAAAAAAGAGACAAATATCCTGTGTGTGACAGAGGCAATGCCTGTATGACATGAACCAAATGTTTGAGACTGTTAAAAAAAATTCTACACTGATGTTGACTCTGAGCTCCTTTACAGAATTCACTGATCTTAGACTAGCAGTTAAAATAACTGTTTTGGATCTTGACATCCTGACTGTAGTGATGGTGACACAAATCTACACATGTGATAAAAATGCACAAAACTAAATATAACACATATACCAGTGTATTTAAAACTAGTGAGATAGGAATAAAGTGGATGGATTGCATCAACCTCAATATACACTGAGTGGCCAGATTGTTATGATAATTTGCATATTAGCCTTTTATTATATAGGACATACACTGAGTGGCCATATATCTGCCATGAAGTATGAAAAAGGCAATGCAGTCTTATTCTGAATCCCTAAATCCTGAAGACCTCCTCTGTATTACACACCCATCTCATCCCTTCACATTCCTCTAAAGTCACCCACCCCCCAAAAAAAATCATAAAGGCTCCTTGAAACATCATTTGAAAAACTATATAATGCAACACTATAGTCCAATTTCAGCATCTTTTAGATAAAGAAAATAAGGTTTACATAAGTAAAGTGAATTTCCTACTATATTGCCTTTATTTAATTTAGAAAACAATTAATCAATTAGAGACCTTATGCTAGTTCTTTATTTAATCTATTGGTTCTTTCATTCAACAAAGTTGGACACCTGCTCTGTGCTTGATACTGAAGATAAAATAATATATACAACAATCGGGAACTTTTTCTTTTTCGGTTCCATATTCGAGGATGCAGAGTTCAGTATCCAGCAATTTGCAGTCCAGGGTTCTAATTGCATAGTTTGTCAATATTGCCAGCTCAGCTTACTGTCATTATTCCAATTATATATACTATGAGAGAAATATGTATCTCTGATGAGCATGTGGGCTTCACATAGAAGAATAAAATCTTGTGTATTTCAAGAATGTCACTGTCTGATGAATCTCAGAGGGAAGAAAGGATGGGTGGGAAGAGATTAAGTAAAGAATTTATATGCATATATGCTATGTGTAATCCATGGACACAAACAGTAGTGTGGTGAAGGCCTGGGATAGGCTAGAAGAGGTCAATGAAAGGGAAAGAAGGGCATATGTAATACTTTCGATAATAAAGATTTATTTAAAAAGGAATTTGGGGTAAGATATAATTTTCTCTCTTTCATGCATTGTTTGGAATTAGGGATCAAAGGAGTTAAATGGCACCTCAACATATGTTCTTGGATTGTAATATGTTGAAATATGCTGGTGCTTTTGTTCAGCTCTGGGTGGAGATGATAGACATTTGGGCAGATGGGTCATATGACTTCTTCTGAGAGCAGAAGTGGTAGATTGCATTAATGGTTTTTATGCAAACCCTTTGCCAAATAACTTTGTAGACCTTCCTCTATGAGTTTGCATTGTCCAGTATGTTGATAGAAGATATAATTAAGGAGAGGCTTGAAAAGTGCTTATGTGGTTGAGCTTGCTTTCTTGAACATGGACCACTATATAGACAAAGACATGCCCAAACTAGCCCACTGATACAAGGAGGGGGATGAGAGAAATGTGGGTCAGAGCTGCCAGTTAAACTACTTTTGTCAATGCCATCCGGAAGCAGAGTCCCTGGCTGACTAGCAGACCCATGAGGAAGTCCAGTCCAGAGCAACTGACTCAGGGATTCATACTTTCTAATAATGATTGTTGTTTGAAGCAATGTTTTTTTGAGGTACGGGGTTTGGTAACCACTAGAATTGTGATGGATGACCTTTTGGGTCTCAGATAGGTGGGTGGTATGTGTAAGATTTGGACAGAAAGGCAGTGGGAGAAGGAGATGTTAATACTCCAGACTTGTATGAGTATTCAAAATGGCAACATGGTTACAGATAATGGACAAATGTCAAGATTGAAGTTGAAGGAATGAGGCTTGCCAATAAGGTCAAAGTTGAGATCATGTTTGAGGACCTATTTGAGGTCATGAATTAACCTGATGCTGAACCACTTAAGCTTTTGAATGAAATTATATTGCTTAAAGACTAGGAGAGGCTAAGCCAGCAAGAGATGGTTAAGTGACCTAACAAGGCCTGAGGAGGAGGAAGGAGTAAAGTGGGCAGTTTTAGCTTCCATATATATCAGGAGGTGGCTTTATTTTCCCTGTAAAGTACCATAAAGTAAATATATTAATTTTTATAGGCCATGCAATCTCTATAATAAATATTCAATTTGTCTATAATAGCACAAAAAGTAGCCATAGGCCATAAGTAAAGAATTGAGTATGAATGTGTTCCAATTACTTTTTATTTATAAAAAACAACTAGTTCCTGGAATTGGCCCTAAGAATATATATAATGTTTCAAGTGTACCTTATAATTAAACATTGCCATACACTACAAAATGATCACTCCCAAAAATCTAGTTACTATCCATCACCATGCAATTGACTCTCTTCACCTCATACATCCCCAAACTGTTCCCCTCTGGTAACTATCAATCTGCTCTCCATTTCTCTTATTTTGTTTTTGTTTTATTTTGTTTATTTTTTTATATTCCATATATGAATTAAGTGATACAGTATTTGCTTTTGTGTATGATGAAAGAAACCATCTTCAAAATGAAGATGCAATCTACTGAATTGGAGAAGATATTTGCTAATCATATATCTGATATGAGGTTAATATCCCAAATATATAAAGAACTTATACAACTCAACAATACAATGAAACATTCTGATTTTAAAAAAGGGCCCAAAATCTGAATAAACATTTTTTCAAAGAAGGCACGTGCAAAGAGATATTCCACATCATAAAGTATTATGGAAATACAAATAAAAACCACAATGAGATTTCATATATATATATACATACACACACATACATCTGTCAATGAGAATGAAAATTGGTGGAGAACAGTATAGAGTTTCCTCAAAAAATTAAGGATAGCCGAAACCAGTTTGACTCAATGGATAGAACATCGGTCTGCGGACTGAAAGGTCCCAGGTTCAATTCCAATCAAGGTCATGTATCTTGATTACCGGCACATTCCCAGTAGGGGGCATGCAGGAGGTGGCTGAACCACGTCTCTCTTTCATTGATGTTTCTAACTCTCTATTCCTCTCCCTTCTTCTCTGTAAAAAGTCAATAAAATATTTTTAAAAATTAAGGATAGAACTGCTCTATGATCCATACACAAAAAAATGAACTCAAAATGGATTAGAGACTTGAATGTCATATCTGAAACCATAAAATCCCTAGAAGAAAACTTAGGCAGCAAGCTCCCTGGCATTGCTCTTAGTGATGTTTCTGTGGATCCAGCTTCCAAAAGCAAAGAAAAGAAAAGCTAAAATAAACAAATGAGACTACTTCAAACTAAAAAGCTTCTGCACTGCAGTCATGCTTGATGGTGCCATCATCCCTTGGTAATGGCTTATGAACAGCTTGAACCCTGCAGGCAATTCTCAACTCCAGTAAAGAAAGCCAGCCTGGAAACTTGTAATTAATCACATGATTTGAACAGTCTGTAGTGAGGACTGGGGAATTCTGATACTGACATTTGAGAAGAGGTGGTAGTGCTGGATACAATCTGCTGGCAGGTGGTTAAGACATCAGTATGCAGAGTCATTTAATGACACCAACTTGGAAAAATACTGAACAAAAATTTGGGGAATTTTATGAGGGGTGGAATAATTAAATGTGTAAGGCTACTCTTGGGAAAGTCTCCTTAAAAGGCATGATAAAAGTAAAAAGTTAGAGCTTAACTTTCGAATGAGTCCATGGAACTTTTGGATTGACCCCTGCAATAACAGAAAGGGTTTTAAAACAAGTTGGATGAAATTCCCTTTGTAGAAAAGTTTCTGATGCCTTAACTTGTTGGCTAGGAAAGCTGTGACTTTATTTATATCTCCCCAACCATGGCTAACAGAAAGACAGATATTTGAGAAGTTATGCTAATTGCCCTGAACAAGGATTAACTGTCCTTCCTATTTACCTCTTCTCTTTCTTTAACATCTCACCAGTTGACACCTCTTCCACCACCATGACCTTGATGCATTGCTTTGAGCATAAGAACAGGGCAAAACAAAAGGACTTCTCCTTTCTTGTCTTTCTGTTCCAAGCCCTGATCATCCTGTCCGAAATGGGTGGTCAGACTACACATATGTGAAGCTGAATCTTCCAGTGATGACTGTATGTAAATTACTGCTGTCTTGTATATTAAATCTTAAGCAGGAAATAACTGTCAAAAGTACAGATTATCTCTAGCATGTAAAGACTTGAATTTTATAGAAAGAACTTGAAGGAGTCTTCATGATGAGCTTTTTTTTAAAATATATTTTATTGATTTTTTACAGAGAGGAAGGGAGAGGAATAGAGAGTTAGAAACATTGATGAGAGAGAGACATCAATCAGCTGCCTACTGAAGGTGTGCCCGCAACCAAGGTACATGCCCTTGACCAGAATCGAACCTGGGACCTTTCAGTCTGCAGGCTGACGCTCTATCCACTGAATGAAACCGGTTTTGGCGATGAACTTTTTATTGACATCATTTCCTAACTCATTTCCTTCTAACATTCTTCTCCCTTCACTGAATCCTGTGAGAGGAGGACAAAAAAGAGGGGATATTGCAAAGCTGTGGAACCAAGACTTAGAAAAAGAATAATAAGGAAGAAGAAGAAGAAAAAGAAGGAGGAGGAAGAGGAGGAAAAGGGTATGAGGTTTCTGGAAGATTCTTCACAAGACAAGAGCTGGATTGTATTTATCATAAAGGCTTTAAGTAATGGTGTGCCTCACATGACAGTCACTTATGGTCTGGCCAGCTAGGAGAACATCTGCTTACAGAAAAGTTGGAAAATATGCAGAGTATTACTGTGAATTGTGTTTCTATTCTACTCCTTCCATTTCCTTCCTAGACTGGTAATTCAAAAAGTTTCCTGATTCTTTTATTAGAGGATAATAAGCAAAAGGGTAAAGGGTAAAGATGTGAATTTCAGTGAATCTGAATGAATGAAATACAGGAAATTTTTATTGTGTAATAGTCTATCTAAAAATAATATTGCTAAAGGGAACTGCAGTATCTACTTGACAGCTGACTTAATATAACCTAATTATAAAATAATAATGTTTGTCTAAAGAAAATCATTTTGAAGTCTCTTAATGCTATTTTCTTCAGTTTATACACCTGCTGGTAAATCATTTATTTTCTATGATAGAGCCATTATAGGCCTATACTATATATAGTATAGTATATCCCCATCTGGGACATCATGTGATGTGTGGTAGATTGACTAAATGGGACAATACTTTCTTTAGGGTGAAGTTTACTACATAGAAATGTATTGGGAACATATTCTGTAACTTTAAAATACCAACTAATTAAATTTTTATTAATGAGTAGAGGCCTGGTGCATGACATTCATCCATGGGTTGTGTGTGTGTGTGTGTGTGTGTCCCTCAGCCCAGCCTGCACCCTCTCCAATCTGGGATCCCAAAAATGATGTTCTGATGGGATCAGGACTAAACAAGCAGTTGGACATCTTTCTCAAAATCCAGGACTACGGGCTCCTAACTGTTCACCTGCATGCCTTCCTGATTGCCCTTAACTGTTTCTGCCTGCCAGCCTGATCACCCCTAACCATTCCCCTACCAGCCTGATCAATGTCTAATAGCTCCCCTACTATCTCAATTGCCCCTAACTGCCCTCCCCAGCCAGCCTGGTCACCGATAACTGCCCTCACCTGTTGGCCTGGTTGTGCCCATCTGCCCTCACCTGCAGGCCTGGCTGCCCCCAATTTCTCTCCCCGGCAGGCCTGGTCATCCCACAACTGCCCTCCCCTGCTGGCCATCTTGTGGTGGCCATCTTGTATCCACATGGGGGCAGCCATCTTTGACCACTAGGGGCAGCCATCTTGTGTGTTGGAATATCACCTCTTTATTATATAGGATCACCTATTTTTTCTCTCTCTAAAATTCTGTAACTGTGCCTTTTAACATAGTTGTCAATGAAGTGTGCACATCCAGTTTTGTGGTTTTGCTTTCCTCACCTAACATATCATATTTATTTTCATTACAAAATACACAATACAATTTTAAATCCTATAGATAGTTTACTGTATTGACATACTTAGTAAATATTTTAATACTTCTCTGTTGTGAAGCTAATATCATAACAGTTACTAATTGAAGGTAAATTTTAACTAAACTAAATATGTATGTACTTGTTTCCCAGGACATGAAATCCTAAAAGGAGCAAGACAGTCTTTATACTTCTCACAAGAATTTCTATTAGTTATAGGCCCTGCCACTATAATTCTGGACCTTTAAAGCCCATGACCCTCCTTTTGATGGCAGAATCTTTTGGACAGTTCAAACGTATTCTTGAAGAGCCATTATGATTTCCCTTTTTGCACCCCTATAGCTCTCTATCTTCTACATTTAGAATCTTTCTATTGCCCCTTCACTGTCTTTTCAGCTTTCTGAACGTTAATATTTATATCCTTGTTATGGTCCTACCAGTGTGAATACCTAGGTAGTTATTATCCTAAGAGGAAAAAGGAATATCTTTCTACCCTTAATAAAATTATTTTGATGGACCTTAACTTGGAACAGATTGTCCATTCACTTATTCATCCAACAAATGGTAATGAGCACTTCCAATGACTTTGACCCCCTTCAGGGCACTAGGTACTTAATATGGCCAATCACACTAAGTCTCTCCCTCACGACCCCTGCTTGTGATTGTGTTTTTATTAATTTATATTAATGTAGTTGTGTTTTTATTCCCACTTGTTTTTTTAAATATATTTTATTGATTTTTTACAAATAGAAAGGGAGAGGGATAGAGTCAGAAACATCGATGAGAGAGAAACATTGATCAGCTGCCTCCTGCACACCCCCCACTGGAGATGTGCCCATAACCAAGGTACATGCCCCTGCCCAGAATCGAACCTGGTACCTTTCAGTCCACAGGCCGATGCTCTATCCACTGAGCCAAACCGGTTTTGGCCCACTTGTTTTATTTATTTATTTATTTATTTATTTATTTATTTATTTATTTATTTATTTATTTAAATTATAGTATTACCTCACCCAAACCAGTGAACTTCTCTAGAAATGACTATATTCATACCACTGATAACCAAATAATAGCTCTAATGCAAAACAGTACACTGTCACTCATAATTTTATGGCATTGGCCACATGCATTAATCCCTTTGGCTTTTAGCTTATTTTATAAACCTTTGAGTATGCCACCATTAATTTTATAGCATCTCAAACTACCTCAATCATCAAGGAAACTCTGCCACTGACTACAGTAATATCTGGCTACATGGGTGAGTTCAATGAAGGTTGTAGTAAAAGAAAAGAAATCCCAACTCAAAGGGCAAGAAAAGAATTTAAGAGTTTTAGCATTGGTAGGAGAACTAAATGAAAAACTTGAATTCTGATGATAGAAGGTTTTGTATTCTATTAAGCTCTTTGCCCATCTCCATCTCCATATTTCTGCCTCTGCATATTTGATAGGTTCATTGGAACAAGCAGCTTGAATCTACTATGGAGCAAAAATAGGGTCTCGCCATTAGTAGATAAACAAATGATTATGTTACTAGTTGTGAGAGAAAAGTGACATCACGAACCATTGACAAATCCCCATTTTTAACAGGAAATTCATCTAAGGCAGTGGTCGGCAAACTTATTAGTCAACAAAGCCAAATATCAACAGTACAACTATTGCAATTTCTTTAGAGAGCCAAATTTTTTTAAAGTTAAACTTCTTCCAATGTCATTTCTTCAAAATAAACTCTCCCAGGCTGTAGTATTTTGTAGAAGAGCCACACTCTAGAGGCCAAAGAGCTGCATGTCACTCACAAGCCATGGTTTGCTGACCACTGATCTAAGGTAATGAGTGAGAGATGGCTGCAGTAGTGGTTTTCATTGGCAGCTCTAAGAATATCTCTTCTTGACTAGGACTCTTCATGAGTTAGAATGGGTCTCAAAGTGGAACTAGAGTTCCAAAGATTCCAGTGTAGGAATCTTCAAGATTAAGACACATATTACTAAGAACCATGTGTTATATTATAGACAGATTAAAGCCTAATTAGAGTAGCTTTCTTGATCAATGAGAGGCATGTTCCAAGACCTTCCATGGATGCCTGACACCATGGATATTACTGAACTTTACACATCTGGCTTTTTTTCCCTGTACATACATACCTGTGATAAATTTTAATTTATGAACTAGGCATAGTATGAGATGAACAACCACTAATAATAAAATAGGATAATTATAGCAATGTACTGTCATGATTTATGTAAATGTGGCCTCACTCTCAAAATATCTCCATGTACTGTCCTCTTGTGATCATCTGAGATGATACAATGGGTACATGATGAGATGAAGTGAGTCGAATGATAGGCATTGAGACTATAGTGTTAGGCTACTGTTGACCTTCTGACAATATGCCTACTAAGTGACTAATGGGTGGAGTATATAGTAGTATATAGTATAGAGATGCTGGACAAAGGGATGATTAATGTCTTAGGTGAGATAGTGCATCCTTTCAAGATGTACTCAGAATGGGGTGCAATTTAAAACTTATAAAGGTTTATTTCTGAGATTTTTGATGTAATATTTTCAGATCATAGTTGATCATGGGTAACTGCAGTAGAAGAAAGCAAAACCATGAAGAATGAAACCATGGGTAAATGGGACTCCTGTGGTTAGATTGTAGTGGGTAAAATTTAGTTGATTGGGTATTCTTTTAGCTATACAATCATGTGAAAATCCAGATAAGAATGAAAAATAAGACTTTATTTTAGACTCATTCTGTATGTCCAAAGGCATCTCTCATGAATTGTTATACAAGTAAAAGTATCACACACATATTAGAAGAATATTCTTCAGAGATTGTGAAAATAAGTTCAATTTATATGAAATGATAGAAAATAAAACCATCCAAATACCAGTACTCTCATTTTTCTCTGAGGCATAAAATACCACAGCTTAATAGGAAAGTTACAAATAAGTTACAAGGGAGAAAAGAATAAAATCTTCAGATATTCAGGGCAAGCTTTTGCTTTATTGTTTCCCTGATAAAATTACAATCTATCAAAAAATTACCATAATCACAAATTCTGATCACCCATTTTACAACCAGTGATGAAAAAGTAATGGCTAAGGACAAAGTTAAAAGTTTTGCCTCAAATTATTACCACTACCATTGCGTTTTAATATACAAATATGAAATAACAATGACTTAGAAATTGTTTATAAATTCTAAATTGCAGCACATAGTACATGCTTTTAGATTCACTGACAAAATATGAAGGGATTCTGTTAGTTAGTAAGTGTCCCTATTTATATGCTGGCCTATATCTCTTCTTGCCCATAATGTTGTAATGTATCTAGAATATTTCCATGGTAACTTCTAGACACTTCTATCTTTATAACTGAGTGTTTTCCAGTTATCTCTTCTATTCATTTTATTACATATCTATATGGACTTGCCTTAAACATAACTCTATGTACAGTAGAACAGATAAAAACTAGCATAATATTTCTATTTTTCATGAGTTTTGCAGATAAATCATCTGCTAATGAATATGGGGGGGAAGTGAAAAGGTTTATGTAGAATTGAAGTTATTGTCATGTTCTCTGACAGTTAAAACAATGAAAGCATTTTAAAAAATTATCTTGCAGAACTCCATAAAATAAAACTGCCTTGAATTATTTTATTTAAAAAATGTTCATTTAGAGATTTCAAAAAACAAAACAAAACACAAAATTTAAAAGATATCAGAAGGCAGACCCAAAGAAAACTGGTCATAGTCTTTGGAAAACATTTTATGCACTATTCCTTCATTTTCATTTATTTTTGGATAAGTTTTCATGGATTTCTATCCTTGTGGGTAGAGTTACATAGTGATGACTTAGAAGCAAGAATATATTCTAGAACTCAAAACCTGAAAAATAACATAATTGTCTCTTATGAAGCATTCTAAGTACCAGAGTTTCTCAAGTTGACTTTCAAGAATAGTCTCAATAATCACTAGGAGCACTTGTTAAAATGCAAGTTACTAAAACCCAAAAAGACCACCTAAACCAGAATAGTGCCCCATATGTGCATTTTTAATAGTCTCATTTTTTTTGTTTAAAAACCATTGTGGTAAATGTTGGGTAAATAAATGCCTCCTTTGTCTATTTTAGAATCTACTTTGGCTACTATTATTTTTAGATGAAAGATAATTATGGCCAAGTCGTTTTATCATTGTTATGCATTCTTGGCTTTCACCACATTGGTGAATATGATCCTCATATCTGGAAACACCAAAGCAATAGAAATGAGTCATCACAGCTTTGAATGTTGAACACAATGAACTGCAGGCACATGAAGGAGCAGATTTCTTGTGCAGGGCCTGTGAGGTTGTGTGCCTGTTCATTGTGAGTTCATTTACAGCTCCAGACATTTCAACTTAATTGAAATTGATGTAACTCAGTCTACATAATAACTAAAAGCAGGACTATTATATATGGGAATCTCAGATAATCGGCAGAATGAAGCAGGGGAACGCTGGCTCCCTCTACGCATACATTTTCAAATGAATTATTAAATGATACATTAAAACTAGTCTTCAAAGAGAAATTTTTTCATGCTCCTCATAGGCTATATCTCTTTTGCAACAGAACTATTCATGCAAATCAAAAAATATAGTCTGTGAAATCTGTGAATAGCATTTTCAAATGTCGTGTTAGAAGAATCATTGAAAGAGAGACTACATTTCAGAAAGATAAAAAATATATATGCACATTAAAAATAGCCTAATATAATTTACATTTCTAAAATATGATTTCATGCATATTCGTTTGGGAAAAAAATTGATAGATTACCACTGAGATATAGTTGGAGTTTCTGCCAAATCTCTTTAATTTCTTTGTAGTGGTAATCATAAAAGCAGAATCAGAGAGAGAGGGGGGGGAAGAGGGTGTGTATGTGTGTGTAAAACAGTCAAATGTTATAAACACTCCTTTGAAATAATTTAAATACACTTGAAATTTTCTAATATAATAATGAAAAAGCATAACTGAAAAAGGACTTGAAAATGAAAAAAGAATTACTAGGAAATGAGATAAAGTTATACCTTTCAATATTTTTGAAACCTGCCATTTAAAAAAAAAAGTACTCAGAACATCATTTTTAAATCATGGCATAAAAATAAATCAAAAACAAACAAAAAAACATTCCCAATACACACACACAGACACCTTTCTACTAATGGGCAATGGACCTAAATAGAACCTTTTTGAAAGATGACAGAAGGAAGGCCAAGAGATACATGAAAACATGTTCTAAGTCACTAATTATCCGAGAGATGGAAATCCAAATGACAATGCGATGCCATCTTACACCTGTCAGAATGGCAATCATCAACAAATCAACAAACGACAAGTGTTGGCGAGGATGTGGAGAAAAAGGAATCCTTGTGCACTGTTGGTGGGAATGCAGACTGGTGCAGCCACTATGGAGAACAGTATGGAGTTTCCTCAAAAAACTAAAAACGGTTCTCCCATTTGACCCTGTAATCCTACTCTTAGGAATTTATCCTAAGAAATCACAAACACCAATCAGAAAGGATTTATGCACCCCTATGTTCATAGCAGCACAATTTACAATAGATACAATTTGGAAACAGCCTAGGTGCCTGTCAGCAAATGAGTGGATCAGAAAACAATGCTACATCTACACGATGGAATTCTATGCTGCCATTAAAAAGAAGGAATTCTTACCATTTGCAGCAACCTGGATGGAACTGGAGAGCCTTATGCTTAGTGAAATAAGCCAGTCAATGAAGGAGAAGCATCACATGATCGCACTCATTGGGGGATAATAAAGAACATTATAAACTGATGAACAAAAGGATAGATACAGAGACAGTAAAGCTTCAAACAGACTGTGAAATTACAGCAGGAAGATTAAGGTTAGGTGGGGTAGATAAGAGATCAATCAAAGGACTTGTAGGCATGCATATAAGCATAACCTATGAACATAGACACTGGGGGGTTGGGGTATGCCTGGGAGGGAAGAGGAGCAATGGGGAGATATGTATAAAAAAATAATAATAAAAGAAAAAAATACTAAGAGGAAAAAAACAATAAAAAAACCCTCCAACTTAAAAAAAGAGAGAGAGAGAAGAGTTTCGGGAAATGGAGATAGCTTTCTCTTATTAAAATTTCATGTTATGCTTCTCCGATTAAATGCTAAATGTTTTTGTTTGTTTGTTTGTTTGTTTGCCTACAATTTCTTGATTTCTTTCCTTCCTAATATCACTTCCTGACTTTTGATCAGGTATTGGGATGACAGTGAGTCAGCACTTATAAATAAGAAAGCTTAAAAGTTACTGAAAATCAATTTTCTCCAGCACAAAATACCTACTCTCTGTCACTAACACTGTGGGAATGCTTTCGCTGTCTTCCCCACCACCTTAATTATTTAGGGATTGGTTCTTTAGGCCCCATAACTGTAATTGTGTCTTGCCTGGTGAATCCAAAGCCATCTGTCCAGCCATTTGATTATTATGACTTTTGTTTTATATTCACCAACAAAGAAATTAATGGCCAGTGATTACCATGTTCTGATTTCCATCTCCCAATCTTTTGGCACATTCATTACTAGTTATTTTGGCTGGCATAGGTTGTGAATCCCTGACTTCTTCCTTGATCCATTATGGCTTTCTGGTATCTCTTCCAAAGTTACTGAGATGAGGCCTCTCATCTGGTCAATGCATGGCCTCCTTTTATCCCAGAAACCGTCCTGGGCCTTCAGATTCTCTCTGTGCTGCTGCTTTTTGGCAGATTCCATTGTGAGGTCACTAGTTGATTTTCTTTCTAGATCTCACTACTCCTTGGCAATCAGTCTTAAGACTTTTTCCATCATTTGGAGATATGGTGGTCTGGATGATGTCCATCTTTAATGATCAAATGAAGATCTCCATTTCTCCCAATTTATTCCCTTGACTAAATTTTACATAGTCCCATTCATTGTTAACTCCCAGACCTGGAATCATTAAGGTGTCTTCTTTTATTTTTCTTGCCTCAGGTGATGAGGTATTCACCTGTCTTCTCTCTTGCACAATATGTCCAGGACCTTCAGGTTATCTTTATACATCATAGCCCAGTCTTTGGAAGCCCACACCCACATCCAACCCCTTGTCACCTTTCCTCAGTGTTACCTTTAAATCATATCTGCATGATTTGAACTGATTGGATTCAGGTGAGACTCTGCCACAGGTATACTATACAATGGCATGGATGTGTGAAATGTGAGAATTCCTAGGGGGACAGATCACTAGTTAACACAAAAGAAAACCAAGCATAACAGCAGTTTTTAGGTGGTGAGGATACATTATAATTTCTCATTAGCAAAATATTAATGTTCTCTTGCACACAGGGATCCCAGGATTTTCTATTACCACCACCACTACCATTATACTTCTAAAGGTGTTTTTTTGTTTGTTTGTTTGTTTGTTTTTTTACCTCTCTTGCTCATTTAATCTCACAATTACTCATTAGTTCTGTTCAGTACTTAATAGAATAGAGTCATTCCTAAAGTGGGATTGCATCTAAAATCAGCACTTCTGGCAAGAATTGTGTGAAGTCAAAATTGCTCTTCAAAATTATCTTCACAAGTTTGTGAAATGTAGCATAAATGATTTTATTTCACTTCCTCATGAGGCTAATCCAACTAGTTTTTCCTACTACATTGAAAACAAAATCACCATTGTTTCAGATGAGTACCAGATGAAGTACTTTACATTCATTTGAGAACTTCTTTCAGAAAAAACTGTTATTATTTGCTCAATATACATAGTGGAATTTGTATAAGTCAACTGTTCATTTGACATAATGCTACTAAGGCATTTTCATTTAAAGACAATAAATATAAGCCAAGTGAGGTTAGATAATTTGCCTAACGTCATAGCTAAATATTGAAAGAAATAAATTCATTACTTCCCCCCCCCATTTTAAATCAGGTTCTTTCTCTATTAATTTAATGTTGGTTAATTACTTTGGTCGGTTGTAAATGATTGATTATTAGTTTTTTCCTGTTTCCTGTGTCAAGTAAGGTTCTCAAGCTGAGTCCAGGCTCATCAAGGAAGTCCACAATAATTATTTATTTGTCATGGGCAAGGGTGAACAGAGTGACATGCTTGCTGAGTATTAAGAATCAGGAATAGTTCTTTCCTTTCTTGACCTATCTGTACAATCACATGAATATTTTTTTAAACTTTGTATATATTTTTATTGATTTCAGAGAAGAAAGGAGAGGGATAGATAGATAGAAATATCAGTGATGAGAGAGAATCATTGATTAGCTGCATCCATCATGCTCTTACTGAGGACCAAACCTGCAAGCAAAGCATGTGTCCTAACTGGGAGTTGAACTGTGACTTCCTGGTTTATAGGTTGATGCTCAACCAACTGAACCACACTGCCCAGGGCATGAAGATTTTACATATAAGAATTAATCATATCTTTCCCATATTCTCTCGGTAAAATGAGGAGACCTAAAACATGAGGAAACATTAATAGAAGAGATCATTTATTGACTAATTTTTAAGAGTATTTTTATGATGGACAAATTCCTAAAGTATTCATTAACTAATGGAATAATGGCAGTGTATAAATGCTGTTTCTACAGAACAGGTTAAAAAGTGCACTATCATAATAGCCCCTTGTCTTTCAAAAAGCCTGGAGGCATTCCCAGCATACTCGCCTTCCCTGAGAAGGATCAAGGGTCTTATTGGTATTCATAGTTCTGTTCCCCTAAAGCTCAATACGCCTTTCCACTTATAGGCTGCCCTAGAGGATGATGAGAAAAGAAAAAACAAAAAGCTGCCACTGCCTTCAGGAAACAGCCATTTAGACCCATTGTGGAATTAGACTCAAGATTCCTGGAGCACTTATCTTAACAAAAATCTTTCACTCATCTTTCTTCAAGGCTGCCAAAAACCAAGATCTGTCCATTTTCCAGTGGTCTATGGTGCTGCTCGGTGTGGTGGCCATTGTTAGGCTATGTGAGGAGAGAGCATGAGGATAATCTTGTATACTGCCTCTTAGACTGAGTTACTTTCAGAGAACTGGCAGGATTGGGCTCCCTCTTTATACTGACATAAAAACTCACTTTTCTTTAGTTTGATGAGAAAAGTTGGGCATCTGTTTACTCCAAAACAGCCCACAGAGAAGCTAGATTTTCTGCTGTGATAGGTCCTTGATTTTTACTCTTAGCTATGTGCATTGTTCTTCCTCAACACATCTCACCTTACACAGTGGTGCCACTATCCACATTCATGCCTTGGGAAAAACTCTAATGATATTACCAACAGTGGCAGGATGCAGCAAGAAAACTTTCTGATACTTCAGAAATGAAGACAACTTTATCTTAAATAATAGACATTAACTCTCCCAAAATGATCCTTGATTAATTTGTTCTGATCACCTGGATTTTCACTCTGCTTACTTTTTCCCCTTAGTGATCACTGCTTTCTTCAAAACCCTTCTCTCTTTTTTGCCTCAGACAGGTCACACAGAGCTATTCTCCTGGCACATTCTGCAGAGGTCCTCACCCCAAACTGCTTGATTGCCATCTAGCACTCCCAACTTTCAAAATCCATTACAGATAAATTTAATTCTGAATTACCATCACGAACCAGGCTCTGTATTACTCTGAACATCCAAATTACACATGAAAAGCTTTTCCATTCTAAAGCACCTGCCTTTGAATTTCACATATCCCTTGAATGTGGAACTGTGTAAGCTTTTGTTTGTTTTCATAATACTTGTTTCCCTTCCTGAGAAAGACAGGCAAATAGACAGAAACAGGGAGAAAACTAACATGCATTGAGTATCTAATAGATGTTGGGCATGATACTGGGAACATTTACACAGTTTAATCACTTAAATGATAAGCTGCTTCTACCTCTTTGTTCAGCAGATGGGCACTGAATTCAGACTGACAAGTTTCAAATTCCAGCCCCAACTCTTCTGTGAGATTTCAGCCAAGTTATTTAATATTTCAGATTGTTTTTATAAAATGAAGATGATAAACATCCTTAGTGTAAAGGATCCTTGTGAGAGTTAAATCAGATACTCTGTGAAAGTAATGCACTCAAAGGCTCTATTAATGCTGCTGCTACCACCATAATGATGATGATGGTGATGATGATGAAGGTGGTGGTGATGATGATGATAATGATGATGATGATGATGATAATGATGAAATTAGACTGTTTCTCTACAGTCCTGTTGGCTAGATAAATATACATGTAAATCCATTTATATGAAATGATCACGCCATGGAAGATCAAAACCAAAGAAGTCCAAAGATGAGCATGGCCAAAGCACTCCCCTATTATACTGACTTGGAAAGGTGCCGAGTTTTACTGAAGACCCATCAAGAAAGGACCAAGCACATAGCACAGGTCTTAAGAGTCACACTCAAGAGCTTCCATACTTTTTTTCAGAGGCCTATTGTCATTGAAAATCTTTCCTATCTTTCACCACTTCAGGTGTATCTATGATGATGTATTGCTTACTCATTACTAATAGAGTGTGAGGAAAGGATAAAAAAGTTAAGAATACAAATAACACCACACAAGGTCCTTACTTTAGTCTGTGAGATACTCGTTACCTGCTCTTCTGTGTCTGTCCAGTCTTCATTCACAACCTACTGCACCTCACTCATTCTGCTCTAGCTAAGCTCTTAGAGCAGTTGAGCAGAGTACTGTTGAGCATAAATCACAAAAACCAAAAGTTTTCCTCCTCTAGTTAACCTTTCCTGTTCCAGCTAGACTCAGCAAGAGGGCAGAATGCAATTTAATAGAAAACACAAAAAGCAAGAGCTTTTCTAGAATTGGCAATAACTAATTACCACTTATGAATCCAAGAATTATATTTATCATGCCAACAGAAATGATTACAATACTTAAGAATAGCTAAACCCAGGAAAATGTGAGAGATGTTTTTGAAAGAAAAATACTTAATTTTATTGAAAAATCTTAAACAGCATGTATTGTTCCCTGTACCTAGAGTAACCTTTCTCATTTCTGCATTTCTAAATTTTATCATTTTTCAAGGTTTTGCTCAAATTATATCTCTTCAGTGAATCATTACCTTGCAACTTACATAACATCTTGGATTTTTCTTATATTAGTTATTGCTTATTATGTTGTTATTTATTGCTGCCTAACATTATCCCAAAACCTAGTGACAAAATGACAAAAATGTTTACCATCTCACAGTTTCGATGGGTCAGGAATTCTGAAGTGGCTACAGGTTCTGTCCCAGGGTCTCTTATGGAATTGAAGTCAGGGAGTTAGCTTGATTAGCTCTAAAGGACTGGTTTCCAGAGTGGCTTCCAATACAGGTGGCCAGTCCATGCTGTCTGTTGGTAAGAGGCCTCATTTTCTTCCTGCATGACCTTTCTACCGGACTGCTTGAATGTCTTCCAACTTGCAACTGTCTTACTCCAGAGCAAGTGGTCCAGGAAGGAGCAAGAGGGAACCTGCAAGGTCCTTTATAACTAAACACTGTTGTTGTTTTTGTATCTTATTGGTAATGCAGATAGTCACAATTCTTAATGGGTGAGGACTGCAGAAAGATCATGAAACCAGGAGTAGAGATTACTGGGGACCCTCTTTGAAAGCTGACAACTGCATTTATTGTTTTGCATTATGATTATTATATTTTTATTGTTTAAAGTACTACTAATAGTAGTACATATGTATTCTTTTTCCCCCAAGTAATCTCCCCCAGCCTCCCCTATCCCCCAGTACATGCCCTCACTTGCTCCCCCCCTGCCCCAGTGTCTTGTATCCATTGGTTATGCTTATATACATGCATGCAAGTCCTTCAGTTGATCTCTTACAGCACCTCCCCCTCACTTCCCCTGCCTTCCCGCTGTAGTCTGACAATCCGTTCAATGCTCCTTTGCCTCTGTATCTATTTTTCCCCTGATGCTTTTCTTTAAAAAATCTTGCCTCTGCAGACTAAAAATAAACCTATAAGAACAAAAGTGTTTGAGTCCCGATTTCAATGTCCAACAGTTCTGAGTCCCAGTTTCAATGTCAAACAGTTCCTCATGTGGACATGTCAGCAATGATATCTGGATGGTGGACAACGCAGGTCCGACCCTCTCTAGTTTGGTCCTATAACAGCCTAGGGAGAAATTCAATTTGGAGGCTCTATTTTTTATCTTTTTATCTTTTACATTACTGGTGTCACCCAAATACATAATACATGTTTCATGAGAGAATATATAAACAGAAAACAGATGGTAGGAAATCCAAGTGGGCATTATAGAGATCATCAGTACTCCCATTTAATGGTATCATCTAGACAATTTTATTCATACTTCTTGGAACAGGAGCAGAAGTCCCTGTTGGAAATTATTTTAACTGCAGAAACAAAGTGACCTACCTGTGGTATTCATTTCTCTTTAATATGTTTTATATCTTTCATTCATAAATATGCATATTGGGAGGAATGTGCTTATTCCTTGAAATATGACATGCTTAGAAATGTTCCTTTCATATAGAAGTGTCCACCATCATGAAATAGAATACTGTTATTTATGGAAAAAAGATTGATGTCAATTTAGTATAATGTGCAACATTTTAATTTTGCTGGTTTTATGCTTAGTACTAGAATTAAAAATAAAACCAAACTAAAACTAAAACATTAAGTCATTTTTTCTTGCTTTAAAGAAATTCACAACACACTCTACTACCTATAAAATGAAAATGATGAAGAATTTATAGAATGAAGCCATAGGAGAGAAGCACTGTAGTTTTAACAAATTCAATTATCCAGAAAAGCAAATCCATTTTGTTTTTGTTAATAGCACTGAAATTTGCATGCCACTCTTTTAATTAAAGCAGTTGAGAACACATGTTGTTCACTTCACATCTATATATTCCCTCAGGGAACAAGTCAAGCTTTATGATAAAGCATAATGAAAATAATTTATATGTAAAACAATAAACTCAATTCTCTAAACTAGAATTTTTCAAATGAGGTATTTTCAGATCACCTGTCTCAGAGTCTCCATGGGAATGAGAATGGTATTAGCTAAATAGTTGATTACTAGGACTCATTTCAATACCCCAAAGGCAATACCTAAGGGGAGGCTAAGGAAGTTTTCATAAAATACTCAGGTGATATATATACACCAACAGCAAAATCAGTGTATGATAATCAACCAGGGCAAACTTCTGAGGTTTATTTGTTCTTCAATTGTTATGAAATCTTCTTTTATCTTTCTCTTAGCTTCATCTCAATGACTACTAAAGTATTGCTACCCTATTCAGGATAAATAAAGGCTTATCCATAAAAAAACACACCTCCAAATCTCAGTAACATAATGAATGTTTGATTTTCTCATATCACAGTCCACATGGGAATACAGGTGTGATGTGATTCCATTTGCAGGTTTCTCTAGTTCTCAAGTCAGGAAAAGGAAACTAGAAGAAACATGTACTATGTTTATAAGTGTCCACCCAAACATAAAATGCATTTTATTAGCCAAAGTGTCATGTGACCACACCTAGTTAAAGAGGGCATGGAAATAAAATACAATTTTCCAGAGGTCAAAATTGTTAATCACTGCACCAAACCCCACATGTAATCTCCTTCTATGCCAAGAAATTGGAGTCCCACTTTGAGATACTTTTATTTGCCTTTTTTTAAAAAAAAAAATATATATATACAAATATATATATATTTGATTTTTTACAGAGAGGAAGGGAAAGGGATAGAGAGTTAGAAACATCGATGAGAGAGAGAGAGAGCCATCTATCAGCCGCCTCCTACACGCCCCCCTACTAGGGATGTGCCCGCAACCAAGATACATGCCCTTGACCGGAATTGAACCTGGTACCTTTCAGTCTGAAGGCCGTCGCCCTATCTACTGAGCCAAACTGATTTCAGTTGCCTTTTTTTTCTTTTTAAAAAGTTATTTAATTTATTGTGCACAATATTGGTTAATAAAATGATATAGATTTCAAGTATACAATTCTATAATATATCATCTGTATATAATACATCATCTGTGTATTGCATAGTGTGCTCAGCACTTCAAATCAAGTCTCCTTCTATCACCATTTATCCCCTCTTTACCTTCTTCTACATCCCTCAAGCCCCCTTTCCCTCTAGTAATTAGCATACTGTTGTCTGTTTCTATGAGTTTTTTTTTCTTTGCTCAATCTCTTCACTTTTTTTATCCAGCCCCTTAACCCTCCTCCCTTATAACAGCTGTTAGCCTGTTTGCTTTCTACTTATATTTTGTTTGTAAATTTATTATATATTTTTTCATTACATTCTATATATGAGTGGAATCATATGGTACTTGCTTTCTATGACTGGGTAATTTCATTTAGCATAATGTTCTCTATGCCCATCCTTATTATGGCAAAGATTGTCTTCTTTCTTATGGCTGAGTGGTATTTCATTGTGTAAATGTACCATAGCTTTTTTTCCACTCATTCACTGATAGAAAGTTGGGCTGCTTACAAATATTGGACATTTTTCTATTTTAACACTTCTTAGGTCATGAGACATTGATAGGCATCTATTCAATTTTAATTAATATATACTCAGACACCCAAGTATTCTTTTCCTAGTTGGCTCATCTTTTTAAGGCTATGAATGTCAATATCTTCTACTATCATTGTGGTTTTGTTAAATATTACTTGCATTTCTTTTTTATTTTGTACCATATATGTCATTTATATAAAGTTGCTTCTCATGTTTCTTCTCAAATTATTTTTCATACAATGGCTCACAGTAATTATAATTTTGTTTATGGATTGCATTCTCATTTTAGGTGGAGCAAGAGTTAGTCGTGTGGAGACAGATGGGTGAAGGAGGGCATCATAAACAAAGAAAATATCTGCATTCAAGCATATTGACTAGAAACAACTGGACTAGAAAGCTAGACAGAAGCTGGGTCATGGTGTACCTTTCATGTCTTTCTTATTTTTGAGATAATTATGATGAAGAAAAAGAAAATTAAATGAAATAACTCTCAACAAAAATGTTTTGAAAATGATGTGATGATTAAAGTCATCTTGAGTTGAAAGAAAGAGTGTGTTTAATCGAAATGACTTTAATCTTAGTTACAGAGTCATTGATATTGCAGAAATTAGTATTTGCATGGCATTATTACCCTAGAAACATTGAACACTGATTTGGTTGAAAGAACTCTCAACTGTGAACATGAAAATTCATTCCCTATTTATGGTTTTTGTCATTAAGATAGTTCAATAGCTTTTGATAGCTCAGATAACCTTTGTGTTTTAGTTTCCTCATAAATAAGAGTTATATTTTTATAGTTTTCTTGTTTAATGCATAAGGTTATTACATAATGGGTGTAAAAATGTCCCATAAAAATAAAATTAAAATTAGCATAAATAATCAAGATGTCCTTGATCCCCATAATAAACAATTCATAGGACATGTCATCAATATTCAAAGTAATAAAAATTTGACATTTAGTTTGGGCCTTTGTTAATGGAGAAATATTCAATTAGATTTTTTTTCACAATAAACTCCATCAAGAATTACTTCCTTAATTTAAAAAAAGTAATATTTAAATATCAAGACTTAAATTTTAAATGAAAATAAATGAGACCAAAGTTTAAACATATATATGTAGATATGATTTATATAAAATCTCTCATAATTATTAGTTGCTTGGACTTTTATTTAAAATCTCATCAAAATAATTAGAAGGATCACGTTTGAATCTGGAATATGTCATTTTGTAAACTATTGTAATTTTCTATTAATTATAAATGTTGACCCTTTGACCAATCAGAATATTTTCTATCAGTTAATTATTCCTCAAGAATCCCATTTACTTTTTCAATAATCAAAATAAATGCCATTTGTCATGAACTTTTCGGTGCCATTTAATAAAGGTTATGCTAATTTGAAAGTGAAATCACTTCTACATGTCCCTTTTGGAGTTGTTCTTATTGAAGCCCAATGACATGTCCAGATCTATGAGAATCTTGGGAACCAAAAGTACAAAGAAATGTGGTCATATAAACAAACCCTAAAAATTTGACATCATCAGATTTATCTTTAGATTTTAATATATTGAAAAAGATTATGACAACTTTTTTTAAAAAACAAAATCCTCCATTCAAATGTGTTTTGGGGAGTATTTAATATAAACCAGGTACTATAAACACTCTTGGACTTTCAGAGAAAATGTTAAGATATAAAATATGTCTGGTCACAAAGAACATATGGTTCTTCCTAACTGAGGCAAAATTAACATTTAGTGAAATATCCAGGTAATTAATTTGCAATTGCATGAATATTGACCAATGCATTCCCCTGTATAAAAACAACTCAATCAACACAGAAATTATTTACTAGTACATCATCTCACAGTTTTTGTGTCTCTTTCTAATCAGCCGCCATCCCTCATGGCTAACCACTACTCTTACTTCTAGTAATAGAGATTAATTTGGCCTATCTTAGAACTTCATAGTGATGAATTCCTAAAATCTGTGTCCAGCAACTTTTGTTTCTAGCAACTTTTGCTTTCACTTAGTATAATGTTCTCAAGATTCATTCATATTGTTTGTGCACTAGTAGTTTATTCTTTTTTATTTCTCAAGTGGTATTTCATTGGATAAATGTGTAACTATTTGTGGCATCTGTTTTTGACCATTTGAGGTGTGTTTTTGTGGGGTTTTTTTTGCTATAACTAATAATGCTATAAACATTCTTAAAAGGGCTTTTTATAGATATATGTTTTTATTTTTCATGGATAATACCTAGAAGGGAATGGCTGGATTGTATGATAGGAGTATGCTTCACTTTACAGGAAATTGCTAAAGAGTTTTGCAATGTGGTTTTAGCATTTTACACTTCAACAAGCTAATCTGTATCCTCAGTAACATTTGATGCTATAAGTGAAGTGGCATCTCATTGTGTTGTGGTTTTGAGTTACATTTGTTTTTCTTGTCATGTGCCTATTAGCTATACCCATATCTACATTTGTAAAACATATGTTCAAGTATTATTTCAACTTTTAAAATTGGGTAGTTGTGCTATTATTGAGCTTTAGAAGTTTATAAAACTGTATTCCTAATATAAGTGCTTTGTTGAATATATAGATTGGAAATATTTCTTCAACTCTGGGCTTCCTTTTTATATTTTCTTAATACTGTTTTGTTTTTTATTTGTGATGAAGGGAATTGTTTAATGTTGGCAAGGTCTAGTTTATAACCTTTATTTTTTTCTAGGTAGCTGTATTTGTTTCTTTCATTAAAATTATTTTCTTACTATATGATTGAGAAGATATTCTCTTATACTTCCAAAAATCTCTACAATATTGGCTGTCACATTTAGATCTATGATAAACTTTGAATAAATTTTGTATTTATGTGAGGTAGAAAACAATGACCATACTTTTTCATCAGTTCATTTAGACATTCATTTGTTGAGGAAAAAAACTTTTCCACATGAAACTGCTTTGTAGCCTTATGGAAAAATCAATTGACTTTATTTTGTGAATTTCTTTCTTGACTCCATTCTCTTTCATTGAACAGTACCAACTGTTATTCTAACTTCATGGTGAACCTTAAAAAAAGGTGAGATAAAGCCTTAATTTTTTTCTACACTGTTTTGTCTTTTCTATGTCCTTTGTATTTCTTCATGTTTGATAATTAACTTGCCAACTTCAATAAAAATACATTCTGGGTTCTTGACTAGGATTCCAATGTATTTACAGACAAATTTAGTAAGAATGATATCTTAACTCTTAACAGTATTAAGTCTTTTAATACATAAACACACTGATTGGGCAGACCTTCATCACCTTTCAGTCCTACCCAGACTTTCATATCCTAGTTAAACAGCTAGTTCTGCAGCGAGCACTCTCTCCTTGGCTTTGTGTTGGAATAGCCCAAGAACTCACTGGAAACTCCCACGCAGGCCCTGGGTTATATTTTTTCCTTAGTTACTCTCTCTCCAATACCATGCTCCAGCATTTCCATTTTCTTCAGAAAAACCACACTCTAGTCCCAGACTTTTCAGTTCATCAAGACTACTCTGCTCCACCTGCACCAGTTTGGAATGCATTCCTAGAAAGAAGCCAGAGCAAACAAACATATCACTGACCTTCTGTTTTCTCTTTTTTCAAAGATGAAATCCTATGTTGCTTGTTGTCTAATGTATGGAAACAATTACTTCAAATTTTGTCCAGTTTTATGGTTGTTTATGGTGAGAAGGCTAGACTAGTATCAGTCACATAGTCAGCATGGCAAGTAACAGAAGTATTGTAACTTATAGTTTTAAGAAATCAAATACTGAAAATGTAATTTCTGGATTTTGAAAGGAGAGGCTGACTGCAGTGTGTGTGTGTGTGTGTGTGTGTGTGTGTGTGTGTGTGAGAGAGAGAGAGAGAGAGAGAGAGAGAGAGAGAGAGAGAGAGAGAGAGAGTTTTCATAATTTAGAGGTTCAAAACAAGCCTCTTGGCCCAATTATTTTAAGTATAGACCTGAAAGTCAAAGTAGTCAGGAGTGAAGAGAGGGAAAGTATTACAGTCTTCTTATTTTAAATATAAAGCATGAGTGCTTTAATCAGATGCTAAGGCTCAAGCATGTGTGAAAACCCCATTATGTTCCTTGAAATCCTTCTCTCTAGGGACCCATCATATTGTCACTTGCTTGTGGATAAATGCCATACCTCAAACTGCTGGAACTCCCAGTAACTAAAATATAAATAGGATTTCTATTGATGAATACTTTTTGTCTCAAACCATTTTATGCCAAATTAACTAGATGATTCTGAATTCCTTTTTTTGATGTTATTATTTCAGGTAATGGAATAAAAGAGTACCTTTAAACTAGGATTACCTAAGTGGATTTCTATGTTCAAAGTTTCTCATAGAGCTTCCATATTTAATCTGTGTGAGAAACACCAGAATCTTATAACATTTTTATCTCTATTGAGAAAGAGAAAATTTTACAACATATTCATAAGTTAAACTGCATTCACCATCTTTTTAAAAATTACAGTATCTTATATCTAAATGAGAAATTAACTGGTTTCTAATCTCTTTCCTGAATTGTCTACTGAAAGCTGGTCTAAGAGGAGTAAGCCCTTTTCATCATCTTGGTTTGGCTTATGCCTTGCTGTTGCTCCCTAAGAATATAAAAGGCTTGTTCATAATATACTTGAGAGTTACTTTTTTCTTATGTTTAAGAACATAGAAGATTAATTCAATTTTCCTGATATAGCTACTCATCTATTGAGAATTTAAATCACATTAGGAATTCCCATTTTCAATTAAATTGTATTCCCAATGCCTTTCAACTACCAGGAAGGAAAACATTAGGCAAAAGGAAAAGTTATTAGGCTAGAACGCAATCTCAATGTGTCTCATTATTCCATAGTTTTTACTGTCTTTCCCTTCTTATGTGCCTTAGAGACTGTAGTCAAGCTACATTTATACTTGCAATCTTATGGTCTATTTTAGATGTATAGTCAGACTAACATTTTAGAAAATTCTGTTCAATCTGCAGTCATATATATTTATAGTGCTCTGGAGAATAGCCCCTACTTAAGGCATTAAACTTATAGAGTCCAGTTATGCTCTAACCCATTTGCCTGATGTGCAGGTATATACAAAATTATTTGATCATTTTTTAATTATTTTAGAACATGTATTCTTTGGATTAAATGTCAGTTCTCAAGACAATAGGTGAAAAATAGGATCGATTCTCCCCCATGTGAGTCCACATACAAATTCATAAGAAATTTTAATGAAATCTCCTGGAGTGGAAATTTAATAAGGAAGTTTAACTATTTAGTTACTTAGATTATTTTAATGCAATATTTGAAACTAAGTAAAGTCCTTTTTAATTTTTAAATAAACTTTACATATTAGAATAGATTTAGATTTATAGAAATGTTCCAAAAGTAAGAGTTTCCACGTATCTCAGACTCAGTTTCTCCTATTATTAAGAGGTTTCATTACTGTGGTATATTTGTCACAATAGAACCACTATCTATACATTTTATTAGTCTACATGATTCTTAGTATCTTTTTTTTGTTTGTTTGTTTTGTTTTGTTTTGTTTTTTAATTTTTTTATTAATTTTTATACATATCTCCCCATTGGGCCCCCGCCCTCCCAGGCAAACCCCCACCCCCCAGGGTCTATGGTCATTGGTTATGATTATATGCATAGATACAAGTCCTTTGATTGATCTCTTATCTACCTCACCTAACTTTAATCTTTCTGCTGTAATTTCACAGTCTGTTTGAAGCTTTACTGTCTCTGTATCTATCCTTTTGTTCATCAGTTTATAATGTTCTTAATTATCCACAAATGAGTGAGATCATGTGATGCTTCTCCTTCATTGACTGGCTTATTTCACTAAGCATAAGGTTCTCCAGTTCCAACCAGGTTGCTGCAAATGGTAAGAATTCCTTCTTTTTAATGGCAGCATAGAATTCCATTGTGTAGATGTACCACAGTTTTCTGATCCACTCATCTGCTGACGGGCACCTAGGCTGTTTCCAAATTGTGGCTATTGTAAATTGTGTTGCTATGAACATAGGGGTGCGTAAATCCTTTCTGATTGGTTATTGTAATTTCTTAGGATAAATTCCTAAGAGTGGTACTACAGGGTCAAATGGGAGATCCATTTTTAGTTTTTTGAGGAAACTCCATACTGTTCTCCACAGTGGCTGCACCAGTCTGCATTCCCACCAACAGTGCACAAGGGTTCCTTTTTCTCTGCATCCTCGCCAACACTTGTCGTTTGTTGATTTGTTGATGATTGCCATTCTGACAGGTGTAAGATGGTATCGCATTGTCGTTTTGATTTGCATCTCTCGGATGATTAATGACTTTGAACATGTTTTCATGTGTCTCTTGGCCTTCCTTCTGTCGTCTTTTGAAAAGGTTCTATTTAGGTCCATTGCCCATTTTTTTATTGGATCCTTCATCTTCTTTTTATTAAGTTATATAAGTTGGTTGTAGATTTTGGAGATTAAACCTTTATCAGTGATAGCATTTGCAAATATGTTCTCCCATGCATTGATCTTTCTTGTTGTTTTGTTGATGGTTTCTTTTGCTGTGCAAAAGCTTTTTATTTTGATGTAGTCCCATTTGTTTATTTTTTCTTTAGCTTCCATTGCTTTTGGAGCAGTATCAGTGAAGAAGTTCTTTCGGCATATATCTGAGATTGTGCTGCCTGTGGATTCCTCTAGTATTTTCATGGTTTCCCATCTAATGTTTAAGTCCTGTATCCATTTTGAGTTTATTTTTGTATTTGGTGTAAGTTGGTGGTCCAGTTTCAATTTTTTGCATGTATCTGTCCAATTTTCCCAACACCATTTATTGAAGAGGCTATCTTGGCTCCATTGAATGTTCAAGCCTCCTTTGTCAAATATTAATTGAGCATAGTGGTTTGGGTGGATATCTGGGTTCTCTATTCTATTCCATTGGTCTATATGTCTGTTCTTGTGCCAGTACCAGGCTGTTTTGAGAACAGTTGCTTTGTAGTATAGCTTGAAGTCTGGTATTGAGATCCCACCTACTTTTTTTCTTTTTTCTCAGAATTGCTGTAGCTATCCGTGGTCTTTTTTTGTTCCAGATGAATCTATGAAGAATTCTTTGTAGGTCTGTGAAATATGTCGTTGGTATTTTAATGGATAGTGCGTTGAATCTGTACATTGCTTTGGGTAGTATGGACATTTTAATGATGTTGATTCTCCCAATCCATGAGCATGGTATGCTCTTCCATCTGTTAACATCTTCCTCTATCTCTTTTTTCAGTGTACTGTAGTTTTCTGCATAAAGGTCTTTTACCTCTTTAGTTAGGTTTATTCCTAGGTATCTTAATTTTTTTGGTGCGATGGTAAATGGGATTGCTTTTTTAGTTTCTCTTTCTATAATTTCACTGTTAGTGTATAGAAATGCCACAGACTTCTTAGCATTAATTTTGTATCCTGCTACATTGCCGAATTCATTAATTAAGTCAATTAGTTTTGGAATGGAGTCCTTTGGGTTTTTTATGTACAATATCATGTCATCTGCAGATAAGGACAGCTTTACTTCTTCTTTTCCAATTTGGATGCCTTTTATTTCTTCTTGTTGTCTAATTGCAATGGCTAATACTTCCAGTACTATGTCGAACAGGAGAGGTGAGAGTGGGCATCCCTGTCTTGTTCCTGTTCTTAGGAGAAATGGTTTTAGTTTTTGCCCATTGAGAATGATGTTAGCTGTGGGTTTATCATATATGGCTTTTATGATGTTGAGGTATGATCCTTCTATTCCCACTTTGCTGAGAGTTTTTATCAAGAAAGGATGTTGGATTTTGTCAAATGCTTTTTCTGCATCAATTGATATGACTATGTGATTTTTATCTCTCAACTTGTTTATGTGATGTATCACATTTATTGATTTGCGGATATTGAACCATCCCTGCATTCCTGGGATGAATCCTGCTTGGTCATGGTGTATGATCTTTCTGATGTACTGCTGGATCCGGTTTGCTAGAATTTTGTTGAGGATTTTGGCATCTATGTTCATGAGAGATATTGGCCTATAATTCTCTTTCATTGTGTTGTCTTTATCTGGTTTTGGTATTAGGGTGATGCTGGCTTCATAGAAGGTGTTTGGTAGTATTCCTTCTTCTTGAATGTTTTTGAATAGTCTGAGGAGGATAGGTTTTAATTCTTCCTTGAATGTTTGGTAAAACTCTCCTGTGTAGCCATTTGGACCCGGGCTTTTATTTGCTGGAAGCTTTTTGATTACTGCTTCAATTTCTTCCATAGTTATTGGACTGTTGAGATGTTTGGCTTCCTCCTCATTGAGTTTTGGGAGGTTATATTTTTCTAGGAAAATGTCCATTTCTTGCAGGTTGTCCAATTTGTTGGAATAGAGTTGTTCATAGTATTTTTTAACAATCCTTTGTATTTCCACAGGGTCTGTTGTTATTTCTC